>CALNVZ010000174.1:227035-280698 GCA_940671915.1 Paracentrotus lividus
TTTGTTTTTTTTAAATGTCGAAAATTGGCATTGTGGGGGTTGAACTTTTTTCTTTTTTCATTTCCCGGGAATGGTTGGGGAAACGTCCAAGTTATAGCCAGGGGCCCGGAAAGTAAAAGCGAGACAAATAATCTCAAGAAAATAAAGCCGGAGCAAAAGGATGTTGCTGGAGGACAGACACGCACAAAAAATATCCAACCTTTCTGACCAACAGTGTAATAGACACATATTCAATGATACTGATATTGTTAATGGGCAAGTCCACGCTATTTTGCAATGTAACAAACGGGACATTCAGAGACAAAAAATAAGCTTTTTTGATAAATCTTAAATTGAAATCCCAATCCTTAGGTATATTTTTGAAGGTACTAAGAACCTTCAACAAAATCATAAACAATAATTGAAATAAGCCAATTCATTTTTAATTTATGATAATTTATTCATTCGTAACATATCGGACCAGAAAAAAATGGTGTTTTTAAATTTGTTCACATGATACTAGGATTTTAAAGAGCAGATAAAAACTTGCATAGTCATATCCTCTTAACCATGTTATAAACTAGGTAAATACATATTTTAATTTCAATACAGCCTCATGTTTTCTGGCAAGGTCAAGTTTTATAAAATATGACATGTAACACATGGGACAGTAACACATGGGACAATTATTCCATGAAATATTTTCCATTAAATATTTGGTGTAGCCAAGGCGTAGCAACATGTTGTGTAAAAATAAAATCCCGCTGATTAAACAAAAGAACCATAATACAACACATTACTGTAAAAAGTAAATATTTTGTTTCATTACTTGAGGTGGGAGAGCGAGTAAGAAAACTATATTATTTTACATCAGCTCAGTAAATTTTGTGAGACTACTACTGAGACATGAATACTTTAAGAATAAAAATATGGAAAGTTATGTGATAGGTTTGTAATATTTTCACCAGAGGAAGTCGAGGTGATATTGAAGCAGAAAATATATACTTTTTGGTTGTACTCCTATAACAAACCTTTAGAAATAATGGTTGAAAATAGCATTTTTAATGCATTTTTATCAATTTTTCATGAATATGTGACGTCATATGACCTTAAAAAGACTTTTTGACCTCATTTGCATTAGGTTTATTTCACACTCTTTGTGGTTATGTATGATACATTATATGTACATTTAAAACATCTCTGACACACTTGACACCAAAATGGTCGAAAAGTTGAAAAATCATCACCTTGGGAACAAATAGCTTGGACTTGCCCTAATACAATAAGTATCTTAAGAAGTCATAACAACACGAAATGCAAATTATGATAATGATAATACTATGTAAAGAAAGATAACTTTAAATTTAGAAGGTTTTTGTATTTTTCGTTTCAATGCATCAACTGTCAGACGTAACTGTTTCACAAGTCCTCGTGGCTGAATAATTTATTTTCCTGCTAAAGGTTTAGCATTTCAGCAATAAACGTTTGTTTGTTTTTTTTGTGACAACATAATTTAGCAGGCAAAAATATTACATTTCTAGTTTTTGAGAGGATATAGTAGTATATCAATGACTATATCTTCCCACAACACGATTAAGCTCAAATGCGTATGTTTGTCATTATATTGCGATTAGCAAAATTCATTTACGGTGCGAACCGTTGACCGTTAGCGCAGAAAAATAATGCACGCTGATGCGCCGTGTGTATATTCAATTCAATTTTCAATTCAACTTTATTTTTCATTTCCACAGAAATCATATTTACATTTGAACAAAATAGAATTGTGCAGGTTAACATCGAATAATATAATAATGTAATTTACAAAATTTACAAAATAATTATATAACTGCATATATAAATACTTTTTTATAATATAATTTGAGATAGGATACAAAATTCTGTTTTTGTTTTTAGTTTTTTATATTTCCTATGGAAATGGAGGGACCCATTAAAAAGTGAGTACTTGTAGAATATGGGTCCCTCAAAATAACACAGTAACATTTAAAAAATCGGCTTTGAATAAAGTCACAATTTTCTTGAATTCGTAGGTTTTTTTTTTTTTTTAATATATATATAAACAAGTAGAAAAATAAGGACTGCTATATATTGCTGTGTGTGGTCCGTGCTGCACGCGCTGTAATATCAGCGATGTTGATGGAGAGCTGGTCTGGATTGGTATTCAGATTTTCGTTTCATATTACTGATCTAGGCAACCTATGACAGTAAGATTGAATAGACTGTATAGGTTGATCATATTCTAAATTTATGCCAAGTTGCATTAGTTTTCGCAATTTGTGAAAAAGGTTGACACTACCTTTTCTAATAATCAATCTTTAATAATCAATCTTTTTCCCCTGTTTAACTGGACCTTACAAATGGTCATCTCATCAATTTACCTAATTTATAACGGAAAGATATATACGAAGATATTATTCTGAAATTCATCTCCTGTCCATGCAGGTAGATACACAGTATAGCAATTGTTTTTCATGGAGGCCCTACGAGTATTAGTCTATTGTCATATCGCAAAGAAAATTTGACATTTAAACTTTTATATTTTTAGATTAAGCAAAACTACACCCAAACTTTGGACCATAGCCATGCTGTCCAATTGATAACTTTTTTTTATCTTTTGGCTTTCGTTTTACAATATATTTTAATCATCATTTGTTCAATAGTGTATTTTCAACTCACGTTCGTAAAATTCGTTTCTGCCTTGACCTTTTCCCCTCTTATCAAGCTGGTCTTCGAAGTCAGCTTCATCATCGAACTCGGTTCCGATCTTCGCATTATTTCGTTTTGCGATTAGGTTTAGGACCGCCTCAAGATCCTCATCACTGATGTCGGTGAACTGCATTGCCGAAGTCGTGGTGAGTACGACGACCGCCATCATAAAGAAAATGAACATTTTCCCTGTCATGTTTGAAATAAAGCGTTTTCTCCAATTCTGTGCTGTTCTGTAGGCCAGGAGTATTCTGTATAAGTAATGAGAAATTAGATTTATCTTGAAAGTAGCTAAAATAAGTTAAAATAAACCCTTTGGTACCTTTTCTAAAATGATAAAACAATATAAAAACATGATTTTACTTACTCCACTCAACGTTTTTGGTGTTGATGCACTCGCTGCTTAAAGCGATAATGTGACGAAATTAAATTTCGTGTTTTTTATATTGTTTTGAAGTTTTGTTTTAGCCTTTTGTCAGGCACGATTGATTTTAAATCATACGAGATTGCTTTATTTATTTTCTAGTACGGGTTCAACAATGATTTCATTTTGTGATGTTAATGATATCATTGTATTTTGCAGATTGAAATTCGATTAAAAGAGGAAAGGTATGGGATTTTTGATGAGTAGTCTATACATCGTTTTCAAATGAATAAAAGTATAATGCATTCTAATTCGAAGGGGCTACCTTTTGAAGGTCACCCAATACCACTGGCTCGGGATTAAAAGTAAAATTTTGTTTTCAATAATTTAGAATGGAATGGAGGGGAAGTGAGGGTGGGGGTGGGGGGGGGGGGGGGGGGGGGGGGGGGGGGCAAGGAAGCACCAGGAGCCAATATGGAAAGTAATGGCAAAGGATATTTACCTCTTTGTACATCCCATTTTCACGGTGGGCCTATAACTCGTCCTACATTTCATTCTATGCCCCATTTATCCTGAAAGGGATCAGGTATTGTTGCCACCCTCACGTCCAGGGGTTTATTTCAACGAATTTTCGGAAGGTCCTCTATTCTTCATCAAGTTGACAAAATGACAATATTATGAAAATAATTTTCCGCTGCGTCATTTTTCAACGAATTTTCGGACGGTCCTCTATTCTTCATCAAGTTACAAAATGACAATATTATGAAAATAATTTTCCGCTGCGTCATCAAGGCAACGCGCATGAAGTAAATCGGTTGTTAAGATACCATGGGCATAACCAAGATAGAAATGATATTGAGGTTTGGAAAACGAGAATAAACATCAGACCGATAAATATCAGTTGTTGTTTTTATTCTTTACTGTCACACTTCTAATAAAATTGAGAAGCACGAGCATAGAAGGAAAGAAAAGAAGGGGGAAATCATTTAATTTGAATTACTTTAAAAGTTGAAGCTGTTATCAAAGCAGTAACTCTGTAAAAAGAAGAAGAAAAAATAATAATAATAATAATAACAATAAAATAATCGATGAAAAGTAACCTCCACATTCCTTCTCTGTCTTTCCTATTTCTCACTTTCTTTCTAAATTCTTCTCTCTCTTTTATTTCCCAAAACTATAGGACATCTTTCTTTTTTTTTAACTCACTTTGTCTCTCATTTCATTTTCATATCACGTGAGCGTTTTTTCTCTCTCTCTCTCTCTCTCATCTCTCTCTCTCTCTCTCTCTCATCTCTCTCTCTCTCTCTCTCTCTTTCTCTTTCCTGCATCCTCATATTTTTCCCCTCGTTAAATGTTCTCAGAAATCCATTAAAAAGAAACCAGGAGCGATGCAAAATATATTTTTCTATGTTTATTCTTCACAAGCTGCGAGTTTTTACAAAACATCATTTTCCCGAAGAGTATTTTCAAAATGGTATCAATAGTAAATGTTTTTGTATAATCAAATACATGAAAATACACGCATTTCTAATTACAAACGATTCCTTAACAATCTGGGAACTAGGACGTATGCTATAGTTTGGTGATTTACCACTTTTTCATTCTATTTCTAGATTTGGCTTAATCCTTACTAATTTTTACCTATATAACTGCTTTCTCTAATCAAAGACATAATATAAAATATATAGTATAAAAACAAATAAGGTTCGATATAGGTTTAAACAAAATAATAATCGTCTTTACGCACGGAAGTTACATTGAGATAATATGTCACATGAAAAACATGTGAAAGACACTTGGAAAACCCCAATACTACAATATTATGACATACAAATTGAACACCCAAGTTCATTTAAAATATAGGCAGTTCAACAAAAAAGTAAGAATGGTCGATACCCTTTTAACAAGGACAACATCCATTCTACTGCACTCTTTTCCATCTCAAAATATTGCGTGTTGACTTTTGGCTAAAACGCAGTTTCCATTCTGTGAAAAATGAATCGAAAGTTGAGTAATCGTTTTATCTTTTGGTGGGTTTGTCCATGATATTTGTAATCATTCGGCGTTGCTGTATGCGGTCGGTTTCTGGTTTAATGTGGTGACGGACTTCGTTGAACGAACGATTTACTGCTCGTATCCACACACTCTGTAGTATTTGGGGTTGCTCTTGCGGAACCGCCTGTCACAGACACACTGGAAACCGTTTATTGGGTGTGTGCAGCCTTAAAAAAAAATAAATGAATAGATGAAATGTTATGAACGTCATAATGGAATATTTTAAAAGTAAGTGAAAATACAATTTTCATGTCGCCCAAGCATATATTTATAAAAGGCAAAGAAAGAGTTTCGAAGATGCCTTTATTTCCAAGAGCATATTAGTTTTAATCCATATTGAACAATTGCAAATGGCAGAGGTTGATAATACCTTTATTTTCGGATGAGGATGTTCTGTTTCCTTGCTATAGAGTAATACTAGGTAATGATATAATTTTGTTCTTTTGACAAAATAACCTTTAGCTTAACTTTCGGGAGCTGGATCTGTAAACCTAACTTATTCAAAGTGATGTGGCATTGAAACAATTTCATGGTCTTGTCTTTTAAGCAAATAAAACTTGTTATTAACAAGAGTAAAGATAATAACAAGGAATGATGATACAAAAATTCCAGTGAAGGGAATTACACTGTGAAACACTAATTCGTTTCTGTTTTTGTTTTTTTAACTTACATTAAATGTTTAAGGTACATTTTTTTTTTGCTTCCATTCTTTATATACACAATTCATAAACTAAAATACTCTGAAATCTTCATGTAAAATATGAATTGCACTGTAAAAAAAAATAAATAAAAGCAAAGTGATATCAGCGGAGTCACCATACAAAAATGTAATTTAAAAAACAGTTTTGTTGTAAATTTCTCCCTTAAGAAGGAAAAAAAAAAACATTAGAGTTCTATAGCTTACGTATTTGGTTAAACGGAACAAATGTGTTACTCCTGATGTATATTTTGTATTTCTCACGTAATTATTTGCATGAGAAATTTAACAACAAAACTGTTTTTTTTTATTACACTTTTTTTATGGCGACTCTGCTGACAACTGATTTGCTGTAAAAGTAAAAATATTTTTTACAGTGTGAATATCGAAACCAGGCTATATGATAGGGTACATGCAGGTAATATGGGCCAGCAGGTAATATGGGCCACCTGAAGCAAATCATGTCGTGACCGTCGACCGGTGACCGGTGACCGGTGTGAGCACCATAATGTTGTTCATATGAACTGTATACGAAAATATATCGTCTTGAGAGCATCTGATGCCGAAATTTCTCTGAGAAAATTGCTGAAAACCAACAAGGTAGGTAAAACTTACGGCACTTTTTTATCCTGATGTAAAATTTGATGTTTCACAGAATGTGATGGTGAAAGAGTGTTTGAGGGGGTAACCTCAATTGTTTTTGTATATTTAGTAAGCTTATAGTTTCATTTTGATCATACTAGCGTGTACAGGTCAATTTGTTTTAGTGAAGGGGTGCAATGTGGCACTGAATGATTGCCTGACACAGCAACATTAGTGCAGGTAATATGGGACATCCAAAATGGCGGAAATGATTCTGGTACTTAGTATTGGGATGAGGCATCAATCTGTTTGCTACGATTTTTTTGGAGTATATTCACAGTATATAATTAATATAAATAACTTATTGTGGGCCTATATTGACTTGTATAATGAAAATAATATTTAAATAATATTTTTTTTTAAATGAAATATATAGTCAAAGGATTTACTGAAGGGTCTTATAATTTCAAATTATATCTTAAAGTTAATGATTTTCAACATTTAAAGCAAATTCCAGACATGGTAGAGTCATTGTAGTTTATAAAACATGTATTAATTACATGTGCCCATATTACCTGCACATGCAGGTAATATGGGCACTTTGGTAATGACGTCAACATTTGAATATTGCAGATAGGGGGGTTGGTGATAATTGTTTAAGAGCAGTAGTTACTGATTCATATAAACAAAGATTAGACTGTGTGTCATTTCGTAATTTTATGCAAATTAGACAAATGAGCTTAGGGTGCCCATATTACCTGCATGTACCCTATGTAATTATTTAGACCCCGTGTATGATATAAGTACATTGACAATATCCAGGTTCATATATGTATTATGTTGTACTTACGGATAAATTTTCCTTTTCCACGTCCTCTCTTTTCAAATTCAGCGAAGGCATCATCAAACATCATTCCACTATTGGCATCGTTTGAGTCAGATTTTTTTGACATCACAGCCAGCATCTCATCAAGATCAGCATCGGTGAGATCATCAAAGGTTTCAGCGGCGACAAGAGCTGTTGCCATGACGATGGCAAAGACAAGGAGCATCATTTTGGAAGCCATTTTGATTGGTTGTAGGGTGAAAATAAGCTTGAATTAAATCTGAAAGATATGCAAACAGAATTTAAAACAACTGGCAACTTTACCTCTACATTCTCTTAAAGAAGTAAAATTAGTTCTAAAATTCGTTTTTGTTTTGTTTTTGTTTTTTGCATTATTGTCTTTTTTAGCATTTAAGCTACATTGACCAGGCAGAAAAGGCAGTGTGGAATCCAAATTTCTATGTATCATGTTTACAAAGTCCTAATAAAATATATTGTATCTTGTATATTAAATCCTAAGTCATATACTACCAAAAGCCTCAAGATACTTGGAAATGAATGTACTCTTTAAAAAAAAAAACAACAAAAACAAAAACAAATACAAACAAAAAAGAAAAAGAAAACAAACAAACAGAAGTTTAAAACATATCATCCTCGACTTTTTCGTCTGTCTCTATTCTTAGTGTAAATTATGAGCATAATCATACAGCCAAATATAAAAGTTACAACAACCATGAGCTGGAAACTGTGGTTCCTTTAAAGAATATTGTACTTACCAACGAATGGAGCAGGAGGATCTCTTTAGAAGGAGCTGAGATGATGAAGATGATGGTCTACCAATCTCCTCCTCCTCCTTATATACATTCCTAGACCAATGTCTATCTTACCGATGAGGTCCAGCGACCACACCCAACACTGACCGCTTACTCTTTAATGATGACACTTGTGTAAAGTAATTAAGAGCTACCTAACAAATTCCTATGGGAATTGGGTTGCTTGCTGACAGATTTTTGTTTTTCTTTCTAAAGAAAGTGCTGCGGTAGTGTTGATGGAGAGATGTCATTTGATAATGTTTAATTATCCCCACCATATTGACCAGCGTCTGTGCTAATCGTTACAAATATGTAATCCTATATACTTTAGACACACTCGGTTGATTATTATTAGCATTAATCTTAATTACCTCCATTATCATGTTTCCATTTTTATATTTATTTTAATTAAAGCGCAAAGTGTGATTTCTTTTTATAGTTTGAAAACTTCTATTTAAAATTTTTAACCAAATATATCTTTCGATGTAACAATTGCATCCTACTGATTGAAGTATTATGCAATTTCTGAATAGCCGTAAAACGTTTAAAAAAAACGTTCTAGCTACATGATCCTGGTGTTGAAATTACACATGCAATGGAGAGCACATGCGCGGATCCAGGGGGGGGGGGCGATGGACCCACCATTAGCAAATAAAGGGGTAAAAGGGAAATTTTATTTTGATACCAGCTCGTTTTGCAACGATCATGAATATGTTTCATTAAACAGGCAGCTTTTGAGCGAAGCACGAGCATTTTTTTTTTTTTTTTTATTTTGTAGACGCCTCTAGTGTTACTATTTTCACTATGTTTATTCCCCTCGCTTTTTCCTTCTTCTTACTTTCTTCTCTTCTCTGTCCTTTTCATATCATCATTCACTTATTCTCTGATGGTTGAATGTATAATATCATCTTTTGCTCTTCTTTCCAATTTTCACCGTAGATCCGAATAGGTGAATGTTGGCTTCATTGATATGATTACGAAATCACAATCGAAATAGCTGATAAGATTTAAAAACTAACTATGCTTTCGACTTTTTATGAATGGAGATGACCCTAATAAAATAACGAGCCATGTTAAAGGAACTTATTTCCCAAATCTTTGCATTGGAGTTGGATACCAACCAGATAGATCATTGACCATATTTCGATAATACGGAAATGAAATAATCTCTTCAAATCATCGCGAATTATGAGTTAATAACTCCCTTATGAATTTGATACCACCCTTGGCTATATTTACGCATCATCAGATACATGCGATATGGCTTTAAACGCAACATCATCATTATCCTACGGATATGTTTTGGTTTGATAAAGTCGGTGAATGAAGTATGACTAACAAGACTTTTGGTACGCCTACTACTTATTTCCATTCGGGGCCCCTATTAAGGTGAGGTGAATTACGGAATAAGAGACGCCCCTTGTCTATAGAATTAGAGAAAGTTGAAAAACTAAATTATGTTATTATTATTCAGTCAATTTGAATGATGTTACATAATACGACGGCAAAAGGAGAGAAAGTGTGAGTTCAACAGACAGGGACATTGTCAAGTGAAGATGATTGTGAATAACTTCGACCATTTATTAATATCATTATTTTGTTGTTGCCAATTTTTTGGGGGGAAAAGAAGAGAAAAATCCCCTTAGGTAAAATAAGCGGAAGTTCGACCAACTATCACTCAAGAGAATCTCATCTCCTTGCAAGTTTTGAGCTTTGTCACGTATGTCGACTTATTGGCGACAATTGGCAGTGCATATTCTATATACGAAATTGTTATCATGTACTGTTAGTAAGGGATGTAACATCTCGCTTGATGGGGGACACTCTCTTTTCATACCATTTTCTGTAAATCTTTGTGATATGATGATTTATATACATTTCCCTCCCCCCATTTATTTCTAAAACGATATTAACAAATAATGATAATTATGATTTATATAATAAATCTAGGATTTAAAAAAAAAACGACCGTTTTTATATGGGGCATTTGGTTAAATCATGGATTCCTGGTGCATGTCATGTTAAATATTGGCAAAATCTAGAAATGTGTTAGTGATCACACGAAAAGCACAAACTAGTAACGGCGTCAGTTGATATTTTTTATTTTAATGACAATATTATTATTATTACAATATAATATTATTATTTATTCCAAGTTGATTTCTATCCTTCGGGTTTATGCCAGGTTTCTGTAGCTTCTGACCACTCGAGCATTGAAAAGTTAACGGGTATTAGGAATCACCCCAACCGGGGCTTACTATAGCTCAGATGGTAGAGCGCCTGACTAGTAACCAGGAGGTCTCTGGTTCGAATCCCGATGGTACCCCATTTTCTTTGCTCATTTTTTCATATTATATTATATATTTCTGGTCAATTTCCTTCATTATTAAAAAAAAAAGACAATATCATTAACAGTGAAAATTCAGGAGCATGGAAAAAAGAGAAATTTCCCTCATTTTCTTGTTCGTTCTTCTTTAATTACTTTAAAATGAATAAAGATTGACTTGTAAACCTTATTATTAATTTAGAGAGAAATTGATATGATGACCAAATCCTTATCTTGGTACACTTTTTACTGGGCCAAAATGACCTAAAAATTAGTGACAGGGTGCAAAATTGATTCTTTCTTAGAAAAGAATAATAATATTGAGACCGCAAAATTGCTAAATAAATTCCTTACTTTCTAAAAAAAATATACTTTCGAATTTTCATGAACATCTTAAAACAGGAAAAAAAAAGTCATTTTGTCATAAATTTGGTTTTTAATGAGTATGTAACGATTAAAATTTAATTCGAGATGCCGAATATATTTGAATTATTATATTTTTTCACATTTACTATTTTTGAAAGTAGTTTATCCTTTGAAATTCACAGAATATGATTAATGCTTATCATAAAGTCACTTTGCAAGCATAAACAGTGAAAATTAGTACAAAAACTATTACATCTTATATTAGTCAATTTCACAAAACGCCCTCTTATGGTGAAATTGCGCTTTCCTATCTATTATAATATAATAGGGTTCCTTTATGAGGGAACTCTATTATCTAAGTGCATAAAGCGCCCCATTTGGTAACCTTGATCATTTCAATACATGAATGATCAATGAATGAATAATGGTATAAATATATAATAATCTGTACGGGTTGTATCTCACTTCGCGGAGACGACTCCGCGACGAATAAAAAGGATTATAAACGTCTCCGGTGTCGCAGAGACGTCGCGGAAACAAAGCACTTTCAAACAACAAACAACAATCATGAAACGTCGCGGAGACGTAAAGTTTCAAAAATTTGTCGCGAAAACGTCTCCGAGACGTCTCCGGGACGTTTCATGAGTCGCGGAAACTACTTTGAGACGGTGCATTGAAAGTGCTTTGTTCCAGTTTTTGAAAACTCTGAGATGTCTCTGAGACAATCAGAGAGGTCTCAAATACTTTTTTATCCGTCGCGGAGACGTCTCCGCAAAGTGAGATACCACCCTAACAGTCTTCAACATCAAATTGTAATTGTAGAGAGTTAAACTGATGTAATACAAATTTTGTGCATTTTCTATGTATTTCATTTTTAACAGCAATGACGTCCCCATAATTATTTTTTTTTTTCTTCTTCTTTTTTTTTTGTAAAATAACCATTTCTGGTCTTCTTTATTTATACAAAATCATAGTTTTAACATCTTTCTCCATTTCTGGAGTGAAAATACAAGGTGTTCTTGATTTAACATTCTCTTCTATAAGTACACGATAATTCAAAAGATAAAACAAGATATTAATGAGCCTTTGCGTCTTTCCTTTCCTATTCTCTTCTCCAGCAAAGCTTTTGTAGATTGTACACAGACCATAATTCAAAATAATATCTATATCCTTTTTCTTTTTTGAACTGAATGAAATTCCTGACAATATATGACATGATTTGAAATGAAAATTCGGCCCATAATTATGATGACCTTGATATAATAATGCTATAGTTGTGATTTATAAAGTGCCTGATTGAAACAAGTTCATCTCCAAGCGCTTTACAATTATTATTTTAGTCGTACGCAATTGCAAAGTTTGTTTTGTTCTATCATCATGCCAAATATAAAAAATGATCGGTCAAATAAAACGAAAATTGTGGAGAGGGCACAATGTGCCCCTCTTGGGCCTGTAAACGATCAAAAAACCTTGGTCATGTTTAACATGATCATTTATTGCAGGTAAACACGTAAACAAAATGGGAACATTGCGAATATTTAACGACAGCCTCTAGGTTTTCTTTGGCATTAAGTTTACCGCACGCAATGAACGCAATGCCTCTCATAATCTCGGACAAATTCAACTTGCCATCAAAACAGTAAATCGATACAAAATTATCCATCCCATTCATCATGATCATGTTCTCTTCTTTTCTATCTTATCTCTATTATTCAAACTCTCCCCCTCTCTCTCTCTCTCTTTCTCTCCCCCTCTCTCTCTCTCTCTCTCTTTCTCTCTTTCTCTCTCTCTCTCTCTCTCTCTCTCTCTCTCTTTCTTTCTTTGTAATTTTGATGCAACCACTCTCTCTGTTCCACTTTCCCACCCTCTTAATTCACCAAACTTCTGCTTCATGTGGTCATTGTCTCCTCTCCTTCCTCTACGCCCCTGAAATTCTGTAGCTTCTCTCAAATTCAAAATACAATCATTTTATGCTAGAAAATATACGAAAAATTTTTTTCCACATGTCTCATTTTCTAGGAACCAAAACGTAAAAAAAAATACAAGAACATACATTATTTTTTTAAATATTTTTATTCAGAAGCTGCGAGTTTTAACAAAATATGAATTTCTCGAAGATTATTATAAAAATGATGTGTTTTAAGAAATCAAGGATATTTTGTACGATCTAATCAGTTTTTGCCGATATACACTACTGACATAATCATAATGCCTCTATAAAAGATTGCTACATGAAAGTTAATCATAATGTTATTAATAATAATAATTAAAATAAAAAAAAAAAGAAGATAACTATATAGGACCTCCAAAATGGTTTGTCGATTTACCATCTTTCCATTTTGCTTCTAAATCTTGTACAAATCTAAACTAAAATCTATCAAACTGCTTTCCCCTAATTGCTATCTTTACTCTTTTAAAGTATAAGATTTGATTTTAAAAAATATGCTGTATAAAAGTATAAAAACAAACGGGGTATTTCAAAATTGTTTACAAATACTAACGCAGAGAATTTACATTGAGATATGGCACATCACGCCAAAAGACGTATATAGAAGACACGTGGAAAACTACAACTACAACATAACGACATAAAACAAAACGCTACAATTCAAGTACCGTTACAGGAACAAGTACAGCTGATATTATACGCTAGTTCAACATAACACATTATAAAGCTCGATATCATTTGAAAATGACCAATGACAAGCTCTTCCTTTTAACTTCTCTTCAGTCTTAAATGAAAATGTAGAGAACTGAAAATTGTGCTACCAATGACTTCTGTCATAGCTTGGTTATTGGTTTAGTCCTGTGATGTAATTGCCTATGATATCACTTATCAATTTAGTCTGTGATTGGACGGCACTGATGTATACGGTCGGATTCTGATGCAATGTGTTGCCGGGTTTCGTTGGACAATAGGTTTACTGCTCGTATCCGCACACTCTGTAGTATTTGGGGCTATTCTTGCGGAACCGCCTGTCACAGACACATTTGAAACCGTTCAAAGCATGTGTGCAGCCTAAAATAATAAATAAATGCAAAATTGATTAATATTTTTTAATGAGGGAAAATACTGCATTGATGCCAGAAAAAAATTAGCAACTTTAACCATCCATAAGAGGCAATAGAAGTTGTTAACTCAAACATTAGCATTCAAAGGATGTAGATCGATTACGTACAGATCAATACTTTTCACTATCTTATTTTTTTTTTGGGTAAGTTACCTACGGATAGTTCCTTCGTAAAGACGAAAAGCAATAGTTTGTAATACCAACACGCTTTAAAGAGAATCTAGTGTAGTGGGAGAGGTGAACCATTGGTCAAGAAAATAATTGTGTTCATGTACTCCCATACATGCATTTTTGTGTGCAGTGCATGTTCCTCTTAGAGGAATTTGGTAAATTTCTTATAATTTTCTTGGTTCAAAATCCTCCCATCAATAAACAATTCTTAGGTGCATTGTTATCAACCTTTCCCATCACTTTCAGACAGTTTCTTCCACAATTCAATCTCATGACTACAACACTAGATTAGCTTTAAAGGGAAGTCTGGTTGAAAATTCTTATAAGTTTGAAATAAAGTAAAATATTATCTGCATATTGTTGCTATAATTCTGAAATCAGATAAAAAAATAAGGGAATTGCATCGGTACACCATTTGTCCTAAAACCTGTATTTGTCATTTATGAATTTTGAAAATCATGATTATTTTTTCACATACAGGCGAAAACATATCCTTGAAAAAAAATGTATCAGAATATCATTATTTCTAATTTATTTTGGTAGATATTAGGCAAAAGCTGAAACATCAGATATTTGTAACTTGTGTTAATTTGACCCTCTTCCGAAAACAAGATTTATTTAATAGTTTTCGCGTTTAAATTATGCAGCGGTTTATCACGGGTAAAAAAAACCAGCAGTGGTGATGCCATTAAATTAGAAACAGATTCAGGGTGGCGTCGCGGGGAAGGCCTACGGTATATTATATTTGTGTCAATTACAAACTTTTTTTGTTATTCACATCTAATTCTGAATTCTAATCTCTTTTGTGTTTATATATTGCCTGCCATAATAGATTTCAATCAAAATCGTACGAATTAAATATACAATATTATTCATGATAATTCCTTCTTTTTTTGTTAATGTCTGTATTGCTATTGGTCAAACATACTATACTTTAAAATCTAAAATAATTATGTATTGCGAAACAGGGGTATCTATTAATCATGTTCATGCGATAAATGTAAGGCATATTGTACTTACGGAAGAATTTTCCTCTCCCAAGTCCCCTCTTTTCGAATTCAGTGAAGGCATCTTCGAACACCATTCCACTATCGGCATCGTTTGAGTCAGATTTCTTGGTCATCACAGCCAGCATCTCATCAAGATCAGCATCAGTGAGATCATCAAAGGTTTCAGCGGTGACTAGAGCAGTTGCCATAACTACGGCAAAGACAAGAAGCATCATCTTGGAAGCCATTTTGATTGGTCGGTTTTCAGGTTAGACTTAGGCTTGAGTAAAATCTGAAATAAAATATAAATATGTGAAAGTGTTAATGCAACCTTAACAACAAATACTACATACTTCAAGTGTTACTCTCTCTCTCTCTCTCTCCCTCTCTCTCTCTCTCTCTCTCTCTCTCTCTCTCTCTCTCTCTCTCATATACACACTAACACACACATATAAAAATAAAAAAATAAAAAAAAATCGCCAACATCGAACAAATATCTTCACAATACCATAATGTAGATATATTTTATTAAGTAGGTTTGCAAGGCGTCTAAATTTTTTAGAACATTGAATTCTCCACAATGTACATGTAAGTTGTGTATGCAAGTATTTATGCAACTTAAATTCGACAGAATTCATGAAAGGAATAATGTTATTCAATTTAACACGCATATCTATTTATGCATGCACGGTAATATCACACTTATTTCAGCGATATTCAGCAAAATTTATTTGCCGAACGTTCCTACGTATCCATTTAATGAAATTTACAGATAAAAACGAAAGCTAGTAGTCAGATGATACTGAAGCTCTAACAATTTGAATAATCTGAAGACTACACACTCACCAATGAATTCTGCAGAAGGATGCGATCTTTTTGGAGCGAGCTGAGATGATGAAGATGATGCTCTACCAATCTCCTCCTCCTCCTTATATACATTCTCAGAACAATGTTTATCTTACCGATGGGGGCCAGCAACCACTCCCAAAACTAGCCGCATACGCTCATGATTATAGTATTTGTGTAAAAGTAATTAAGATGCAATGTCAAAAAACAATATAACTCCTTTAGGAATTGGGACGCCTGCTGATAGATTAATTCCTTTTCTGCAGCGATGCGGGGGAAATCTTGACGGAGAGATGTCATTTATTAATATTTAATTATTCCATCATCATCTCTGCCAACCGGTAGAAATATGTCACCCTATACAGACACACTAGGTTGATTACTATTACATATATTAGTTGTAAGGTTAATTAACTCCATTAATCATGTTTCCTTTGATACAATCTGTTTTTGTTTTAATTGTAATCAAAACAAATTCCAAGTGTCACTTTGCTTTATAGGGGAACTTTTATCAAAAACATACCATACATGTATCTGAAATTATTGCGAACAAAATCAATAAAACACAATTGATTCTAGAAAGAAATAAATACTTTTCCATATACGAATCACTAGAAACATTTATACATTTGCATAAATACATACAGGTTTTTTACTTTTTTACTCTACATTTCTTTTTTATCTTCTTTATTTCACCTCGAGTACTCTGCAGAGGTGATTTGGCAGATTACAAATCATATTATTATTATAATTATTATCATTATTATTATTATTATTATTATTATTATTATTATTATTGTTATTATTATTATTATTATTATTATTATTATTATTATTATTATTATTATTATTATTATTATATTATTATTATTATTATTATATATTATTATTATTATTATTATTGTTATTATTATTATTATTATTATTATTATTATTATTATTATTATTATTATTATTATTATTATTATTTATTATTATTATTATTATTATTTTCATTATTATTATTATCATAAATGTTGGCAATATAGGTATGCTGGTATGCAATCTCAATGTTAAAAATTATACCTTATTTAATTTATACTTTACTTTAATTTTGGTATTGAAAACAAATCAAGGTTCATGACTACCACCATGTTAAAACTGAAAGCATCGGGACTGTAAAACTATAAAATATTGATGTAATAACGAAATCAAAATTGAAATCGCCGGTACGTTTGATTTAAATGGAAACTGTACTTTCTACATCTCTTGAATAAAACAATTTTCGAAAAAAGAATACCAATATGAACGGACCTGAAGAACCAATACTTTGAAGACATTTAGATACCAACCAAAGAGAAATCATTGACAATGCAGATTGATCTAATCCCATCAAATTACACAATCATGACTAGATATAAACCATATTTAATTGTACAGTACCCGTTGCTATGGGTATCGTTAGATATGCGATATGACTTCAAATGTAACAAGATCATTTCCAAACGGAGGGGGTCAATTAAAGTCGATGCGTGTCGGAAAAAAGAGCGGACGATCGAAGATGTTTTTCTTGCAATTTTACTTTGAAAGGCAATGAGGAATGACTCACAATATATTTTATATTTGTAATGTCCATAATGGCGCCGTTGATGCAAGGTTAATGAAGGAATACGGAACGCACCTTGACTTTATGATGGAGACAGTTGAAGGTGGAAGACCGAACTGCTTTGTTCTTATCTATTCATTTGGAACGATAATACAAATGATGGCAGCAGTAGAGGAATTATTAGTGGGATGGAGATTTTTTTTTTTGTTTTGTAATGTTCTTATTGTGTTCATTCAATACATCAAATCAAAATTATACATGTACATCGTATTGCATAAATACATTCAAATACATAACATCTAATCATACATCATTTAATTATAAACATAATTTCAAAACTCACTAAAAAAAATATCAATTCATACAAATTGTTTTGATATATAACATATTGGATACCAATTTACAGAGTACAAAATACAGTAATCTCAAATTATATTGAATGAATTATTAATTGTTATAACACCCCCGGGCCCCCCCCCCCTCTATATTTTGTTTGCAGTACTAGTATCTCTATTACATATTATAATTTATAACATATTGAAGCAAAGTATAGACTGCAATGAACTTAGTTATATCGAATGAAAGGTTTTTTATACCCCTTAACCCATTAAAAAAAAAAACAACAACAACAACAAACAGAAAACAAAACAAAAACAGGACCAAAGAAAAAAAAAAAAAAAAAAAATAGACGCGGGCAGTCTATGGCAGTCGAGACCAGTCAATCAAACACAGCTATGAAAGGGCTACCCCACCCCCCTTTCCTCATCCCTTGCATTTTCCTTGCATATTGTCCATGTTTACTTGAGATGTTCCCATTTTATTATGTGGAACGTCAACGTATTTCGTTCAGTAGCACCTTTCTTTCTTCCCGTTTACTTTTGAGTATTTTCTCTTTTATTTCTTCAATACTTGAGTTTCTTTTTTTCCCTACTAATAAATATCAAAATTTAATTAATAAAACCACATGATTAATCATTTGCCCTATCTTCGGCTATTTCGTCTAATCCAATGTGAACTTTCTTCCAGCTCATATCTTAAGGATTGGAATATCCAACTATCACTTACATTGATCCATAAATTTCTCCACCATTTCGCTTCCAAAAATATGTGCCTATATGTTTCCCCTCTTCTTTCCACAAAAATGAGCATTTATCACTTGATATGAACTGAAACCTGTATAAATAACGATTGACATAAACAATTTATAAAGCAATTTGAATTGAAACTCTCTTAGTTTATTATCTAAAGTACTAATTCTTGGTCGCGAAAAAACCTTTTCAATTTCTTTAACCGCGACCGATTGATGATGAATGTAAATTCTGAAAACTTACAGGGACGTCTTGCATTTTTTGTATGCATGCCCTGTACAGATTCTTCGAACAAACCGATTCAAATTGAATGATTTCTTTGTAAACATAATTCTATTTTTAGATCATGAAAAGAAATTGCCTCTTGTTAAATCGATTTTCCATTCTCAGGTATATTACCATAGACTTCTAGTCCCATACATCTGAAATAAGTTTCCGACTTTAATGTTCCTTTTCCATCTATAATATGGTACAATCTTAAGTATTTTTTAAGAAAAGATTTTCATTAAAGTATTTTTTCCACTATTGTGTATAAACCTATATTAAAAAAAATTTCATTGCCTTGTGAGTTGTATCTTTTTTAATAAAATCATTCATATCTAACCAAATATTCAACAAATCCCGATAGTATTCTGGTAATTGTATATCGATCCTGTTAGGTAAATAGTTACAGTAAAAAATAAGATTTCCTCCGAAAGGTCTCATTAAAAATTTGAAATTACTTTTTCCATTTAACTTTCTGGTTTCCTGTAAACAATCTTTTAATCCACATTACCTTTTGTACTTTCACAAAAAGGTTGAAAGTTGGAGCATTTTTAATCCTCCTTGCTTGTAATCAAAAATACATCGTACTTTTTTTAATTTTGTCTTTACCTCGCCTTAGAAAATTTAACAGATCTCATCAATTTCTTTTTATAACCCATTCAGCATTGGATTCAAAGAGCTTACATATATTAGTCTTGAATATGCATATGTTTCAGTAGATGAATTTTACCCTATTAAAGTAAGATCTCTTTGTTTCCACAATTTAACAATTCTTTATTTTGCTTAAATTCATTCCTTTTAATTCATCTCCTTCGCCACATTGGGATCTAATGTAAAATATATACCGAGTATTTTTAAAATGTGTGCCTCCTTTCCAAAAGGATACACAGTCGCAGAACCAACAGAGATGGAACAAAATAAAGATATCAAAACTATGATCGAAAATTTAGACAGACAAAGTTTCAAATGTATATAAAGCTAAAGGAAAAGTTAAGTTAAATATCAATAAACTAACATTAGATTTTAAAGTTGTATAACTTACATGATCATACAACACGATTCCTCCTACTTGCTCAGATCAACAAAGATGATATTAAAAACATTGTCTTGTTTTTCGACGTCCTTGGGGACTAAGTCTTTAGCAGTGCATATTTTGTAATTCTATTTGATTTTCTTATATCATTCACTGACGGTAAGGGCTAATACAATGTTCGTCATAAAGGTGGAATTTTTTTTTTCTGGCCATTATGTTGCTCCGTTATTAAGTTCTTGAATGTGTCTGTCACCGCTTTCTCTTTCTGGGATCCTGGGTATATCTTGCACGTTCCCTCAACCCTTCCCGGGAATTTTTCTTCAAAAAAGTTTGTCACCCCCAGAAGATGGCCATTTTCCTAATTTTTGCTTATTTTTGGGGCCCTTTTTTGTTCACGCGACCCACCAAGGCCCCCTCAGTCCTACCCCAAGGAAACACGTCTGAGGTGGAGATTTGTTATTGTTCTTTAAATTAAATCTATATTTATGGTTTCAGGATCGTCTCTTTTGTCTAGGGGAGGGGACAAAATTTATTTTGATTGGGGTTCAACATTAATTTTATTCATTTTTACACCATGGAAATTTCTATCTTCCCTAAATTTTATTGTAAAATCTCAACCAAATATAAATCAAAATAAAATATTATCAATAATGACTATTTACAGCCTTGTCATCAAGGCTAAACAAAATTTAACAGGAAAATAATGATAGGTTAAGGGTTAAAGGTGGTTTTTTCATTATTTTGTTTTTTAGCATTAAAGATAAATAATATTCCGATTTTCACCAATCTCGTTTTTTACTTCAACCCCTCCTAGACAAGAGACCTAATCCTGTCCCCAGAAATATAGATTTACTTTAAAGAACAATAATAACAGTACACCTCAGGCCGCGTTTCCTGGGGTAGAACTGAGAGGGGCTTGATCGGCCGGAAAACAAAAAAGGGGCCCAAATGAGAAATGACAAAAAATGGGCATACGGGGGTTGACAAACTGTTTTGGAAAGGGGGGCATGTGAAGGGTTTTGGAGAGATGTCCAGATATGCCAGGGTCCCAAAAGTAAAAGCAGGGACAAACATATTCAAGAAATTAAGTCAGCAATCATGTCGCTATAGCGGCAAAAAAATATTCCACCTTTAATCGACGGAACAGTGTACTCAATTTTGATACAGGCACACCAATTAAAAACAAAAGTGGCTGCATTCGAACTTCGCAAATAAAAAAGCCATACACTATAAATTTGTATTTTGGATCTGGAAGATACTTGCGTAATATTGTTGTATTCATGGTAAAACTAGATCTGTCGGTAGAAGGAATAGCAATCCTCGAGGATGGAATTAAGCCTTCTGTGAGGAGATGGACCTTATAAATCTAAAAGTCTTGGTACGTTCTGGCAAGGCACGGACAAGAAGAAAACAGAGACATTAGCTTTAATTCTGGAATGCATGATTTCTTTGCAACAATTATGTCCGTGGGGCGTGTTTGAGAAGGCGATTTTAGAGGCTACATTAGCCGTGCGTCACATTATGCTCCAGTCTCTTTATTTACGTGTTTTCATGTGTTACGGTACCTTAACTGCTTTCTCATTTTTTGTTTGTGCTCGCTCTATCAAAGACACATACAACAAACAGGACACACATACAACAACACACTCACACATTTCAACTACACCGCTCTCATGGTCACCTCTGGAATAGGATATCCGTCTCAACTCCTCTCCTCACTCTTCCATCCTTTCGCTCGATGTTCTTCATCTTCTCCCCCTCTCTCTCTCTCTCCTCTCATTCTCTCTCTCTCTCTCTGCTCTTTCGCCTCTCTACCGGGCCACCGTCTTCCTCAATATTCGATATGTCATTCCGCTGTTCTTGATTTGAGATATGTTTCTTTATCACTTTTTGTTATATTTATTTTATTTTGTTTTTGTTTTATTTTATTTTTTATTTTTATTTTCCATTATTATTATTATTTCATTTTTATTAATTATTTTTTTTTAAAATTTTTTCATTTTTTATTTTACTTATTATTTTTTTTATATTTTATTTTTTTTTTATTTTTTTTTTTTTATTTATTTATTTATTATTTTTAATTTTTTTTTTTTTTTTTTTTTTTGGGGGGGGCGGGGAGGAGAATTTCCCGCTGACTAATATAGTTAATTGCGCATGATGGCTATGAATACACAATGACTTTTAATCATCGACAACTCATAATTACATAAATTTACAAGTTTTATTAGGCCTCATGGTACACTAAACATTAATGCAAACATAAGAAATTTAAAGTTGATAATACCCTTACAATTAATGTTTCGTTATGGAGGAGTACATAAGATACTTACATCAAACTTTCTTACAAACTTTAAAATAATTTGTGTATCTTTCATTCTACACCGTCATGAACGAATGGCCATACCCTAGAAACATATACAGAAATATGAAACTATTACAATAACCAGCGCCAAATAGGAAGATGTTTAACGCAACATGCACCTTTTTTCTCAGTGAAAGAGTAGTGATTTACTATCTCACACCCACTCCTCCAGAAAAAAAAAAGGAAAAGAAGAAGAAAAAAAAAGAAAAAAAAAAAGAAAGAAAGAAGCCAAACAAACAACCATATGAAATACCCTCATCAGCAATAAGTTTTTTTAACGTAGGTTAAAAAAAAAATACATGCATTTTTTACTATTTTTGGTTTGTTTGTTTTGTTTTCGTATGTTTTTATACTTCGTTCATAACTAGAATGTTGTCGACGATTTGTGTATTTCTTGAAAGGGTAGACTAGTCCCTTTTCATTCCTGAGAGCAGTAAATGACCAGACACTGTCATTTCTGAAACAAAGGTGAGACATAAGAACAAAGGCTCAAAATTGAAATTTGAGGGGATGGGAATTATCAGGGAATAAAACATAAAATATGCTTCGAATTTCTCGGGAAAATGTTTTTAGGTTTCGTATATATATAACTTTTTTCAAATGATAATTGCTAAAACATACCGTTACAAAAGCAACAACCAGAAAAAAATTCTTGCACCGTGGCTAAGGAGGAGGCACACCAAAATCAGAGGTCATAATTATTTAGCAAAATGTAAGAAAAGGGGCAAATTTCGTGTGCTGCGCAAATTACAATAATTATATTCATTATAAGAAATGGGCTATAATCATTTGGTGGGTCAAACCTTGTTTATTTATCTTGTCTCGGTGTTGGTTTTTAAGTTTTCTATTGTACGCGTTTCACGATTTTATTCACTGATGATCCCCATCTTTCAAAATTTCATTCTTTAGGTCATTTGTCTTCTATTACCCCTTTTTTCGGGTCTGGTCATCCAGTGCTCTAGGGAATTAAAACCTACAAGTCTAACCTTTTCAGAATATACCAAAATTGCCGACAAAACATTGGCTATTAATGAGATATAACATTATAAAAGACTTGTAAAATAGAAAATGTGCACGTATTTTAGCGATGTTGCAATACTTATTTACTAATGAGGGTATTTCAGTGGAAAACAAGAAATCAAATTAATAAGCTGTCCACAAGAATGACTTATGATTTAATAAACACTCTTTAGTTAATGTTCAGATTTTTAAGATATTTCATAACATACTGGTTGTTTCGTCAAATTCGAACATAAGATAAATTAAATACGTCAATATAAATAATTAGGATTAGAATTTAAATCAATCGTTTTATATTGGCACCTCAACAATACATGAACTAAAACAAAAGCGGGAACAAGACAATCAACACCGCAGAACAACAGTTACAGCGGGCAATAACAAACATAATTTTTTTTATGGCAAAAGACCGCAATATAATGATTTTTGATTTTGAGAGTCAAATTGCGGTTTTTGTATGATTTGAAATCATGCCATTCTTTCTCTCATTTAATAGGATGAAAGACAAATTTAACTATTGAAACGAATTTGGAATTATAAATTTTCCAGGTGAATAATCGCTAACATGATTAACAGTCGCCGTATCACATTTGGAGCCGTCGCTCATTGCAGCTATTAGGGAGCTTTCGCTGGACTACGGGGACGCTAATCTAGAACGTTAGCTTTATGGATGACTTTATTTTCAAAATAGCTCAAACCGCAAACTCGCTTTACTGTTAGTACAGGAAAAAGAGTGTGAAAAACTGGTATTTGCTACTAGAAACGGCTGGCAAGCGTTTAAATTACAAGTTTTCGTGTGCAGCAAACGAGGGTTTCCCCTAGCTACAAGAGATAGCTCCCGTTGTCAAAAATCTACAACGCTTATTTGGGGGAATGTACGTTCTCCGCGAACACGTAGAACGTATCTAGGTTCTCAGCGAGAACGTAAGTCAGTTTATAATAAGCGAGCCGGCGTTTGATAGAAATGTATACAGGCATTTCCCCCTTTGCTAATAACATAAAAGAAGCATACTTTGATGTGACTAAGTCATAAAGGCTGGGCGGTAGTTATTCTTTTCATATCAGCAATGTTTTAGGTCAGCTGTTATACGCATAGATGCAATTGTCACAATAAAACCTGCGTATGAAAAAAAGAAAGAACTAAGGTAATCCCAGTAAATAGCCTTTTGTGGATTAAATTCTTATTGGCAAAATAGACGTTTACAGAATGTTCAAAGCCAAAGAGAACAATGTGCCGGCTTACCACTTGGAAACTTGTTTATTCAAAGTTATTGAAGAAGATAGAAACGAGGGTTTGCAGGCATTTTGAAAAATAGTTGCGCTCTTTTTTTGCTAACGTTTCTAGATTAGCGTCCCGTGTCCAGGCGAAAGCTCCTAATAATAGAGGTGGGCTAAAATAGGCCAGTTTAAAACCAGTTTGTGCTATCTTATTTGAACCAGCGTGTTGTCCTGATCGATTTATGCCACCAATTTAAGAAAATCGGGTGAAAATTGAGACAGTGCGGACCAAAAACGATTTTGAGGGGGCGTGGCCAAAAAATGTCTGAGTCATCGTTTTTTCAAAATTGAAAAAAGCTGTATATCTTTTATTAAAAGGGCTATAAAGATGATTCTGGTGTCTTTTCTATGTTATCAGCCTGATAAATTCCAATGGCAGTTCAAATTGCAAATGGTTGTGAAGAAAGTACTGAATAAAGGGAGATTATAGTTTAACCCTTTAATTACCGTAGGGTCTCTGAGGGCACCCCTAGACAAATTGGTGTTGCTCAATCAAACCGCGCGGCGTTTTCGTAATGATTTTTTTTCATGTCTCTTTTCGTTACATTTCTTACAAATCTTTTGACACCAAGTTTATTGAAATCAGAATTTCCACGGGAGAGTTACTTGACTTTTCGTGGTCAAGGTCAAACGAAATTTAGAGTTTTTGTCATTTTGTGTACAAAACCAATGGCAAAGTCAGGTTTTCCTATTTTACTCTATAATCACAGGTAAATCATTCTTTAGACTGTTTTTATTGTTTTATTGATAATGAACCTAAATCAAATGAAGGCCTGAAGCATTTAAAATTCCTAAAACAATTAAAAACATAGATATTATATACATGTAAGAATGAGTAAAACAATAGGATAATAAGAAATTCATAAAACAATGAAATACATAGGAATTACTATAGATGTAGACCTTCTGATACTTCAATTCATTATCTGGATCCATTTTAATTCTCAATGAATACTAGAACCAGTCTAAAGAATGATTTACCGGTGATTTATAGAGTAAAATAAGAAACCTGACCTTGCCATTGGTTTTGTACACAAAATGTCAAAAATCTCAAATTTTGGTTTGACCTTTGGCAACGAAAGTTCAAGTAATTCTCTCATTGAATGTCCGATTTCAATAAACTTGGTGTCAAATGATCCGTAAGACTGGACGGAAAAGAGACATGATACGACATTACTGAAAACGCGGCAGTTTTGATTGGGCAACGCAATTTGTCTAGGGGTACCCTCAGAGACCCTACCGGTAATTAAAGGGTTAAAACTATAATTCCCCTTTTTTAGTATTTTCTTCACCACTATTTGCAATTTTGACACTGCCATTGGATTTATCAGGCTGGTAAACATATAAATAGACACCAGAATCATCTTTATAGCCCTTTTAATAAAACAATTACAGCTTTTTAAATTTTTCTAAAAACGATGACTCAGCATATTTTGGCCACGCCCCCTCAAAATCGTTTTTTGGCCCGCACTGTCACAATTTTCACCCGATTTTCTTAAAATTGGTGGCATATCGATCAGGACAACGAGCTGCTTCAAATAAGATGGCACAAACTTGGTTCTGAAACATGACCCTTTTTTTTACCCCTCTATAGCCCACCTCTACTAATAATACCATTAGACGCGCATTCTAAAAGGAGCCGCACATGAAAGGTTACGCCTTCATAAAGGAAGCCGCGCTTAATATTAGGGAGCATAACTAGAGCATTCATGTGATTACCACCGTAATAATGACTTATGTTAGAATTTAAAAAACAATAACATTACAATCATTATAATCCATGTTATATTTAATGCTGGTACTATATAATTGAATAAAAAAAAAATAATAATAATACCGATTTTATCATGCCTGTTGAGTAATTTTCAGTATTCGCACTAAACAACACCCTTTCCTTTCAAGAAAAAAACAATTGTGTGCTCCTAGCTAGTGTCCCATGCAAAGGGCTAACAAAACATAGGCTTACACATTAAAAAGTTATCAAACGAATTTTGACGCTTTTCCACATTAATAATAATAATTTCTACACATTTATTTCAGTGATATCGGATAAAGATAATTTTCCAAAAAGGAAAATGTTTTTAACAATTTCTATTACGAAAACAAATTTCTACCTTTACTGGTTTGGATTACACAGACTGGATTATGTTTTTTACGACGAAGTTCCAAAAATATTATTACAAAAGAGTAATCATTACACTTGATTTCAAACAAAATTTTACAGTTAGATGTGGATGTTAAAAAATCACTAGAAACAACCATTTTTAAATATCACAAAAGAGAATATAATACCTTTAAAAAAGTATTAATAAACTATTTGTATTTGCATTTTTGTTTTGTTGAGTTGTTTGTTTGTTCGTTTTTTATGGATCAATGTCCCATTTTAATTATTTCGTTTCATAATACCTTCGCGTTAGTTACGCCTTATTTGGACGTCACCCCTCCGCGTTAGTCCTAAGCGATTGGTCGACAAAAATAGCCTTCTCAACCCCGTCATTAATCACTGCGCTTCTCTTTCAAAGTAATTATAATCCACATTTAAACATTACAGTCTTCCTTGGATCATCATTGTGGTTCTACTGATTACACCTTCCCTTCGCTTGGAATTCACCGCTCATTTAAATATTTCTTTAATTTTAAGTTCTCACTCACGGTGCGTGCTAGTCAAGCAAAAGTTGGTCTTTCTTGATAATGATCGTTGGAATGCCGTGGCGTATGTAATAAAAAACGCGAGAATTATAAAAGGACTTTAATACCCGAGTGAAACTTATGATATTGACTACACACCTAATTAAACACCTAACCCTACTCAAAATCACAGTACCTTGAAAAGGCCGCAATTCGTTGGGCTTGAGTAGGTTTGATATGGTCGGATCAGTATGCAGCTTTTCATGATTGAGAAAACGATAATTACAATGACTAACGTCATCGGGCTTAAACATTTGCCCTATCTTTACTCTTCTTCGAGCGTGGCAGTCTTAAGTGAGAATTTTGAACATCCTAGGTAGTATCCGCGATCTCCTGGAGAACGTGTGATGTCACAAAAGCATCGTTTATTTGTTCCTTTCTTGATGCATCCTAGAATGTATGAGAAATAGTGAAATTGAAATCAAAGATAAGTACACATACATGAAGCTTAGGAGAGGTATAAAAAATATCACTCCGGTAGATTCCAGCTGCATCTGGGTGCTTTATTGTCCTATTCATAAACGATCAACTTGCTGCTAAACTGCAAGTATTCTCTTCAAACGATAGAACCAGGATGCAGCCCCTTGCAGCTATTTTGGGGTATTTCTTTCTTCAGAATTAGGCACTCATGCAGACTATAAGCAGCTGGAATCTTGTTATAATTTTTTATGCCTCGCCTCAGAAATATGAATTTTCTGACACATTTAGGGGAGTAAAAAAAAATGAATCCGGGTGTACATGAAGTCGTATTCGTACAAGAGGTGTTGTAAATTTCATTATAAAATACACGAACTCCTTCAATAAGAATAATTTTGCGAAGAAATACTTAAGTACTTTACCACTGAATATTGACTTCCTAGAGGGGGATTGCACAAAAACCAAACTAAACTGATTATAACAATCGCAAGGTTTTGCACAAAAGTATTAAAAAATCACATTAAACAACGCGTCATGATCATCCAGGCGTAAACCTAGGACCCTTGGTATGAAATTGTATCAAATTATTATGTAGTAGGAAATTATCCATGGATAATATAATTATTCTTCGAAATTTACTAATTTTAAGGTGTGTGGATTTTTATAACTCTCATTCATCTTGTCCAAGTTACCTCAAATCGCCAAAATCTAACAAAATGTGCTTGTATAATTAACAAAACTCTCACCAACAGTCACACACAATTCACCGCGCACA
The DNA here is from genome assembly GCA_940671915.1 of Paracentrotus lividus. Classification (NCBI taxonomy): domain Eukaryota; kingdom Metazoa; phylum Echinodermata; class Echinoidea; order Camarodonta; family Echinidae; genus Paracentrotus; species Paracentrotus lividus. The sequence goes on from CALNVZ010000174.1 coordinate 255,354, forward strand.
CTTACTGACATATCGTCCACTGCCTAGTCCATTGCCTCGTTTGTCCATGTCGTCGATCGTAACACCCATTCCTCTTCTATACCAATCATCCCAGTCAAAATCGCCATTCACTGACGAAATAGAGATGCCGAGAACGAGGACGGTTAGAAGGAGGGCGAGGACGAACTGACGGAGTGCCATCTTTGGTCGGGTGGAGATGAAGGTTGGACGCTTTTAGAAAAAAAAGGAAAAGGAGAATCGTAAACTCTATGTACGTTCATGGAAAGAAAGGTGCATTGACTTTGAATATAATATTATCATAATTATTCAAACATTATGACATTCTTTGTTGCAAAATAATGCCGAATAGTCGATAAGCCATAAGTTAGCAATGTCCAGAGTTAATGCCCTTGTATCTCCAATTAAAAGTAATCGTTTCTTACGCTCTTTGAAATGAAGTGTCGAAAAGTATGATGGTTAATCGTTAATCCATTCCAGATCAATTTTCGCCATACATGATACAAGGCAAGGTCCCAATTAACCTGGAACGGCATATGGCCCAAAATGACCTAGATTGGGGTCATTCTTACCCTTAATTTTCAACATTTGATACCATATTGTGACATTGACACATAACACATATGTAATTTTACCTTGATAAGAAATTATTTTTCCAAGAACTTGACAAGTACATGTATTTAAAAATCCTTGCAGTGTGGAAGGCCCACCAAGTTGATGAGTTAAACTGAGAATACTATACCATCTTCAAACGACTTTATATAGTCATCATCTTTCATCACCGATTATTACAAGTATTACAAGTCATAGTCTGTGTCAGACAAAGGGCTATCCAAGTGTATGTAATGACGTGTGACTAGGTGCTATTCTCGGAGGATCATATACTGGTCCCTTCTGACGACATATCGCCCATTACAACGTCAAAGTCAGTCTCATGCGTGGCAAACAATTAATATGAACATCAAAAGAGATTACCGTACTAAATATTATATTTTACACTATCCGTTACTCTCTCTGTCTGCCTCTCTCTCTCTCTCTCTCTCTCTCTCTCTCTCTCCCTCTTTCTCTCTCTCTCCCCCCTTTCATACTTAAAACTTTTCTTCCGCCACACTTCTTATCCATGCTTTGGGACAAATCACTTTCTTTATTTTTCCTTTAGCATGTTTAGTCAGACCTTCCCCCTCTGTCATACACTTTAAATTCTATCTCGTACCTAGAATCAGTTCATTCTTTAGGTTTCTATGTATTTGCCTCTTCCTCTACAATATTGTAAATGCATTATATACGCCCTTATGTTCTTGACTCTCTGTTTTCGTTCTCTCCCCACTTCATTTCCTTAAAAGTGAACAAAAAATATTGATATTCGTATCCCATTAAACTTGCAGGGCACCGAGATTCCTATTAAACAATGATTCTCCTTCCATTAGTCAATTTTCTTTCTTTGCGCTCTGTCTCAATATGACTGACATGTTATTTTCATCTTTTTCTATTTCCTTTTCTCGTATTCTCTATCTAAATCTTTATCATGTTTATGTTTCACCTAGTCTCTTCTCATCTGTCTTTCAATCAAATTAAATCTATTGTACTTTTGCATTATTTCACAGGGCCGCGGAGCGTTTTTGAAATGGAGGGGCTGAGCCGAAGTGGGGGGGGCTGAACAGGCTAAAAATCACAAATGTATGGTCATTTTTGCATTTTTGTACACGTTGGCTGAAAAAAGTGGGGGGGCTGCAGCCCCCCCCCCCAGCCCCCCCCCCCGGCTCCGCGACCCCTCCCTTACAAAAATGTCCTGTGGTATTCCTATGGTATTTCTGAATGTCCTGTGGTATTCATATGGTATTTCTTAATGTCCTGTGGTATTCCTATGGTATTTCTATGGTGCAATAAAATACCATAGAAGTACCATAGGAAAATACCACACAGGAAAAGGGTACCATAAAAATACCATACAGCAGTGCTGTGGTATTTGGCACAAATACCATATGTATGGTATTGCCGTATGGTTTTTTGGCACAAATACCATATGTATGGTATTTCTGTATGGTTTTTGGCACAAATACCATATGTATGGTATTGCTGTATGGTTTTTTGACACAAATACCATATGTATGGAATTGCTTTATGGTTTTTGGCACAAATACCATATGTATGGTATTGCTGTATGTTTTTTGGGCACAAATACCATATGTATGGTATTGCTGTATGTTTTTTGGCACAAATACCATATGTATGGTATTGCCGTATGGTTTTTGGCACAAATACCATATGTATGGTATTTCTATGTTTTTTTGCAGAAATACCATATGTATGGTATTGCTGTATGGTTTTTTGGCACAAATACCATATGTATGGTATTTCCGTATGGTTTTTTGGCACAAATACCATATGTATGGTATTGCTGTATGTTTTTTTTTACACAAATACCATATGTATGGTATTGCTGTATGGTTTTTTGGCACAAATACCATATATATGGTATTGCTGTATGGTTTTTTGGCACAAATACCATACGTATGGTATTGCTGTATGGGTTTTTTGGCACAAATACCATATGTATGGTATTGCTGTATGGTTTTTTGGCACAAATACCATATGTATGGTATTGCTGTATGGTTTTCTGGCACAAATACCATATGTATGGTATTGCTGTATGGTTTTTTGGCACAAATACCATATGTATGGTATTTCTGTATGTTTTTTTTACACAAATACCATATGTATGGCATTGCTGTATGTTTTTTTGCACAAATACCATATGTATGGTATTGCTGTATGGTTTTTGGCACAAATACCATATGTATGGTATTGCTGTATGTTTTTTTGGCACAAATACCATATGTATTGGTATTGCTGTGTGGTTTTTTGGCAGTAGCGGTACCATACAGCAGTACCATAGAGCAGCACCATACAGCATTACCATACAGCAGTAACATACAGCAGTACCACACATCAGTACCACGGCAGTACCATACAGTAGTACCTTACAACAGTACCATACAGCTGTACCATACAGCAGTACCATACAGCAGAATCATACAGTAGTATGTAGCTCTAGGTATTCATTGTTGAAACTTTAGCAAAATACAGGCCTAATTTCTCATAAGTGAAAATGACAGCCATGTCAGATGTTACTTTCATGTTAGTACCACACCAGTTAATACCACACAGCAGTACCATACAGCAGTCCATACAGTAGTACCATGAAGCAGTACCATACAGCAGTACCACACAGCAGTATCATACAGTAGTATGTAGCTTTAGGTATTCATTGTTGAAACTTTAGCAAAATACAGGCTTGATTTCTCAATAAATGAAAATGACAGTCATGTCAGATATTTTTTTTTATTTTCCTGCTCAATTTTTTTTTTTTTATGTAGAAAGTTCCATGAACCGTTAAGGTCATGTGTCACAGTCATGTTGGGGTATAGTAAAAGGGTGGAGGCGTTACATTTTGGAGGAAAAATGATCACATTTTTTCACATAGCATGAAAATGATGTACAACCATGAGTTGTGCAATAACTCACATTGTAGATAAATTATCAGGCTATTTGTCTGTGAAGTTTCAACTTTGTTATGCTCATGCTATGCTATGCTAATGCAAATATAATTTGAGTGGAGTAGGGTAAGGGGTGGAGGATCCTACGGTCGAGGCACGTGTTGAAGCATAGGGAATTCCCATTTTTGTTTACTTTTTTATTCTTTGTTGCATTATATCTTTCCAGTCTATTGGTCTTATGGGTTGATTGATATATCATTCTCTTTGGAATTTATCTGGTTCTCGACAGATACAAGTAGATTTTTCATAAACTTATTTAATCAATTAATTAATCAATTAAAACATACTTAATGCACCTATCCTCATAGACAATGCATTGGAGGCATCGAAAATTGTCACATGCCTGTGCAATCTTATAACAATAATTGTGCTTTTTCGCCATTTTCTTTGCATGCATGTAGATACACAATTAAGTGGAAACAAATTTCTTGCAATGAACATTGTTGTAATTTCTTGCAATAAACATTTTTGTAATCCAAGTGTGAAAGATAGAATTTATGCCCTTTTTGCACTATTAAATTTTCTCCTTGTTGACACCCTGTAGCGTGGTTAGAAAACGTAATTTTGTGTTACAAGTTTTATATTTTAGAAGCATAGTGTCTTATTAACACATTCCAAAATGATTCATTTCATTTGGTACAAAGATTAAGATATCATTCGCAAGTAAAATTGTAACATTTTAAAATCATTTTCCAGTAACACTCTGTATAGCTTTTATGAGACACCCTATACAGGCACAAAAATATGTTAATCATCTTCCTTACAATCCCTGCTTTCAATAAATATAAACTTTTATACGTGTTTGACTTACCACTAATAAACTAGAGATGTTTGATTGTGACAATGTACATTTCTACAAATTTTTGTGCATGTTACGCATTTTGCACCCAACTCATGACATGTGGCCTTAAATCTGTCTACACTCAAACGGCACGCGATGAGGAAATATTATAGACTCGAACGGAATAAGGCGTCCTCAATATTTGTATACCCAAAATTCGAAATAGAATGATCTATTTCACCTATTATACAGAAACTAACGACAATTTTAAGAATATATAGTTGGAACAAATAAAACATATTCCACAAATACATTATATCGACCTGAAGACATAGTTAAATCGTTAAATAATTGTATTGTTATTTGTTTGTGAGCGGGAAGCGCGAGCTGTAAATTTTGCTTTATAATATTACATTAATCATTTTTCACTAGCTGATAATCACTACCCTTAAAGAAAATACAAATCCGAAGCGCGAGTGAAAATCTCATTAATCAACGTTTTACAAAATAGATTATGTTTGTAATCCCTTTCTGAATATGGTCACTTTCTATAACTATACGGATCTGAAAACAAATATTTTAAAGAAGTTTAAAAGTTTATTTCCATCACATTTGACAAGTGGGCAAATGCAAAATCTATCCAAAATACTTAGAAAATAAAAACAAATGTGAAGCTTTAAAAATCAAGGGACACGTCCCCCTGATTGCCGCCAATTTTGGAGGGGAATAAATTATACACTAGATACACGTTGAACAAATAAAGAATAAATGAATATAGGGACCTGAAGAAAGATTATTAGTTAAATTATTGTCTGGGGTTTTTTTTTGGCAAGCGAAGCGCGAGCCGAAATTTTGCTTTTTAATGATCTGAACTGGTAAATTTTACGCACACTGTGCCTCTTTGTCTATTATATGTACATATATTTATGTTAAGCTCTGAAAATCGAGGGGGACGATCCTTCCAAAAAGCAAACATCGAGGGGGGGGGAACTCGATCGTGCCGCCGTCCACCGGGATTGCCGCCAATACCTACCGTTTTGTGGTATTGCCAAAGGATATTTTTTTTCTAAGCGATATTTCTTAAGAATTGACTAAGTGGTTTTTGACCAAGTCGACTGATTAGACGGATTGACAAATGGTGAATTGATTACGACACAACGAGTAATGATGAGCAAGACTGAAAGAAAGCCACACAAGCATATAGTCAAAGATGATGATATGTATAGTTAGTTACTGCTGAAGTTTGGTAGTCGTATGGTATTCCTGTGGTACTTCATGTGGTACTATGGTAATTAGCTCATTGCATACAATGTTTTTGTATGCACAAATCAGTATTTTTTGAAACTTACCTCATTAACTAGTAATTCACTGCATATTAATATTTTTCTTTTAGGGAAATATATTTCCTAACACAAAGTAACATCAAGAGTGATAGTTTTGACATTTGCATTATTATTAAGAAATATAGAAAAAACTAACTGTGACCCAAAATATTTTGCTAGATAGTGGTATTATACCAGTGTATGGCATCTTCGTTGTCTGCAGCAGTCCGGTGATAACGCGCGTGTGGTATCCCTGTGTTAACGGCGAGTGGTGTTCCGGTCGTAACGGTATGTGGTAATCCTGGTATACCTTTGTGTGGTATTGATGTGGACATACTTAGTAACTCCATGCTGGGGTACTATTTGCTGTATGGTACTGCTGTATGGTACTTCTGTATGGTATTGTGCCAGAATACCATAGGAAATCCTGTGGTATTTGTGCCAAAAACCATAGGAAATCCTGTGGTATTTGTGCCAAAAAACCATAGGAAACCCTATGGTATTTTGGCTGTATGGTACTCCTGTATGGTATTTTATGTGGTATTTGTGCCAAAAACCATAGGAAATCCTGTGGTATTTGTGCAAAAACCATAAGAAACCCTATGGTATTTTGGCTGTATGGACTCCTGTATGGCAATTTATGTGGTATTTGTGCCAAAAAACCATAGGAAATCCTGTGGTATTTGTGCCAAAAAACCATAGGAAACCCATGGTATTTTGGCTGTATGGACTCCTGTATGGTATTTTATTGTGTATTTGTGCCAAAAAACCATAGGAAATCTGTGGTATTTGTGCCAAAAAACCATAGAAATCGTGGTATTTGTGCCAAAAAACATAGGAAACCTATGGTATTTTGCTGTATGGTACTCCTGTATGGTATTTTATTGGTATTTGTGCCAAAAAACCATAGGAAATCCTGTGGTATTTGTGCCAAAAAACCATAGGAAAATCCTGTGGTATTTTGTATGGTACCATTGTCTGGTACCACACGATATTTTTGTAAGGGCTGATTCATTCTAGTTCTGGTTTTCCTCAATACACAGCTTTATCAATGTTTTGCTACTATGAAATCCGTTGCCAAAATGAAATACGGAATAATATTTTTCTCTCAAGAGGAAACTCGTCACACTTTAATAGTCAGGAAATTTAATATCGCAGGCATTACAAGGTTGATTGCTTATATTATCATCAACCGTTGAAAGCAAGGAGCATAACTAAAGATGATGCGGTTTATGAATGAAATCAAAACACCGTCGTTGGTTATAACGTATGTAATAAGATATTTTTATTTTCCATCTAAACATTACTTCAATATAACTTAAAGTGTTAAGAGTAACCATTGTATCGTAATATATTTATTTCAATAGATATTAAGCATATACCTTTTTAAATCGTATTCATGAAAAATGTAATGAATTTATGTTTAAATTGTCATGGGCAAAGGCAAGGAGTGATCTTCATGATACATGGATTACGCGATAAGTGGGCATGTTCTTTCATAATGATTTATGTTGTTTTTAATGATAATAACACAAGTAACTAGATACATTTATCGTTTTAATTTCTCTAAGCTCTCCCCCAAAATTGTAGCAACCTCACAACTCATAAATGAAGTGATTTGCATGCCTAACGCTCTAATAATCACATTGTTCGAGGACCTATGTGATATATTAATACTGACGTTTTTAGTTTTCCATTCTCGAAAGTAATTGAAGGATTAATTAACATGATTTTGAAATTATGTTTTATGAATTACTCGTGATACCAAATGTAATTTTGAGCTATCATGAATGACTTAGCACTTGAGCTTTTAAAAACCTATGTCAAAATCACTTTGTCTCAGATTCAGGCAGGAGCAACCACTAGCTTCCTGATCATTCGCTCATTGTTTGAGGTAAGCCTTCTGAGTCAATTCATAAGGAAGAAAGGGTTATTTAGACTGTCGAACATGTAGCAGTGCAACGGTTACTTTATCCCCAATATTGTTAAAGTCAAATTTAAAAAAAAAATCGTAAAAGCACAGGTTTAAATTTGGTATCATTGATTAGAATTTGAGTTGTACTATTTAATATAAAATAAGTACCAAGGTCACATACGCTGTACAATGCTATTAATTTATTATGATACTCTCAAATTTCGGTCTACATTTTTTGGGGTCGGGAATACACCGAATAACCTAAAATGTAATTGTGCTAACTCGCCGGTGTCATTCTTTTTCCAACGATGCTAAAGAAAAACCGAAACCTCAAGTTAAAGTTTTATTAATGTCTAATATTTTTCTGAAATGTATCATTAAAGAAGATGTGTCGTTATGAATATCTTTGTTTTTAACGCAAACATGGACTGTTACCTGAGCTCTTCTTATACTCACTCTTGCTCAGAATGCTTTTATTATTTTTTCCCTCTTATGATAAATTCGTATTCCACTCCTCTTACGTATTTCACTGTTTTCATCACATTAGAGGTCTAATTTGATATCACTTTACTGATAAAAACAAAAAACAAACACCAGCGCATCACATTTACGTAGTACCATTCTCTTCAACTCTGAATATCACATAATGCAGAAAATGGAATCTTTCATGCTCACTCTCCCGTTACATGTAAAGGAGCAGCCACAAGGTAGAGCCATATCTACATGTTAATCTTTCATGGAGGTTTAGGTATATCTTCGGCTATAGGACTCTACATTAATAACAATGCTTTTAGAAAACATTTATTTTGACGCACGTTGCCATGCGTTCGGGAATAATTTCGTAACTTTGCATTGTGTGATGTTGGTGTATGGACAGAATTGGTGGGGCCCACTCTGGTCGAGTTGAATTAAAATTTTCGAAAGTAAAAACCGACAACTTCGTTTCTCATGCGCATACGCACATCAATGAAAAGCTAACATTTACAAAGAAACGTTGACAGATATAACGGCTCCCGAACAGATTGCAACGTTTGTCAAACGTTACAATTAATGTGATGGCCTAGACAAAGGTATATCCAAACTTCCAAGGACGTTAGGCATACGTTGGCTTTAAACATTTATATGTAACAAGTCATTACACACTTAGAAATCGCTAAAACCAAAAGGGAAAAAATCACACACGCCATTGATACCAAATATCTGTGAAAACTTTTATTATTTTTTTTTTTCATTTGTGGTAGTGGCTAAATATATTTGGACAAACAACGAAAACACATTAACAACAAACAAAATAATTAACAAATTAAACCGTTATGTTTATTTACAGGGCAGCCATGATCCTTCTGCAGCAATGAAGTAATACTGGTAATATGCATACGCGAATTGAAGGATATATCGCTTGGGTTTAGTATCCGGCACAGACCCTGTAGTATCTTGGGTTCTGTTTCCTGAACTTTCGGTCGCAAACGCAAGTATGACCGGATACCCGATGAGTGCAACCTGAAACGAGACGAAAAATAGTATCGATTACAAAAATATTATGACATGTATTGTGTGTAATGTCGGGAAAAGAAACACTCTATATAGCATTGGCGTAAATCCAGTCGCGGTTTCTATTCATCAGGGGGGGGGGGGTAGTGGCGCTTTGTATTATTATGTAATATCCCCCCTCCCCTCCCCCCTGATGAATAGCATTCTTTACGGATTTAAGCCAGTGCTATAATAGTCTGTATCAACATGATCAAAGGTACAGTTGGACAAGGTTTTTTTTTTTTTTTTTTTTTAATTATTATGAAAATTCACCATATTCTAGTAATGTTTTTTGCTTTCTTTTGTTTTTGTTTTTTCATCTCTTTAGGTGCTGTAGATCTTGAGTTATGTTCACTTTTCCATATTCAAGAAAAATCTATTTTGCTCATGTTTAAGTAGGTTTCGGAAATAATAATAATAATTCAATATTTATACAGCGCCTATCAAAAAATTCTCTGAGCGCTTAAATAATGGCCGTGAATTCATCGCTCATGATTAATAAATAAGTATATTTTGATTGTAAAGCTCCTCGTCGCTTATAATTTAGCATAAATTCTGTTTTACAAAAGCAAATTATACAAAACAAAGTGCATCAAGAAGACAAATCATTTGGCCTTAATTTGGTACCGCATACACACATTTTTTTAGAAGATGTCATACCTAAATGATTTTTCCCAAACGGGGAATATAATGTGATACATGAAAAACATAATGATTTATTGCGAAATTAAATAACACTTTTTATATGCCAGATTGTTTTTCGTGCATGTATGCAACGTGATCTCACAGTATACCCGCTAAAACATTATGTAAATTCGAATTTCCCTCAACATGTTAAATCCAAACCACCTCATAGAATGCCACAAATTAATCGGTATAGACAATATCACAATAAAACATGTGAAATAAATAGAGGGAGATTGAAGGAAAGATCAGAAGAAAACAGAAGAAAAAAAGGAAAGAAGGAGAGAGAGAGAGAGAGAGAGAGTAAGGGCATTAAATGTTTATTATACAGGGTGACCCAGAAAAAAGGAAACCCAAGTTTGATCATCAATAATTTCAAAAATATTACCATGGTGATTATAAAATTTGATGATCACTAGGAAAGTGCAACTCATTACCTATTTTAATGATACCCCGCTAGCTCACCAATGTCACGCATCACTGACCTCATTGTTTGAAAATGTCTTGCAAAATTGTTAGTGGTTCACTTTCACGCTCATTGAGATGGGTTGCTGCAATGTGCCTAAAAAGGAAGCTCAACTTTCATCATCAATCATTTTAAAACATGACAGTAGTGATTATGACGTTTTATATCACTGGAAAGTGCACTCATATTCATTGTATTGATATCTCTTTCAGGTCACAATGTCACGCATCACTGAACCCATTGTTCTGAAAATATCTTGCAAAATTGTGATTGATGCACTGTCATGCTTCTTACATTATCATGGGGAACTGAAGGTTCTCTGGTGTTGTCGTGACCAGTAACATGTTGAATTACTTGGATGGTAAGATTAAGGACTAAATAAGTAAAAATTTCCAACCCATTTATCAACACTCATTTATTTTAAGTCACTGTGAATGCTTTACTTAGATTTGTTAGGAATCTTTGAAGCAACTCATCTCAAGAGCATGAAAGAGAACCTATCACAATGTTGCAAGAACATTTTCAAACAAATGGGGTTCAGTGATGCATGATATTGGTGGATGAGAGAGGTATCATTAGAATGGTAATGAGTTGTACTTCCAGTGATATTAAATTTTAATCACCACTGAAATATTCGTGAAGTTATTGATGATCAAAGTTGGGTTTCCTTCAGGCACATTCACACAAACCATCTCAAGGTGCATGAAAGTGAACCCGCGCACAATTTTACAAGACCTTTTCAAAACAATGGGTTTAGTGATGCGTGACATTGGTGAGGTGAGCGAAGTTCATTAGAAGCCAATGAGTTGTACTTTAAGTGATATAAAATTTCATAATCACCATTGGAATATTTTTGAAATTATTGTTGATTCAAAAGTTGGGTTTCCTTTTCGGAAGCACACCCTGTATTATTTGTGGAATAGACAGCATCAAGAGAGAGACAGAGACAGAGAGAGAGAGACAGAAACTTAACTGGTGGGGGAGGAGCGTGACAGTAACCGTACCAACTTGACCGCCAGCCCCGTATTTATGATAAGCAAAAATATAATATATTTTATAAAATAAAGACAAACTTACGGACGAAGCGGCCTTTTCCTTTGCCCCTCTTCTCATATTCGGTTGTCTCATTTTCGTCTTCCAAATCAAAGTCGATTTCGTTACTTCGTTTCTCAAGAAGATCCAGCACCATGGCGAACTCGTCGTCCTCATCGTTTTCAAACGCCATCGCCGTAGCGAGGGCGACTACGAGAGCGAGGATGAGGATCGTGAAGAAAGCTCTTGAAGCCATTTTCAGTCTCAGGTTCGAGATTTCTGTCATCAAGAGTGAACAATTTGAGAAAAATAGCATAGTGTAAAAATCTCATAGAAGTGTACAAAGTTCAAAGCTTTTAATAAAGTGGTAAAAACATGAAACAACTATTGAAAATATTTTTCGAAATATTTCACAGGCCTGTAGGTGAGCCAAAACCATAAATGATCAATAGCATCATCTAAATCGCAATAGACGAATAAGTTATGGTATCTATGTATATATTGAGGCATATAGTGTGCAGATAATTTCTACAAAAACATTGAAAAGAAAACAACAAATTACAAATCAATAACTTAGAATTAAGAAATGTGGTTCTCAAGTGTGTGTAAGTGCTTTATCCGAACGCAAGATAAGTTGTTATTAAAACATGGAAGTGAAATTACTCACCAGAATTATTGAAGAATGAAAATTATGTTTTTACTTCTTAGGTATTCAAAGATCCAATGCTTGCAAAACCTTGTATTTTTAAGCAAGTAGAATTTATACAATTCTGGAACCGATGCAAATGCTGCATGGATTTCACGCTTAATGTGTTTCTGTGGTCTTTGTGATGGAGTATCGCAAGATTGCAATTAAAGATAACTCGATGATTCAAGTAATTTCATAGTAGTATCACATTTTTTGACGTTTCTCTTCAATCTAATTCTGCAAAATTTATTGCGAACAGGTGACATTGTGATTACGTAGGCATAACCATATAGGCCCACTTGTCGCACATGCCATATATTCATTCCGGTTCCCATTTGTCATCTCCTCCCCTGGGTAATGGTTTCGTGTTTTTTTTTTGGGTTTTTTTTGTTTTTTGTTTTTTTTTTTTTTTGTTGTATGTGTGCACTGTAAAAAAATAATACAGCAAAGTGATGTCAGCAGAGTCGCCATACAAAAATGTAATTTGAAATAACAGTTTTGCTGTAAATTTCTCCTCTAATAATTAATGAAAGAGAAGAAAAGAAATCATTAGAGTTCTATAGCTGACATATTTGGTTAATACGGATCAAATGTGTTACTCCTAATGTATATTTTGTATTTCTCACGTAATTATTTGCAGGAAAAATTTACAACAAAACTGTTTTTTAAATTACATTTTTTATGGCGACTCTGCTGAGAGCAGATTTGCTGTAAAAATACAAATATTTTTTACAGTGTGTGTGCGTGATATTCCTTCCTTTTTTTATTGTAATCGTTTCGGCTCGAGTTATTTTGTCTCTTTAGTCTCACCATTACTTTTATAAGTAAGTTCAAATAATGAAAATTCGGGGGGAAATATTTGAAATAGAGGGAAACCGTCATGTAGTTAGTTTATATTTGGGATTAGTTTTATTATTACTCTTTTTTCTGGTTTCTATTTCTTAAGGGGCTCGTTACAGAATGTGTCTTTATGCCCTAACTTCATACAATTTTAGCGAAAACTTCGTTTCTATGTTTGTTTGCAACGATGTGATATTGAAATGTTACCATCATCAATGGAATTAAAGTTTCATCATAATTATACAAATGCCAATATCATTTCAAAAACATAAGCGAACAACGGCACAGGTAGGGTTTTTCCCAAAGTATATAACTATTGCTGTGGACATTTTCTCAAAAACAACAAAATTGGTTTTTTTTATCGTAGCCTAGAAAGGACAATAAATTCACGAGCTGATTTTGTTTGTTTTTTTTTATTCAAGATGAAAAGAATGGGGGTTTTTTTAGTAACGGTATTCTATCTAGGTTTTGTTTAACATTGCCCTTTGATTTATTTTGACTGGCGTTGAGCTTGTGCATTCGTATATTCAAATTTAAAAAATGGTGCTCAATGGGACAACACACATTTCACCCTCACATACACGAATACAGACAAACACACACGAGCAAGCACATAAACACACACACAGAACACACACCTTTCACCTTTACGTACAAGAACACACATACATACGCTCGCGCACACACACATAAATATACGCACACACACATACACACACACAGACACAACGCAAACACCAAACCACACCAACGCACACACGCCAGCACACACACATACACTCGCATACATCAACACAACAACCAAAACACCCTCACAAGCCGCACGAAACCCACCCTCTTCATTTTGAACTTAACATTTGACATTCAATACCGTGATTTTTTGGATTTTATATACCTCATATATAATATCATATACAATGATTATTCTTAATAATATCTTTCAAAGTGTTTATTCGCTCATAACTTGGAAATATACAGGCCTTCAAATTATATTATATTGTGATTAAATAATCTCTTCAAACAGTTTATTTGGAGGATTTTAATTTTGAAAAAAAAAGCGAATGGATATGAACCGTGAATATTGATAATATACTACAAATATTGTTCATATTGGTCAGAGAAACATCAAAACTGATATTCATTTTTCTGTTGGGTTTTGGGCTCTATTGCGACAGGTTTCTAGACTACTGTTTAGATCTCGACGTGTTACTCTGGAAAGGAAATTTCAGACTTATCGGTTCCAATCATACCAATTCGTTCGTATCCGTGTCTACAAGACTTTTGGTAATATTTTGGGTCTTTCTTCCTGTACTTCGTTAATATTCGGCAGACGCAGTTATGACCAGATACCCGATGAATGCAGCCCTGAAACGGAAACGGAATTTGACGAATTCGAACGTTTATAATAATAATGAGGTGGGATGAATATATTATATAATTGCATATATAATTAATAATAATTGTAATGAATAATAATAATAGATAATCATCATATCATCATCATAAATATAATAATAGATAATGATATAATAATAATAATAATAATATATATAACATAATAATATATAATTTAATTATTGCCCTAGTCACAAGACTATGACGGTATTGAAGGTATTTCAAATGTTCGCGTCTCTATTAATATGCTCGCTGGTTCTCATGCGTAATACAATGTCATTTTGTTCGCGATAGTCCCGACTTGTAAATTCTTTATCAGTGTGATATCATGTGTTATGACGAAATCTCGCGGCCTTTTTCGCATGTTTATTTAAAGATTTGTTTAAAATGAAGAACTGGGCACCTGAAGGTATCATCAATCCTTTTCCATATACTCTTTAATTACGTGTGGTTGACTATTTTTATTAGACTTATCCCGTCTTTCTAGATGTGAAACTCGCTAATTAATGATGCGCAAATTTAGAAGTAACCACGGAAAAACAACTTAATTAGACAGCCCTCGGTTCACCTCACCCCTAAAAATGTATCCCAAGCAAAAACAAAACACAGAAAATAAGAAAGTAACACTCACGGAAAAAAAAAACGTCCTCTGCCTTATTCTCCCATTTGATCAGATCTCGTTTCGAAACCTCGTCATCGAAATCGAAGTTGATCTCGTTATTGAGCTATTCTCTAGAAGGTCAGCACCATGTCGAACTCCTCGTCTATCATGCCTCTTTCGGCGTATTGCAGTGGCATAAGGCGACTAACGAGTCGAGATGAAGAGAGTTGAAGATGCTTATAGACATCATTTTTTGTTGGATATGTCTGGTTAGCCCACTGCCAGGAATAATCGGGTCATGAATGATATTAATGTAATTAATAATAAAAGTGATGGATATGTTTTTTTTTTTTTTTTTGTAGTTGTTTTTTGTCTTTTTTTAATCAAAATTAGAATATTATTATCCCCTTAAGGGAAGCAAGCTATTTGTTCCCAAGGTGGTGAGTTTCTCAAAATGTTAAACTCATTTTGTGTGAAGTGTGTGAGTTGGTTTGTAAAAGTAAATTAAAGTAAGTAAAAATATAAATCTATAGCGTGCCACCACAAAGGGTAACTTTAGGCAAATGAGGTCAAAGTTTCATTTCAAGCTTAAATCCATCAAATTTAAATTTCATCACAGTGTTACAAACAGAAACATGGATTTTCAATGGGAAGAGTGAAAAAAAATTACTTTCAAGATCCATTTCCTTTCTAAAAGGTACTACATTCATTTCAGTTCGTTTCCAAAAGATACTACATCCACTTTTATGTAGTCCCATGTATTTTTTTTATTGCATGTAAATAATGCGAAGTTGGCTGGGCTCGCCAGGGCATCAGTGAAATTTTGAAAACTTATGTACTCGATGCAACGTTTGATTTTTTCTTTAAACATGGCATCTATTTTAAGCTACATGTATATGAAAAAGTACATAGAGTTCCTTTTTGAATAAAAAATTGCTGGGATACATGACAATTTACATACTCTGAGACATATAGTTTCCAAAAGGTACTACATCCATCAGAACAAAAAATTAAAAATCCATTTACAGAAAAACTTGTAGACCTAGATTGTTGCTGGACTGGTTTCCCTTTAGTACTATAGAGTAGAACAATCTGTAAAAGTTTAAGTCCAAACAGACACTCCTATCAATGAAAAGAAAAACGTGTTTTTTCTCCGAATTAACAAATATGGATATAGTGCCTTTTCGAAATGACGTCTTCTAATATTCATGAAAAAAAATTAATGAAATACATTCAAATGCAATTTATCACAATTAAATAAAATGTTTGTCATAAGGAGTATAACCAAAAAGTTTATAATCGCTGTTTAGATATCATCTCAGCTATCTCTAGTAAAAATAAAACAAACCTAGCACGTAGCTTTTCCATTTTTTTAGGGTTTAGAGTATCGAAACGACAAATAATAAAATATGCTTCCAAATACACTGTAACTAAACCTAAAGACTACACTACTTCATTGTGAGTCTGCTAATGAATTCACATGCCTGAGAAAAATCTTCTTTTAGTTTATTTGAAAATTTAAAAAAAATATCCTGACAAAGTTTATTTGAAAATTGGAAAAAAAAATTAAAACAAATGTGTAGACTTAGACATACTTACCACAAGTAACACTCTCATTTAAAATAAAAACAGACTTCAGTTCTCTAGACAAGACGTATCATTTCCAAGATCCATTCTAAAATGCCTATTTATGAGTAGAATTTATACTTTTCTAAAATCTGTTTAAATTGTGCTCAAGCATTGACTTTCACGGTCGAATGTCTTGAACATTTTTAAATGTGTTATCAACGTCAAAATATGATTGATTTCCAGATTATTGAAAACACCCCCAACACCCAAAAGTCTTGCGGGATTAATGAGGTTTCATAAAGTGATTCACAGGCGTGATTATCTCATTCTAAATAAATCAAATTGATCATGTGATGTCAAGTAAGACACAGATATATCTCGTTAAAATAATAAGAATTTCTGACTTTTTTGTTATCACTCCCATTTTTTGCGGTTACATTGTTTTTTAGATATGAATCTAATAGTTAATTCTAACTAATACACACTCTATTTCTACCTTGTCATGTTTTATTCCAAAAATATATTCGCTAATGAAAAATTTTTACTTTGTATCTTATTCACCTTTTTTTCTTCTTCTTCTTCTTTTCCGACTCTCGAACCCGTATTTGCGTTCCATACTCTACTTATCACCATACACGTTTCTTATCATCCGTATGCCTGAATATGAAGATTTTGATTCAAAAGGGGTTAAATACATTTTGTAATGATGAGAATTCAGTTATTGACATCTGACCATAAGATTGGTAACCAAATAATATAATAATATAATGATATTAATAAAATTAACCAAATTTCTTAATGATAATGCATATGACACTTTTCAATATACACATGTACATAATTTGGCAAACGAATGCCTGTTTCTCTTGTAATATAGGATTTAACCCCTTTTTTAATCAAACTCTTCAGAATATATAAGATATATACAAAAATTTATTTAAGTATACTCAACTTCAGTTATATAACTTGAATCTATTTCCTGTGTGATATCGTTAGTCACGTGGTAAATAAGCATGAGTTGTGATTACATAATAATATTATGCATTGCGTTTTCAATTTTCGGTCATTATTTCAAAGAGGTTTTTTTTTATTGTTTGGTCAACGTTTCATAAAACGAGGGTTTTTCTCGTGATAAATGAAAAAAAAATAATGTCCTCCCCTCCCGCTTTGGCTTAATTATAAATCTTTCTCTTTCACCTTCTCCCTCTTTATCTGTCCCTGCTCTCTCTGTCTCTCTTCTACCCTCTATTTATCTCTTTATCCTACCTCCGAGTTCTCTCTCCTTCTCTCCATCTTTCTTTCTATTGCCACCTTTTACTGATTCTATTCAGTCTTTATATCAATTTCCCTTTTTCAGTATGTTATATCCCTTTTCTGTTCCTCCTTCTATGTGTCCTCTCCTCCCTCTTCTCTCTCTCTCTCTCTCTTCTCCTCTTTTCTCTCTTCCTCTCTCTCTCTCCCCTCTCTCTCCTTATCACTCCTCTCTCTCTCTCTCTCTCTCTCTCTCTCTTTTTGCACCTTCTCTAGAGAATCAAATTGAAATCTGCATTTGACAGTATGCTTTACCTTGAAATTATCCATCGCTTCATGTCAAATTGATTGCTTTGTATGCCAAGATACTTGTTAACAATAAGGCAATCATCGCAACAATATTTTCTTATGTTTATGTATATGTTATGCATTGTAATATACATCACATATCATGGGAAAGCAAACCAAAAAATACAAAGCTAAGAATAATATTACATTCCTTTCGACCTTTAGACGTGTATTTTGTCATCCATGCCACCTGCATTCATTTCGTACATATCGTCCAGCGAGATTCAGAATTTGGAAATATTGATTATTTGGTTGGGGAGCTTTAAGGGGAGGGAGGCAAAGACGAGCATTTTTGGACAGTAACATAGTTGAAATTATGTTTTTTCATATCAATTATAGTTTATTATTTTTTTATGATTATTATTTTTGTTCAAATTGAATGATATGTTGTTGGTTTGTATCATGTCAATGATGATCCTGTGATTCATGATTCTATATCAATATAGGTTTGAATTTGATTTGACTCTCAAATAGAGTTTTATGTATTTTTTTTTTCTCGTTTCTGTTAACGTCAACTCCCCCCCCCCTTTTGTGCTTAGTCACACCAGTACCTCCTTCAGAATTATGTACGCAACGCCACTGGATTATTTATACTAGGGGGTATAGGATATATATAGATTGAGTAATTATCAACTCTTTAATGAGAAATTCAATCTATTACGTAATGTTAAACAAGGCCATTAAGGAATAGTCCAATTACTCATGATTACTGTAGGGATAGATGGAGGCCATCGAACTTTTTAATATTGAAACGTTTTTTACAATTGCATCGCTTCCCCCCCCCTTTTTTTTTTTTTCAGGCAGGTGTGATTTTTAAGAGTATGATCTTTGGAAGAATTGTTACTCATCGTACATTTTAAAGGCAAATACTGCAGCATCATTGAATCAATAGTTCAATGTTATTGCCTGAATATCTATTTAGAATATAAGTAGCATTATCTTCTTTGATTACAACATTCATTCGAGATTCCGTTCCTAATAAGTCTATGCTCCTAAATAAAGAGCAGTCCTCCATTCATAGATTGTACTACTGCAGAGAAAAGCAAGAAAATTGCACAACATACACACAGTTCCCCCCCCCCCCTCGATTTCGTCAGATAGTTTAGTCGCAATAATGTTACCAAAAAATATGTTTATACCATCACCAGCGTGAAAATTATGTAGTAGGCGTCGTCTGCCAACCGTAAACAATAATCACTGCTTTCATAGGCGTGGCTTATGAAGCGTAACCTTCCTTGGGTCGTAGGGGGCGTGGCTTGATGGAGCCATGCGGTGAACGATGCTCAGTGAGTCGTTCAATTGTGTCTAGTGCAAGGAGGGGAGGCGTGGTCTATGAAGCGTGGAGCCGCGTTCTTCACGGGGTGGTTGTGTTATCGATGCTGAGGAAGACCCTCGAGGTCGGCTATGATCAGTGTCACCACATTCATCACTGAGATCATCCAGGCAGGAACATGCTAACAAGCCGTGACGGAGATTTATGAGCTCCAGCAGAGTTTATCGACCGCTTACAGAGATGGAACGGAATAAAATGACTTTTGCCATTGTCAGCTAGTTGGACAATAACTGGAATAGTGCATTCAGTAGTACACACTTCCGGGAAAGAGATGACAGAGTAAACGACATTGGAAGAAGAAGAAGAAAGAAGAAGAAGAAAATAGAAGATGTGGATGGAAGAGTAGAATAAGAATGAGAAGAAGAAGAAGGGAAGAAGGGAGAAGAAGAAGAGAAGAAACAAAAGAGAAGAAGACGGCGAAGATGAAGTATTTCGCAAAATAAGAGAAGAATCATATTTTAGAATAAGAAGAAGAAGAAAGATATGAAAGAAAAAACCAAAGGAGATTCATTCATTCAAGAACGGTCTATAAAATAAATGAATAACAAGTGAAATATTTGGGGTAGCAGGACAAACGAAACGGAAAAAAATAAAGAATTAAAAAAAAATGAATAAAGCACAATAGTTAAAATCTAATGCATACATACATATATAAATGGGGGAGAAGTGGAATGACATATTGTATCATTCAAGGCCCGATCAATAACGACTCAAGTGACCCTGAACTCATTAATAAACGTATGTTTTATTTGATTCGGAATAAATTTAGGTTAAATAGGTTTAACTTTTTATCTCCTTTTTTTTTATGTGGAATGACTCAAGTGTACTTCATCTACTTTCATAGAGTACCGAGCTTTAAAACAATTTGCATATATTACAATACATTCAATTTTAGAATAGTACCCATTCCTTTCTGACACATACCCTATGAATGCGTCAAAATCTGTACAGATTGGAAAATGTAAATATATGTTGCAACGTCTTTTTTTTTTCACTGTTACTCTTGATGACTTATTTCCTAAACGGAAAAAGCTTATCAATTACACAGGCTAAAGTCTTTGTATACGCTAGAAAGTAATTTCTGTCCCCGCCCACTGCATGACGTTTTAAAAGTAAGTGGTATATAGGTTTCACGAGCGAACGTCTTTCTACATGCAGCCAAGCGATTTCCTTCTAGCTCCGCCCACTGCATGATGTTTCAAGAGGAAACCTATCTTGATTGGTCGATTCCATTGTGACGTCATGAATAAAAAGCTGCTTGTTGATATTCCAGATTCATCGATTTAGATATTACCAGCTCCTTGACCTACAAATGGGACATAAAAACAAATTTCGAAAATTAATCTCTGCATCATTTTATTTACGCTTAAATAATTAATAATTACATAAGTAAAGGCAAAATGTCCCAATTCTGGGTGCATTGGAGCCATACCTTCCAAGTTGATTGGCGCGTCCCATATAATGTGTGGTGATAACTGCCAATGGTTTTTTTTTTGTTTTGTTTTTTTTTTTTTTTTTAACATTTTCTTTTTATAATGTGCTATAATTTTTTAAAAAGTCATAATAAACCGGGACTTTTTAAAATTTTAAACAACTTTCTTTCTAACAAGTATGTTGTTTAAAATTATTTTAAACAACATTTGTGTAAATAAAGTTGATTAAACTCAGGTGTTGTGTAATGACTTTACACAAAATTTGGATGGTTCCTATAGTAAAAAACAGTTGTGTAAAGTTTAAAGAGTTGGGTATTTTGAGTCTTTTTTCCCTTTTTGTTTTCACACAGCCGTTTTAACAGTGTATGGTATCCAATTTTGGAATTTTTCTTCAAAAACATGGCGAAAAATGCCAAGCATTTATCACACTTTTAATAAAGTATAGGCAGAGGAAAGCTTACGAAGACAGAGTGTGCGTTTACGTGAGCAGAGAGACACATAGAAGAGAAAGATTGAGCGAGAGATAGAGAGAGAAAGAGAAAGAAATCGAGAGAGAGAGAAAGTTGACAAAGGGAGGAGAAAGAGAGAGGGGAGAGATACGAATACCGTGCCATACGGAATTGAAAGAAATTTTAAAAGCCGTCAAATGTGAAAGGATTGTAGAGTGTTCAATGCTAACAAATTTTTGTAAACAATATGTATACGATGGAAAAAATATATATAAAAGAATCTGGGAATCTAAAGAAAAATTCAAAACAAATAGAGAAATAAAGTGAGAATTTAGAGAGATTACAAGAAATGTACGAAGTTTTATGATATGCATCCTGCTGCGAAAGCCTTTTTTATTGCCGAAAAAAATTGTAATGGTAATATAAATATACCTAGAACCCTGTTTCAACATCTTTAATAAACTTACCGACACAGAGGAGATAATACTTGAGGTAGTTTCTCTTGAATCGCCTATCACAAACGCAAACTGCTCCTTTTCATGATGGTGCAACCTAAAAACAAACGGAGTTGCATAAAGTTTAAAGAATATTTGATGGCCTTGAGTGGATTCTTTGACAGATTGCACGAGCTGAAGAGACATATTGGACTAAATGGAATAGACGAGTCCAATAGTTTTCATATTACTATAATGAAACCTTAGAAACTAATTAGATTGTATATAAGAGAAAACCAAAGACACAAAACAATGCAAATTTGAAATTAATAAGAAAGTTATGAACATGTGAATGTTGAGATAGGTAAATTCTATGAGACCAAGATGTATGATGTCATACGTGAACAACGTATTCGATTGGTATATATTTTACTTTTATTCATTCTTTTATGGATTCTATCAGTAGGCCTAGATCAGGATTCACTTTTATGAGATGGCATGTAAAACATGCTTTACAAATCACATCCCAAAAAGAGTCTATACCATGAATAATAGACTGATGAAAAGAGATGTTTAAGTATTTTATCCATCGAAAGAGAGAGTTGTTCATGTGTGACACTACACATCTTGGTCGCATTGCGAGTTTGAGGATCTCACCAGCCTTGTGATCTCAACAATTATTCAAATGCTGATAACTTTCTTAATGTTTGTTCAATTTCACTAAAACTTTCATTGAACTGGTACTTTGATATTATTGTTTTATGTAATTTAACTAGTTCCCAATGTTCCATTCCCCTTTAATGAAGTATAATAATCATGAAGTAGAGCAAGATGTTCACGGATCCAATATAAAAAAGCAACACATTAGATTCATTCCATGCACGTTAAAAATGAGATATGGTATTTGCCTGTAATGTTTTTTTTTTTGTTTGTTGTTTTTTTTTTGTGCATTCACTTACAAACTTAAGATGGATTTGATTTAGATTAAGATCTCACTGATGTCTTTAAAATAATTGGTCCTATCCGTGAA
The DNA here is from genome assembly GCA_940671915.1 of Paracentrotus lividus. NCBI lineage: Eukaryota > Metazoa > Echinodermata > Echinoidea > Camarodonta > Echinidae > Paracentrotus > Paracentrotus lividus. The sequence goes on from CALNVZ010000174.1 coordinate 278,009, forward strand.
TAATGATCATATCTAAGTGATACCTCTCCGTCAAAATACAATTAACCAAGTAACCGTTAAATTAAAACAAGCTACCTTTGTTGCATGATAATTCATAAATGGATGTCAAAAGACATGGACAGGCACTTCAGGAGGGAGGAAAATCACATCTACTTACGGATAATTCTCTTTCCACCGCCGCGTCTCACAATTCTGCTGTTGTCTATCTCGAAGTTGTTGCCCTCATCGGCAAAAGCAAGAACAGCCTCTAGGTCTTCTTTTGTGTAATCGAACTCCACGGCGGCAACCAAAGCGAGTAGGAGACTGAATGTCACAATCAGGTAGAGTATCTTAGACGCCATCTATTGGGTGGAAATCAAAAGAGGATGATGTGATTACTTGACCTCACAGAATAGAGCATAATTTAACACTGAAAATTGGAAATTAAACGAAGACTTAGTGAAAGTGTGCATTTAAAGCAAAAAATAATGCAAACTTTAAGAAAGTGTCAAAATAATTACTGTTGAAATGGCTCAGCGTAACCATGGTAATTAAGTAATGTACAGAAACGGTATATCACCCCAAAATAATGCTTGAAAATTATAATGTGTGATAGATATCAATGGGATATAGTTTGCAATATTACATTAAATAACATTTTATTGATGATACATTGTCTCTTGAATAGCGCCATATCCAGTTAAAAACTAATCAATGCGCTTTAAAACAACATGATAAATTAATACTAACAACACATATACTGTGATATAATTAATTTAACAAACCGGATGTATAACGTAAATAATCAAAACCAAGGCAAGACCAAATGTCCATATTGGAAAACGACAAAAAAAAATAATATATAAAAACATTCTCAAAACAAAAGCGTAAATTGCCTAGGGATCATATTGAAATGATTCAAATGAACGACATTACACATTTTGATTTCTTTCTTTGATTAATTGCCCAATTCAGCCTTATTAATTAAATTGTTATTCATTAAATATGAAAACAATAATAGTAATCACCGCCGTAATATTTACAAATAAGAATCATATGCTGCAACTATACGGTACCTTTGAATCGGGGGTTGATCCTGGTCTTCGTGATGTGGCATGAAACCAGTATGTCGACTCTGAGCAGGCCAATAGACGAATAAAGAAAGACTTTCAGATCGTCTAGAAAACTTCACTCTTTTATAGCAATGAGTTACAACCTGAAATAGTTTTATAACATCTATAAACTCTTGTACTACATTATCGTGATGACTTTACGGACATTACTTTAATTAAGACATTACGTAATGAAACGAAACTTTGGAGGTTGGCGGTAAAAGCATCCGTAGAATTAAATGGATTACAGACAAGAGATTAGAAAGGGGCCAGCCTCTTTTATTTCAGTTTTCTGCTTAAATGTGTGGGTGTTTTTACTACCATTTCGTTTACGATCACAGTGTTGACATATTGGTTATTATACATGTTACAAATTATTGTAATTGGTACGGTGAAATAGAAAACGATAAGAAAAAACAGCTATGAATTCAAGGACAGGAAAAGGAATCCTTTATTGAGATAATGGGGAAACTGATGGAGGAAGAAATATGTAGATATCTACCAATCAGCATGTCTGTCTACTTTTTTAACATCAAGGCTCCATTCGTAATATTATTAGTCTTGTTGATATAAGTTTCATAGAGATTTACATTTCTGAAATTATTCTTGTTATTTGTAAATATTATACTCATAAAATATGCTATTTCATTGTAATAGAAAGAAAACCAACCCTCTTCCTTTATTTTTCTTCTATGCAAGTCATTTTGTTTTAAAAATTATTTAAAATACGATATATCTCTGTATTCTAAATTTATACAGTAACATAAATGTATGTCTTAAGCTACCAAGCACAGCAATAATCATATGATAGAGCCTTTCCTGTATTGAACCTATTAAAACAAAATAATTTCATATAATTATTCACATGAATATAGCATGATTAATGCCTCAGACTTGTGTCCGGTGCGGTGTGTACGAAATTTGCCAAGACGATTTTTTTTTTTTGTAACGCCGTTTGAGCCCAGTTGAAATTGTCCCCCCCCCCCCCTCTCCCTGGTTAACTGAGACATTACCTTTTGAGAACTTTTAATAGTAACTTTCAAAAAGTACTCTAACATGATGTATTCATATAGTGAAACGATAAATGTTTTTAGAAACACAATAATTTCAGTTGAATAGGAAAATAGTGTGTAGCATTCATGTAGGCTGGTGTTAAAGGATACACTGATAAGAATATTGCATTCTGGCTACAAATGGCCAGATTTAATATTTGAGGACTTGAGGTGATGTGATGCAGGGCTCCTGTTCGTATTGCTAGTATTGCAATGAAAAAGTAGTTGCACTTTAAGACTTTGATTTCATAATATAGCTTATGGCCTAAAATCGAAGGCATTTTCTGTACATAAAGTATGACAAGATCAAGCTATTTTGGTGAAGAGGGGCTGAATGTATCTCAACCATAATTTATTAATTATTTGATGGATCAGCTTTATATGGATATAACCAAATTGAAGCAACTCGTACTCTGCAATTGTTTTTGATAAGACTTTCCCTCAAGGTACCATCGGGCGTTATTGCAGTCAATAAACAACCACAAAAATGCACAACATTGTATTAGGTATGTTTAATTCTTGTGTTTTTATAATAAAACACGCCAGC
>CALNVZ010000174.1:280798-322029 GCA_940671915.1 Paracentrotus lividus
TTTTTTTTTTTTTTTTGTGCATTCACTTACAAACTTAAGATGGATTTGATTTAGATTAAGATCTCACTGATGTCTTTAAAATAATTGGTCCTATCCGTGAATAATGATCATATCTAAGTGATACCTCTCCGTCAAAATACAATTAACCAAGTAACCGTTAAATTAAAACAAGCTACCTTTGTTGCATGATAATTCATAAATGGATGTCAAAAGACATGGACAGGCACTTCAGGAGGGAGGAAAATCACATCTACTTACGGATAATTCTCTTTCCACCGCCGCGTCTCACAATTCTGCTGTTGTCTATCTCGAAGTTGTTGCCCTCATCGGCAAAAGCAAGAACAGCCTCTAGGTCTTCTTTTGTGTAATCGAACTCCACGGCGGCAACCAAAGCGAGTAGGAGACTGAATGTCACAATCAGGTAGAGTATCTTAGACGCCATCTATTGGGTGGAAATCAAAAGAGGATGATGTGATTACTTGACCTCACAGAATAGAGCATAATTTAACACTGAAAATTGGAAATTAAACGAAGACTTAGTGAAAGTGTGCATTTAAAGCAAAAAATAATGCAAACTTTAAGAAAGTGTCAAAATAATTACTGTTGAAATGGCTCAGCGTAACCATGGTAATTAAGTAATGTACAGAAACGGTATATCACCCCAAAATAATGCTTGAAAATTATAATGTGTGATAGATATCAATGGGATATAGTTTGCAATATTACATTAAATAACATTTTATTGATGATACATTGTCTCTTGAATAGCGCCATATCCAGTTAAAAACTAATCAATGCGCTTTAAAACAACATGATAAATTAATACTAACAACACATATACTGTGATATAATTAATTTAACAAACCGGATGTATAACGTAAATAATCAAAACCAAGGCAAGACCAAATGTCCATATTGGAAAACGACAAAAAAAAAATATATAAAAACATTCTCAAAACAAAAGCGTAAATTGCCTAGGGATCATATTGAAATGAGTACAAATGAACGACATTACACATTTTGATTTCTTTCTTTGATTAATTGCCCAATTCAGCCTTATTAATTAAATTGTTATTCATTAAATATGAAAACAATAATAGTAATCCCCGCCGTAATATTTACAAATAAGAATCATATGCTGCAACTATACGGTACCTTTGAATCGGGGGTTGATCCTGGTCTTCGTGATGTGGCATGAAACCAGTATGTCGACTCTGAGCAGGCCAATAGACGAATAAAGAAAGACTTTCAGATCGTCTAGAAAACTTCACTCTTTTATAGCAATGAGTTACAACCTGAAATAGTTTTATAACATCTATAAACTCTTGTACTACATTATCGTGATGACTTTACGGACATTACTTTAATTAAGACATTACGTAATGAAACGAAACTTTGGAGGTTGGCGGTAAAAGCATCCGTAGAATTAAATGGATTACAGACAAGAGATTAGAAAGGGGCCAGCCTCTTTTATTTCAGTTTTCTGCTTAAATGTGTGGGTGTTTTTACTACCATTTCGTTTACGATCACAGTGTTGACATATTGGTTATTATACATGTTACAAATTATTGTAATTGGTACGGTGAATTAGAAAACGATAAGAAAAAACAGCTATGAATTCAAGGACAGGAAAAGGAATCCTTTATTGAGATAATGGGGAAACTGATGGAGGAAGAAATATGTAGATATCTACCAATCAGCATGTCTGTCTACTTTTTTAACATCAAGGCTCCATTCGTAATATTATTAGTCTTGTTGATATAAGTTTCATAGAGATTTACATTTCTGAAATTATTCTTGTTATTTGTAAATATTATATTCATAAAATATGCTATTTCATTGTAATAGAAAGAAAACCAACCCTCTTCCTTTATTTTTCTTCTATGCAAGTCATTTTGTTTTAAAAATTATTTAAAATACGATATATCTCTGTATTCTAAATTTATACAGTAACATAAATGTATGTCTTAAGCTACCAAGCACAGCAATAATCATATGATAGAGCCTTTCCTGTATTGAACCTATTAAAACAAAATAATTTCATATAATTATTCACATGAATATAGCATGATTAATGCCTCAGACTTGTGTCCGGTGCGGTGTGTACGAAATTTGCCAAGACGATTTTTTTTTTTTTGTGTAACGCCGTTTGCAAGCCCAGTTTGAAATTGTTCCCCCCCCCCCTCTCCCTTGCGTTTAAATAAATTACCTTTTGAGAACTTTTAAATAGTAAACTTTTCAAAAGTACACTTATACATGATTGTATTCATATAGTAGAAACGATAATGTTTTTAGAAACACAATATTTCAGTTTGAATAGGATAAATAAGTGTGTAGCAATTCATGTAGGCTTTTGGGTGTTAAAAGGCAGTACCACTGATAAGAATTTGCATCTGGTCCTACGAAAGGGCCAGATTTAATATTTTGGAGGACTTGAGTGTGATGTGATGCAGGCTCCTGGTTCGTATTGCTAGTATTGCAAATGAAAAAAGTAGTTGCACTTTAAACTTCGAATTTCATAATATATCGCTATTGCCTAAATCGAAGGCATTATTCTGTACATAAAGTATGACAAGATCAAGCTATTTTTTGGTGAAGAGGGGCTGAATGTATCTCAACCATAATTATTAATTATTTGATGGTAATCAGCTTTATATGGATATAACCATAATTGACAGCAACTCGTACTTTCTGCAATTTTGTTTGCAATAGACTTTCTCAAAGGTACCCATCGCGGGCGTTATTTCATCAATTAAACAACCACAAAAAATGCCAACAATTGTGTATTAGGTACTGTTTAATTTCTTTGTTTTTTATATAAAAAACACCACTAAGAGAACATTTTGGGCTGTAGCAGGGCCAATATTATAATGAAAATGTGTTAATGTTTTGCTAATTTGTTTTTAAATTTTAAAAATGTTGCTAAATTTCAAGTCATTTTGCGCTTAAATCGTTGTATTGTATATAATAACATAGACGATGAAATTTAACTAAACCCCTCCCAAAAGAAATTCCGCCAAATCGATTTTGGGCCATGTAACTTGCTTATTGTTTACGCTTTAGTCATTCTTGAATATACATACCATTGGGAAGGATAATTTATTCCCCTTTTTATGATATCATAATATTGGAAAAAAGTCAAAAAGTAAAATGTTTGCTTAAAATGCACTTTTTATTGATTCACATTGAATGTTCCGCAACGTAAATTTACACCTTGATTTACTTTTTGGTGGGTATTTTATAATTTATTTGAATCTTTTTATTATTACCATTGTCAAGTTCATTTATTCCTCTTTTTATTTTGATAACCTAAATTGCAGACATTGGTGATGCTTCATGTCTGGGTCCACAAGAACCCTGAATACCAAACTGAATGCAGGCAAAGTAAAATATTAAATGTCCACTTTAAATGTTCTGTAACACAACTTTTGAACTTGAATACATTTTAATATGGGTTTTAATCATTATCAATTTTATGTACGCATTGAAAGTTAGATTAATTCTTCTTTTTTTGATCCCTATTTGCAATGGTAACATCATCGCTTGAATTGCACATAATTCACGAAAATTAATGCGACAGTTAAAAAGTGAAAAGTTGCGCGAAAATGCATTGTTATTGCTCAAATGAGAACTCCACAATAGACACATATCTCAATTCTAGTTCTAAACTTAAGGGAAGAGGGCGCTATCACTCTACCGCAAAGGAACGCGGGCCATAGACTTTTTGTATTTTGCACAAGTTTTTCCACTTTGTTTCTTGATTATGGCGAGCAACTTATTCTTTTCAGTAAGCAATGATCAACTTGAATAAGATACGCTAAGAGTCCGACATTTTCAAAATAGGGGAATAACCTTGATTTGCAAAGGGAAAAAGTCCTGCATAACTCGTGTCAATTCCGAAATCCTATTAGATCAAATTCCCTGCCTACAATAGGCCAATTTTTGCTCTCAAAATAGCTTCATCACGCTATAGTCATCTTCCTTCGATTACGCATAATTCATATTACACCTTATGATCAGGCAGTTTTAAAAGCTTTGAATTCTCAGCTGTCCAAATGGTACATTCATCTCGATTTGGTTTAAAAAAAAAGTCCTTCACCTTTGAAACATTATCACAAACGATCTTTACTCGATGGGTCAATTATTGTTCCGCATATCACATGCATATCGAATGTGGATCGGGTCTTCGCAAGATGTTTGGACAAGATCACTATTTATTTCAATATCGTTAGGAACATCAATCTGATGTGAAATAAAGATTCTGATTACAACTTTAGCCAACAATGGTTGTTATATTGGTTGCCAAAATGTCTTTTTCCCAATCTGGTCTGAAGCATCTACCTACGAAAAACTATGGATAAAAAGTTCAATTATTTGATTTCATGTCCACGGACTAATTCTCTCGAACGGATCGATTGACAATTCCATTTTTAACCGACAGGGGAGTTTCTTAGCGCGAGTTTTTGTGCGCTAAGAATATTGCATGCAATTTGTCAAGTCGGTCGCTTTCCTGCCGCGTTAGCGCGGGTTTTATGTTATTTCAGCTGCGTGCAATTTCCACTAAACTCATTGAATGTAATGTTGCCGTTTCCCTCTTCAAATAATGGACGCGCTTTATGTTAAGATTTAATGTTCCACGTTATGGCTACAGTTCACACAGACACTTGCGTATAGATACGTTGTGTTGTTTTTAATTTATTTCAATCTTCTATTCTATTCATTTCTTATGTATTTCTTTGTTTTATGGATGAACAGAAATATATCATTATTCCACTTGTTACTATGATGGAAGGCATCCGTGGGGATCCGCAGAAAAGAAAACAATTTTGTACGCAACCGACGTTAACTAAAGTAAGTGTCTGTGTGACTGTAGGATTAGTTATTGACATTTCACGTTGCGGAGTTAGGAATTTGATATGATTAACAGTTCGCAATAAATGGCAATTTAATGCACATTTTGACTTTGGACTTGTCGTAATACTCAGGTGTTCTGTGCATCATAACAATACTATTTGTTGCACTTAAGGTTTCGATTGAAGAGAGGAATAATGAATCTCGGGCAACGGATTATAAAATTTAATAAAAGTATGAAAGCTCTCAAATTTTTATTTCAGGGGGGGGCCTAAAAGTGTAAGTGTTTGAATCATTTGATCAATAAAACTGCAATTTTGCAACATTTGACTTTTGTTCCTCCATATTTTGAATTCTGCTGCATTGAAGCATGACCACGATCATTACAAATAGGATATCAACTTAAAAAGGGAAATAAATTATTCTTTCCAATAGGTATAACTATCAGTAAATAACTAAAGCCTACCGAAAAGTTATCATGGCCCAAAGTCCATTCTGCGTACTTTTTCTGACGTTAGGGATAACGTACATTGGTGTGTGTGTTGTGTGGTGTTGTGCGTCTGTACGTGATACAGAAGTCTTGTCATTGAGATTGAAATATCCTCGCTTTCTGCGACAGCATTGGTCTGCGACATAATATATTGACAATGACACCGTGCTAAATCCCATAAATAGGTCATTGGATCGAAAGTGTTGGAAATATAAATTGAATTAGCTATAAATTCACACATTCACTCAAATTGTGTCTATTTTAATCACTCAAATCTATATATCTGCAGCATGTCGAAAGGACCAAAAGATGTAACAGTAATCCATAGTGACAAGGCCAAAAAGGTTGTCTGGTATTCATTTTGGGTACACGTTATATTAGTCAGAAACACCATTTCTGAAGGTGGAAATTTGCGTCATAAGGGATATTGTTTATGACGTCATGATTGAATATATCCCTGGGTTTATGCAATGAGATCATGAAAGGCGAATGTAATTGAAAAAAGAGAGCAGAAGTTGACGGAGAAAAAAAAATAGGAATAAAAAGAGAACCGTGACAGGTTTTACTAATAAAACATGCATGTCCATGCATTCTTTTTACGTTTACCTTGACTTTCAAAAACACTAGACCACGAATTTTAAAGAAGAAAAGAAGAAAATGATATAAATAGTGTCTTGTGGTTGTAAATATTTTTCTTTTTTGCAGAAACTTGTAATAAAAAAGTGGCATGACTTAAAGAGGGAAAGAAGAAAAGAAAGATGAGAAAGAGAAATAGAGAGAAAGAGAGAGAGAGGATATAGAGAGGAGAAAGGGAGGGGAGCTTAGCCGAAGAAGGAGATACAGCTTCGATATGTGTAAAAGCAAATTAACTGCCTCTATTTACTTGAAATATATGTATATACAATGAATTTCAAATTTATAGCAATCCTATTTCTAGATTGCATTACATATGCGTACAATACATTGTTAACACACACCTTTCCATTTCATTATTGATAGTCCTTTGGTTTGCGGTATACATGTACTAGTACCACACAACATTGAATATGAGATAAACCAAGGTTAACATCTATACAGAAGTGAATGCTTTCATGAGAGCCCTTGATATCATGAATACGGTCATCTTACATGTCTTATGAATAATATTCATCAGTGCAACGCACTTTGTTGAGACACGAGGCATATTGTGCATCACTTTGAAATTTTCACCCCAAAAAAAACTATAAAAAATCGGGTTGAATCTTATTGTCTTGATAAAATTTACTGGGATTTTAAAAAAATGAGACAAAAAAAAATACAAAATTATTTTCCTCTTCAATATTTTATATTATAACGTTTCGGCTTTTTAATCCTTCATGCAACGCAGGAAATTGAAAATAAATTGTTTTTCAAATTATGTCAAAGTTAAGGGAATTCAGTTTAACATTTTATTATAACCGTACAAACTGAATCATAACTTCCAAGTTTTTAGGCACATTAAAATTGATACCAATTAGTATAAGATAAAACATGATACATTCAATTTTGGTGAATAAATGTGTTAATAAAACACGAGGATTAACTACAACGATGAAATATCATGTGAAAGATAATTTGAAATATGTACAAGTGAAGTTCTCAATCTACTAGTAGGGTGAAGCAGTTGTCATCAAATCTAGTGGCAAAACGCATTAAGCTGGGACTTTGCAAGAAGATATCATATTAGCTGTGACACTCACAGGCTGAGTGAACTGTTTTTTGTTGTTGTTGTTGTGTTGTTTTTTTTTTTTTTTTGCTTAAAGTGGTAACTCATTTGAGGAGACGCGTTCCGAAACTCAGAGAGACAGCTCCGAACACTTATCGCAGAGGAACAAATATCATGAAATTAAACATTTTTATATCATCTCGAGATCTCATAAGACGTCGCGGGAAACGGGCTCCGAGATGGAGTTGTTAGACTATCTCATGTGAGGGAAAGTTGGGGTAAAACGGGCTCCCTAACTTTGAGAGAGTTAAATTTATAAAAAAATGCTAGGAGTTTGTTTTTTTTCGTCACAATTGCTGTATTAGGGAATAACAGTTGCCACCATATTTTTCAAAATGTGTTTTTTGAAAGAGAATCTAGTGTAGTGGAAAGGCAAACCATGGGTCAACAAAATAATTGTGAGCTTTCAGGTTATTTTCAAGGTATTTAGGAAGAGTTTTATAGTAGAAAGTTACACTGAAAAAGGAATGCCCAAATAATGATAATATAACAAAAAAAGCTGATATGTTTCGGGTCTCCGAACATGTGAGCACATGTTCATGGAGTAGCATACATGCATTTTTTGTGTGCACTGCATGTTACTCTCAGAAGAAAATTTCTTATAAATTTCTTGATTCTAAAACCTCACATTCAAATGAAACAATAATAATGCATTGTTATCGACCTTTCCCAGTTTCTTCACAGTTTAATATCATGACTCAACACTAGATTACCTTTAAATTAGTTTTAAAGATAATGCCATTTAGATTTGCGGCCATAGTCCGTTTCGCCCCTTATGTCGTGTAAACGGACCATTGGTAGGGACAAAACGTTTGTTTAATCACCATCCCTACATCAAAATTATTACGTTTTCATCTCCAGAAACGACATTTTTAAGCGTTTAATAAATGATATTTTCACTGAAGTACATTTTGTCGAGGGGTAAAACATATTAATTGTCTACAAATTAATTGGATTTTGCTAAGATAACATTACCTGTCGAAATAATAGGGTTGGTTCCGTTTTACCCCAGGGGTCCGTTATACTCCACTTCCCCCCCCCCCGATCCACCATTATGTCTTCCCACTTTATTGTTTAAACTATTTACACCCCTGCACCATTCATTCACTCATTAAATTGCCTTCTCTTTCCTTCATTCTTCTTTCTCTTATCTTTATTTTTGTCTCGTTCTTCTTTATCTGTCTATCTGTCGGAAAGAGGGGATCCCTCTCCCTCTTTCTTTCTCTCTGGATCTTTTTTTTGGGGGGGGGGATCATTACCCGATTTTTAAAACACTCTGTTTCCTTATTCGCGTATATCATTCATATTTCTTTTTTTAAGTATATAGGCTTCGCACATTCAGACATACATTTCCGTTTCCGCTTGTTGCGATTCGATCCACGCTACAAACACAGGCCGCTTAGGGGTTAATACGCTCTTTCATCCCTTCACAGGGTGTAAGTGGGAAGGCGAACAGCATTTTCCCGCCAAAAGAAGGCGTATCCGAGCTGAGGATGCCGTTACACGTCACTAATATCACTGCGTGCAAGAGTCACTCGGCGTGCATCTGAAGCTTTCATACAATTGAAGAAAGCCCGCTGTTGAGGAGGACAATTGGATTTGTTTTTAGAAGTTACGGTAAGTTTTATTGATAATCAATAGTTTTTATCGTGTCCGTGAAACATTGTTTGTATTCATTTTGTTTGTATTCAATATTCAGTAGATAAGTTCAATAACTTGATAACAATTTGATAAGCTGTTTTCTTTTTTAAATCTGAGATGAAAAATTACAAGATCTTTTAAATCGGAAGTACTTCATAATGTGATTTTATGACTTCCATCGCTAATTTCAAGTCCTAAAATTTCAACTGTTTAAAACATGTGCCAAAAGGAGTTTGGTCTTTTAATTTTCATTATCAAATTATACTTTGAACAATACTTTTTATAATTGTTTTAATTCATTCTCCTAAAAATATTTTCATCCGTTAAACCTGGCCCTCAACTTGCCTCTGATTGATAATTTACTTTTGATTTATTCTTGCTAAAAAAAAGCAAGTACATACATGATTGATTCTCACAAATCCTTATTGCAAATGTTAATACTACTCCTTTCATATTCATTTATTAAAATTGATTCATATATTTTTTGTTTGAAGATACTAGCACGATACAACAAACGGGAAACACAATATTCCGGGCCACAATGCACGGGTTTGAGTTCCGGGCGCAGTATAGTAACTTTTCTTGACAAGACAGAGATGAATATTTTCGACAAAAGACCCATTGTAAATAAACTGGTACCTGAAAAGATTTCATTTCTTAAAATGTCAAAGCGACGTTATATTCAGTAAGAATGATCAGTCGGTAAAAAAAAAAAAAAAATCGAGGAATGAACAGTAATTATACCAACAAAAGCTTACAAATTTCAATTGTATCATTCGTAATTTCAACATTAAAACATTATTCAGAACACATTAGAAACTTTTGTAATTTCTATATCCCTTCATCACACTATTTTATGTTATTGCAATGGAGGTTATACCAATAAATCAAAAGACAGCATATTTATTGCACTTTCATGCCATTTTGAAATTCATGAGGTTTACTAATTGTGGACAAAATCGCAGCTTTTTACCTTGGGGACATTGATTCATTCATATGATTAATTTTTTTTTTTTTTTTTTTTTTTTTTACAATGATACCCTAGGTAGTCGTAAGAAGTTGTGTTTATGGCCAGTGCAAAGTTGTGCTTCAGTTATTTTTGTTTTGTCATTTTTGGTCTCGTTTCATGAGCTGCGGAGGCCGGGGGAGGGGGAGGCTACACCACATTTTTTTTTTCTTTTTAGTTTCCGCAGTTTCCACAGACGTTAATGGTAGATTGCCACTTTGTCTAAACCCATTTTGACTAATGTCCGTTTGGTTTTAACATGGCTTAAAGCCCTTTCTTCTACCTTAGACCTTTTGTCTAATTGCCATTTGGCCTATTTACTATATATTTCAAATGCCCACATCGTCTCATGTCAATTTGGTCGAACACCACTTATTTATTGAAGAATTATAGTCGAAGCTAAATTTGACCATTTGGTTATTATACGAATTGGCAATTAAGGGTCATTAGACAAGTGGATATTAGACAATTAGGGAATATGACCAACTACTGTTAGACCAAAGTGATATAAAACGACATTAAAATGTCAATAGTCATGACATTCATAATAGTTGTCAAGATTTATACTTGTTCTCATAATCATCCCACATTATCTACAAAAAAAAAAAAAAACGTTCCGTAGCCCTGGCTTTATCTGCTTCATTTCTTACACACTTTTTCTTCTTGATCAGACTTCGTCTTCTTTTTTCCATGCTTGATACAATTTCCATCTGCCTTATTTCTTTACTTCTTATTTTATCTCTTCCTCTTCTCTACTAATTTAAGAAATGTAAAGTATAAATAAATATAAAAAATATAAAAGTTTCTTAATTCATTTAATTTCATTTTTTAGGGTATTTATTTTCTGCAACATTCACTTCATAACAATCAATCTTCTGAACTTGAAGCGTTAAGTAGTTGGCTTTCTTGAATGCAAATTTAACCTTTTAATATGTCAACTTTTTCAATTTGACAGCATTTTAAGGATAATAATGAATAATAATTAATATATGTAAGTGAAAATTATTACATTTCTTTTTACTAACTTGCCTAACCCGTCTCTCTTACCGCACACTTCCTCATCCCGTTTTTCGTCATTCCAATTTTATTTCCCCTTATTATTGTTTTATCCCTGTCTGTCTACTATATAATTTACTTTAACTTCGTCTAGTAGTTGTGTATCTAACGCACGTCTACGAGGTTCAGTGCAATATCCTGTCCTCAACTTATTTTATTCGCATTCTTTAACACGGGTTTTATCTACATTTCTCAATTCTCTTTCCGACTTGACATGTTTGATCACCGGATAACATAATGAACAACGATAGAAGACCGCATTTTAACCTAATTGAATTAAAAGACGAATTTTAACAAAATATAAAATTTTATAAGACCAAAATATTAAAATATTAATCACAATACTGCCTAAGCATATCTAAGAATGCGCATGGTTTATAATTAAAATAAATTACTTGACTAGTTACGTTGTGATCTTTAAATTAACAGATCAAATCAAATTTATCATTAGGGAAATCATAATTGTAGGGTCCTAATTTTTTAGACTGTTTCTATGTACATACATAGGTGGCTCGAACCCAGTCAGAGCTAACTAGAACTTTAATCTGTCCATGTCTGCATTGGTAATTTAGATATTCTTATTATCCTGGTAAGTCTCTCGTTATACCCCGCGCTAACATAATGAGATAATCATTTTCATACTATGAATATATTAGTTAAAGTTGTATAAAGCTATAAAGATAGCATGATGTGTTTGCTGCCCAACCCATTTAATTAGTTTCAGTTTATAATGGATTAGAAGGGAAATTGGAAACCCTGGTAAACCTGATTTTTCTGATTAGATAATAATTTGTACTCAGCAATGCTCAGTGACACTATATTTACGAACGTCTCTCTCTCTCTTTCTCTCTCTCTCTCTCTCTCTCTCTCTCTCTCTCTTTCGCTCTTTCTCGCTTTCTCTTTCTACAGTTTCTCTATATCTCGAGGAAGAAGAAGAATACAAATTTAAGAAAGTGAAAAATATTAGCTACTGAAACCCGGAGCTGTATATGTTACACAAATATAAGCTTTTTGAATTTTGGCCACCTTCCCTGCCTTCCTTTCCAAAACACACACACCATGATAGGATTTCCTACATAGGTTCGTCTTTCAGGGCCACAGCCCCGTTCCTCCCTCATTTTCTTCTGTCTCTCTTCCGGTATTGGTTCTTCAATCTGTAAATTACTGTCATTTTCACATCTTAGTCAAATTTAGATAAATCAGCAAATCCTTCACAGCAATCATTAAATGATTTTATAACGACGATTCTCAAGCACTCAATACACAACAAAAAGAACGTCAGAAGTGCGTTAACGTCACTTTAAGGGAACTGGTTTGTCATTCCGGTCATTCCGGCTTTTGATATGTTAAAATATAAAACACTCTGGTCAAACGTTACTCGGGAAGCAGAGCTTCAATCCTTCAAAGAGTATTCCCTAATTTTATTTTTATTGCTGGTTTCAGGTTAAATCCCGTGATATCAAAAAACCTCTTCCATGTATTACCCTCATCAAATCAGATTCATCCTAATAAAAAATAATAAGGAAATGACTTAAATGGAATTGCATGAAGTGCCTGTAGGTAAGCAATACCCCGAAAAAGCTGCATCTTATATTTCAATTCGTTAAGAATTTACTTTCTTATCTTAAATATGTCGTGTATCTGAAATGTTGTCTGGCTGTCTTCTTGCTTTTGGAATGATTCATCGCTTCCTGTGTTTTTCGAAATTTTAGGAATCACGTCATTTATGAAATGTCAGGGAGAACGTAAAGTCAGTAGAATTAAACGTCGATTATATATTTTTTTAATTAATACTTATCAAACACCCCCTCCCCTTAGCATAAGGAAAATCGTTTCTCGGAACAAATAATTTCAAAAAGATATAGGCGAGGTCCTTCAACGAAATGAAATTGAAAATAGAACATGCAGCGCTACACTACTATTGAACATTCATCTTAGCCCTGATTGCAAAACTTAATTTGCTTTGTGGTGACGTTGATTTAAACACCTTCTCCATCACCATTTGTCTTCCGAGTTTTATGAAACTTCCTCCCTTGACAACAACTAGCTCATTTCTCATTTTCATTATCCATATCATAAAGGATACTTTATGCAAACGTTTGTTTTTAAGAGTATTAAAAACCAGCAGACCGTGACTCTGAAGTTAAAGAGTCGTGTAGAGAGCGATGAGAGCAAATGATGTATCTCCTGATGTATCTCCTTTGGTGATGTGGGATTTGTGGGAGGAGGGTAAATTGATGAAGTTTTTAATCAGTACGAGGCTTTGGAATTGTAATGGATCGCTGGGTATCATGTTTTCCGAGTACCTTGTCACAGATCGGATATTCCCTTTTGCAATTTTCTATGAATGTCTTCATCTCACTTCTCAATTTTTAAAGCCCTCGTCATCTTTCTCATTTTATCCTATGATAATCTCTCATTGGTTTATTCCCTCTTTTAACATTTGATTTGATCTTATTATACATAATTATGTTTATGATAATATACAATATATATAATTATATATAATTATATAATAATTTGTTATTGTGTTATAACCATGACTAGCATCCACTTTTATGTGTCTCCTTTATAACTGTTTTCATTACTTGTTCAAAGCCCTGAATTAATGTCAGTGCAAAATCATCCACTAATCCAGTCTTTAAAAAAAATCGTTGGAAATTGGGATGGATAGACCAGAATGAGACACATTCACACTTCGAAGGTGAAACAAAGCGAAATTTAAGGAAGTTTTGGAGGTGAAGTCCTGTTCCAGAGTAGAAAGCCTATAGCTGGAGAGAGAGAGAGAGAATGTATGTGCTTGTGTGTGTGTGTGTGTGTGTGTGTGTGTGTGTGTGTGTGTGTTTTGTTCGTGTGGTCTGTCTGTCTGTGTTGTGTGGGAGAGGGAGAAATGGACACATGATGATGGCACTTGGAGGCAGGAATTACATATTACTTTTTAAAAAATAACAGACTTTCGACGTGCATCTAAACCTTGTAAATATTCATTTATGCACTTGTTGATGTGAATCATACATAAACCATGTATAGGTGACAAAATAATGCATGGCATGCATTTAACCCTAATATGCACATCATTAAAATCAAGACAACACCTTATTAACCCACCTGTATACGTTACATCAAATCAAAAAGTATATCTGTCATTATGTTCTCTTTGATTGCTAACCTTTGAGAATATAACATGATAACGCTATATGTCCAAGAGGCATAAGGTGTCGTCTGGAAACCCGCCGTGAAGTATGGCGACCAAATGCATGGAACATTGAATTGAATTGAATTGAAGACTTTATCCAGACACAGCTGCAGATGCAGAGGTCCATATCAACATACAAATAAAATAGTATAGGTTATGAATACAATGATTAATACTGAAATACATAGTGAACAAAGAAAAGTAAAAGATCTACAATGAGAAGAGCATCTGAGATATACAGTGCAAAGATTAAAACAAAATAAGAAAAGAAAGAAGGGGGAAAATAAAAAGGACTAAGGCCTAACAATATACACAATATCTGAAACCCTACCTTTGGCAAGAACAAAAACTTAAATAAATTCAACGAATGAGATCACTATTACTTAAACAACAAAACAAACCAGAAATAACACTAAATCCTTATGACTCTGCCAACAGGTTTTTGTACAAAGCTTCCACAATTCTGAGAAGTACCTTGAGCTGCTCTGTAGAGGGTTAACCAATATATTTACAATTGTATTATTCGAGTTGTCAATTCTGAGAATAAACTTGAAGTTAGATTTCTAAACACGCTTGACACGAAGTACATGAGCGTCTGCAAACATTCTACTAGACAGTCAGTGAGAGCACTAGGCTCCTAAGAAGCATCCTATAGCATCATTATTAGGCTACTGATAGTTAGTTCTTCTCCAACTGCTCTTTTTAAATCTGCACCACAGGTGTGCAGTGTTAGTAGGAGGGTACAATATGCTTATAATATAATTCAACTTTAAACACTGAGAACACATATGGAACTTTCTGCAGAGTGTTTCCCTGTGCGTAAGTCTACGACGACATGTCTAATATCTTTATCATACACAGAATCCTCTGTAAAAAAATGACCAAGGTATTAGACTCTTTACAAACGTCAATTACACCAACTAAACAGCCAGTACTACAGTTATTTAATTTCACAGACAAGTCATCCATTACAAGTTAAAAGAGTATGGAGACAATATGCCACCTTGCGAACACCATTACCAACAAGTGAACGTGTCGGAGAGGCTACCATTCTTATATCTATAATTTTGTGACCATACCTAATACAAATCAATATTTCTTATCAAAAAAGCGGAATGCCTCTATACACATCTTCTTAATAAAGCTTTCCGTGGTTGTATCTATAATGCTTTGGGCTCAAGAAACATAAAACACTGAGGAGTTTTCTTTTCGATAACTCGCAATTATTTCTTTTAGGCAAAAATGCCATATCGGTTCCATGCTTGCTTTAAAGCCAATTGATTGTCAAATATGATACTGTATCTGCTACCTAGACAACAACATTTTTCTAGAACTTAGAAAGACTAGCCTAAGCCTATTATGGCTATATATTCATCTTCTGGTAATGCGACAGATTTAGTCTTTCAGACGGGGACCAAATACATAGATATCATACTATCAGGGAGAAAACTGATATGAAGAAATCAGAGAAGCAACAGAACAGTAAGGTAACAATCCAGAACTTGCAAACTTCAATATGCTCTGCAGTTTTACTGGCTAAACCACAAGATTTGTTGTCATCAAGCGTTTTATAGCTTCTGAATATCTCTTTAGGTGTAATAATCATGTTCATGAAAGGAAACATCGCTAACTGCAAACATTGACATTCTGACCACATTCAGTAAATCTTTATAATGCTTTCTCCATACCTTCACATTGGATTTCAAGCATCTCTTGAACTCAGAGTGTTAGGTTGAGGTGATTACTGTATTTGTAAGACCTGATTTCTTCAAAAGTTCTTGATAACAATACAATATTAGGACATGACATGAAATGACATCTGACCCTAAGTCATATTCATTATAAACCAATTCAGTTTGGCGAAGATATTCACTTCTACCAACTATTTGTTTATTTCTTGACCAATCTATCTTCCCCTTTTAAGACCGTTGACGGAGTAAATACAACCTTACATCGAATGAAAGCTAAGTAGTGATAATAAATACCCCAAAATAAATTAAATTTTCATAACAGTATTCATAAAAAGATGATCGAACCTCAACCAGGCCATCCTCCAAATACTCGAAAAGTTACCCCTATTTTAATGGCGCGGTTGATGACGTCAAAGAAGTTAAAGGGAATGCTACTGCCAGGCATGATTGGGTTTCGCCTTTAGAAAACACGTTTGTATTGCTATGTCAGAACAATAGACCCCATGTGTGCTAGAATTCTATTGTTATGAAATGAAAGGGCAAATTCATTCAGCATTTAGCATGTAGCATTCCGTTAACATTTTTTGACGTCATCAGCCGCGCCACTATAACAGGGTACATTTCGATACTTGGGAGGGATAGCCTGGTTGAGGTCGATCACCTTTTAATGAAATACTTTTTAGATGAAGATAAAAATGCTTAAATTGGAATTGTTGTATTATGAAGAAATATTAGCTTTCGTTTATATGTAATTTGGTTTTCATTTCTCGGTCGGTCTGGGACTTTAACATTACTGAACCAGTCTCCCAAGTGACCAGGCAGGTGCCTAAATTAATTGATATACAATGGAATGATGCAGACAGTAGCAAACTGATATTCTATCTGAATACCCCTCTATAGAGGCATGAGCATCTGCTGCTACTATAGATAATGGATGGTCAGATATCCATGGTATTATTTTTTTTTATATCTCCATTTAATAGATATATGATAATTGCTATGATTGCATTCAGTACTATATAATGATCAATATCTGACACATTAAGTATATATCGGAGACAGATTATATAAGTATATATTATTGTCATTCAAAGAAGCTAATTCAAATGATATTGCAATTGTGACGACATTGAATACAATGTAGATAGATTACGCATGACCCAGTCGCCGAACATATAACAAGAACACTAGTGGTCTCAATAAGCATCGTGCAAGCATTGCATCGATAGCGAATGTAACATATGCTCTAGAAGTAAAACGGGATGCATATCTCATGAGGGTCATCTAAAATCTAGAGTAATGTGAGATGAAGAACATTCATAGAGAAAGTGTGTGACAAAAGTGGAAATATATCCGATCTAGTGACATAGGTAACTACAAATTCGAAAACTCCGTATCTAGCATACCTACATTCAAGCGATATTCCATTAACAATTTCCCAATAAGGGCCTCGTACTCGATTAAAAACTTCAATTCAATCATAGCCTACTTCCTCATCTTGACACAGCAAACATCTTCCTTATATGACTCAATCTTGTCCTACATTATGCCAACAATATAGCAGGGACCAAGATACTCCAGTAGTAGATAGCGCATTCCTTCTCTCACGGGCTCTGTAAGACCAAGACGACTTATCTCCTCTAACTTCAGAATGGTCCAAGGGTCATTGGACGAGGTGATGATTTAATACTGCTACTTATAATTTAAAAACTTCTAGTTAATAAAAAGTGTCTTGCTGAGGTGAATCTCAGACCAAGTGGATTACCTCGGAGCTCAAGAATAAATATAATCGACATATGGTCAGTTGCTAGCTCTCGTTTGCCAGATAGTGTTGTAGATAGTACGGATTTCGTCGGAATTCAGACAAAATTTCTTCAGCAGGATTACTTTGAAGAACAACCTAAGGACTGCAAACCCGTAAGAATTGTGAAACTGATTAACTAAATTGGATAAGTTCTTAAGAAAGTCAATTGTCCGCATCTTGGTATATACATACCTACAGTAAGTCTGATCGTCCATGTATTGAGCTCAGGTCAGGTTCATTGAAAGATCTCAAGATCCGTCTCAACTTAGAGGGTATTGTCAGAGATAGACGTCTCTGCAGGTAACAAAAACACCACTCATTGTTCAGTCAAACTATTCTAGCTTGCGCGTTGAAGTGAACATCCTATATCGGCTCATTGACTATTTAATGAATTAACTATGCGTAATTAGATAGTAAATGGAAAATTAATTTGTCTCTGTCGTGCACGAAATCTACGGGACAACAACAAGTATGTTCACTTACATCTTTTCTCCCTTAATGGGTTAGGGTGCAGTTGGGTGATTTGAAGTTAAGGCGGTATCTAAAATTACCAATAAACAGTAGTATTTCAAATCTCCGTAGCAAAAACATTGACGTCTTTTATTAGTCCTTCTATCAGCTTTGGCTATCCTATCTATGAGGACCGTGTGCTTCCTCAATATCCCTGGCTTCTTTTGTTTCTAAAGACTGCCATTATTTATACTTATTAAAAACATGATTGAAAAAGGTTACGATAATGAAATAAGGGAAATTATTTTTTTCGATGAGACATAATATTGAAAATGTGACCGGATGGACAGTATATTAAATCACGCAGGAACATGTCCGTTATGAAAAATACAAAATCTACTCAGTAATTAATACAAAAACATCAAACATCCATTAATTTAATGTAAAATACAGATGATTATTATCTTCTATAAGTTACGATGCACTGGTCTTTGAGTCAGACAAGAAATAGATTTCTCGCAGGGGGAGTAACCTTGCCTCGTACTTTCCGTGGGGTAATAAGTTATCGCTGATATTTTATCCGTATCTCATGGACTCATTGGATTTTAAATATGCGTGTTGTTATTGAAGTAGAGTGGGCCGACAAAGAACTGATATTAATGATGACGATAATTTTTCATCGACATGTTCTCCTTTGTAGAGAAATTAACATAGTAATAAATGCTAATTATATCGTAAGTTACTCGAAAAATATATATTACTTTATTGGGTTGCTCGAAAAGGATTGCATGGTTTTTGGAGGGATGCTAAGTTTTGTGCCGTGAGGCATTGGTCTATGAATATATCGTAACTAGCATTTGAATCTTTGAAATAAGTGGCCACAGTGTATGGAATTAACAGTGATTTGCGATATATCAAAGATAGACGACGAGATATTGTTAACTGATTAGAGGCAACAGTGAAGGTCTATAAAAGTGGGCGCAAATGCTCTCTTGAGAAAATAATCTGTTTTATTTTTGTTTTGTTGTTGTTTTTTCACATCTTCTGAGAAAGTGAAGCTATTTGATACTTATGACTGATAAATTTCGTTGACCTGTTTAGTTTGTTGGGTGTAATCTGAGTGCTGAGATGTCGGTTATAAACATATAAATTGATTGGGTCCGTGAAGGATTGCAAATTTTGTTTTATCCTGCATTATCACTTATTAATCTCTGCAAACCTTAAGATGTGACGGAAAAATGAGTATCCGCATCCTTGTCAACATATATTGGGTCGATCTACGAATAGTAAGAAGATCAAAGAATTACTTTGAATTAAGTTCGGAAAAGGTCAATACAACGCTTATATCAACCGAATCACGAGGGAGGATCAAGTAAGGAGACTCGAGTGATATGTAGGTCTCATATTCTTGTAATCCACTTAAGTTGCATGCAGAAACTCGCGGATATGTATGAATGCAGAATCATTCTTTCACGTGTAGTAAAATTGCGGCCTTGACTTGTGGCGTTTGATCAATTTCGTTGTGGCGGGATATGCAGATGATAAGCGTCAAGGAACACGGATCCACAAACTAACACGAAACGGGCAAGAAGATTGGTGCAGTACAGTCATGGTTAATCAGTAGCAGATAACCAAAAATCTATATCACGGCTTGTTTAAATGGAGCACTGCGTGGTTCTGATGTGAAGTGTGGTTGTCAATGAACAAGGTGGGATTGGTCACCTGCAATAGCTGTTGCAACTGAAGTTTTTAGTTAGTGTAATATTCTACGTATATTCTCATATTTCTTGAAGATGACCTTAACGGTTTTACACGCCAGCATTTGCAACTAAAGAGAGCACGCAAACTAATGAAATACAAATGCAAGAGTAAAGATGAGGAATCGAAAAGAGCGGAAAGAATAGTAATGGATGGTGACGACTTGATTTGCAGTTATTCGTATTAATGAATTGTTTTTTTTGAGAGTTGTGGGAATCGTATGGGCAGAGTTAGGTTGTCCGTCACGAATGTCGCATAATCGCGATGATTGACGTTTCGTGGGTAGACGTATGCGGTATCTTATTTGAGATGCAGAACATCTATTGAATGAATTGAATAGGACTACTGTATTACGTCTTGATATTTTAGCATAGGACCTAAAATTACAAAATACAGATAGAGCCGTTTATTTGACGATTAGATTCATCGAGTACCTTGGGTAAGTTTTTTTTTTTTTAATAACCTTTGAGAGTATGCAGCCTGATAGTTACTCCATATTCTGGATCACTTTTTGGAAGTGCTTATCTATTCTTACTTGTGTAGGCGTACTTGTTGCGACATGCAATAATACATTTGAGGCTACCCTATTATATTTCACTTCCCTAGAACGCAGTTTCAATGCTATTTGCATTTCAATTATTAAAGAGTTTAAAAAGTGTGTCGATGATAAGAACATAGATAGGTATTTCGTAATCACAAATGATAAGAATCTCATGGTTTCTTGAAATGAAGTTGAGCGTTCTTGTGGGTACGTGGAGTGTACGCAGTCATACGATGTACAACACAGGATCTTGTTATGATTAGTTAATTCCAAAGCGATTTGGATCAGTAGATGTTAGTTCTATGGATTTATTCTTATGTAGTCAGCACTCGAAATTTTATTATAGTTATGTAATCTGTTCTTCTAATAAGTCATAAGGACACCCTTCAATTGGAATCTGTTCCCTTCAAAATGAAATTCGTTTCATGATGGATAAAACTGTTTAAGTTGGTAAAATAAATAGATTCTACATGTTTGATTAAGGCCTCTACTAAAGCATTAACGTATGTAATCACTATTTTAGTAAGAACCCGTGCCGATTGGCTGCCTTTTTATTTAAGTTGTGCTACTTATTGTAGTTAGTTGATGTTCATGATATGTGCGTTAGTTCATAATTTGTGGTCATTTGATCATATTCTCTTAACCATTATTTATCTTTGTGTTTGCATTACTTTATAAGAGTGCTTATTTTCTCTGCTCTGTTCACTTTTTTTTTCTTGTGACTCTTTCTCTTAGTTCAATGTGTCCTTTTGCTAAGAACCATACATTACAAATACATCCAAGCAACATTCACAATTCACTTACACGACACGATTGTATGAACGCACAAGCAACCATGTCAGATTAGAACAAAACGGACAACACCCTATTATCTCTCGCACAACCCATGTAGCAACATACGACGGATTTTAATTTTAAAGATTTTTATTATACTATACAAGAGCTCATTTTACTATATGCAGATGATAAATTATGTTGAAGGACAGTAATGTGCTGCGACGCTAATCTGCGGTTAAGACACGTTGAGGATTATTGCTTACCGATACAGAAATTAGCTGTCGACGAATATTTGGTAAACATTTTATAGAATTGTATAGCAAGTATAGCGGCTATCCTGAATTATTTGTGATAAGGGGAGGGAATTAAATCTGGAGAAATGTGGTAATTGAGGGAAACGGTTGACGTAGTTATTGTTGGGTGACTTGATAAAAGTAAGTAGGTGTTCTTGCGGTGAGCAGTTATGAAATGTTTTTAATTGAATATACTAGATAATGTGTTTGTATTCAAGTGTTTTATAATATATCCAGTGGCTAGAATTGCAATAGTTGATCTATATTCTGGTGGTATTATTCGGCCTACAGGCTGCTGGTTAATATTTTGCTAGTTTAATAGATGAGAATTAGTGTAGAATTAAAAAAAAATAATAAACATAAAAATAAAGGATTCTAAAAAAATATTTTGGCATATTTACAAATCATAGAATGCTTTGTCGGGGAGTCCGCAGAGGGGTGACATCTCTAAACGTACATCAAATTGTGACATGATTTTGGATTGTTGATCTTAGACATATAGTGACGTAAGTGCAGAGTGCTGGTTTGCGGGAGAGTTTCTTATACATAACTTACACTTTATCATATAAGATGTAATATTATATATATTAATTATAGCGCCGATAATGATATGTACATGCTCGATAATACTTATCATTGCTCAGATTGTCCATTAAATTCTAATTATATTTTGTCTTCGATTAAATTGTACTTTAAGTTTTATATTAGGCTCAGTTAGTTCAGTAGATGAAGGGAAAGTTGGAGCTATTAAATCTTTATTGTACAAGTATTTGAGCATACAGGTTGAGTAATTTGAGACACTTGCAACCAGTTCAAGATGTATAAATTATTCTATCAGAGACAATGAAGTACATGTGATCATTTTAAATAATTTATGAAGAACGATATACGTACAGCAAATTAGGAAACGACTTCAATATAAAGCAGAGTGTGCTCACGAGAATACTGTGGCTTCATTATCATTATTCTAGTTTTGTATTACTTATATGAGTGGTGGAGGTGGATGTTGACCGATTGATATTCTGCGAACAGATAGCGTACATCTGACGTAAGCCTATAAAGATCTTGTTTTTGATTTTGGATGACGTATCTTACATGAAATGTTAAAAAACTGTCAGTTTATATTATTCGTGGCGTTGCGAAACTACTATGTTCGAAAGTAATACTGATTTCAATCTTAGAATAAGTAGCGTCTATATTTCAATTAGTATGTCAATTAATTTGATCTCAGAAATCTGGAATATATCTGTGTATCTTGACATAACAGTATGATCACATTTACTTAGTCCTGTCACTTGTAGAATATACGAAAGCGACAGATCAAATCATCAACTTGAAGATTATCGATATATTGTGGGTGTTTTGCTCCTCAAAAATATGATAGCCTGGCGTTGTCCTTGATGCCTCGATTGCTTGCAGGTTTACCTAATTACTTTCCTTATTAGGGTATCAGGTAGCAATTGAGTATACAGAGCCTATTGAATTCTAACAGCTTTCACGGAGCGGATGGGGTATTTCATTTTAAGTTTGATTTTTAAAAATTGAAGTCTGTCACTTTGAACTGTTAATCATATGGTTCTGGTGGTGCTACGACTAGTCATATTATAAGCTTACTCACATCCATATCGGGTAGGAGTAGAATCACCCGTGTCGAAGGGCGGCGTTTTTACACAAGTTGACTAGTTTTCAGCAATGCTACTGTCACTCTGTTGTTGTGAACGCATAAAATTTATATTGAAAATGAAAATAATATCTGATGCAACGGTTCAGAATCCATTATAGACTGATCTGAGTGACCATCTGCAAAAACATAGTGTATACTTTTAAACCTATCTGGTTCATGCAGAACTCTATATCACATAGTAGAGTCATGATAATAGTTAACATCAAATTAAATAAGATAAACACGAGATAAATATGTAATTCATAACCTCGAGACCGTCACAATAGTCCATCTCACACAGGGAGGGATATTCAATACTATAAGCGCGCAGTTTGTGTTGATGATGTTATTTTTAGTCTCACTCAATTTTGAGTAGACCACTCTGCATATTGAAAGTGTTTATCTGCGCACTCAGCACATGTGATGTTCAACGTGTAAAGAGCAATTATAGATTTCGCGTGTGCGCCTTCTTAGATTAATTTTGGACGACCTTTAGTTTATTTGCTGAGGTATTAAATGCCGCACATTGGTCATACCATTCTGGTAAACATTACATTAAAAATTAATACGTTAGAGTAGGATGAAGGTGATAGATTGAAATTGTGGTCAGGATCAAAAGTTCTAATAGCCATTGTGTTCTTGAGTACCTATAATATTATTCTATTGTCGCTTGTTGATGGAAATATATCAATATTTGAATTTTATAATGCGACTATGTAGGGTATTTAATTTTGTCATAATCAGGTATAATTATTATTCGTTTACTCTCTCATATATTATTGGTGGTTGATCATAGATCACATATATAGCTCATTACTTAAACAAATTATGCATAAATGGCAGGGTTTTATCAAATTTCATTGACATGGGCACTTTGGAATTTCGATGTACTACTTTCACCCCTATATCTTGCTCTAGTCAGTGCCCTACGCCTCTACGCACGATAATCAGGTTTCCTTTCTGGATTTAGTTATTTGTGGTTATTTTCACAGCGCTTGACTGACATTCTTTTCTTTTAACTAGAATTTACGGTGATACGGTTCGCAATTGACATGGTATTTATTGTAATGAACTTCTCAGCTAATCCAATTCTCTGTTACCAGGTACAAGTTATTCTTTGAGACAATTGGGTTCTATGTTCGTTATTAGATTCGTATCAAATTATGGCATGCACTATGCAAAGTCTCATGGTTCTATGTCAAAGACTAAGGAAGTTATCACTGGGTGGAAGTAAATGGCTGCTGTTTGACACGTCTCTCATTTTAGAGATGATTTACACATCATCATCTCTCGTTACATTTAGTAGGCCCATGCGCAGAACGTAGAGTGATCAAGTAATTTCAGACTGAGTATTTGGACTCTCGGTGTCTTCCGGAATACTGAGTGATCAATTCAACAACAAATATGATATATATATGTAACCATACTAAATCTTATTAATACAAGTAGTTATATAATGGGAATTGCCACGCGTAGAGGATTGGTTAGTTTAATTGTGGGCAATTCTGGCGGACACAATCCTATTTCTAGATTATTGCTTATTATTTTAGGAAGAGATATATGTGTCGATGATGTCCAATTTCACCAATCCCGTATGTATCTTGCTCGTACGGGCTTGTTTTTTTTTAGCAGAAAGCCTAATTTTAAACAAAAGATAATCATTTTAATAATAAATAACACGCAGCAGGCAAGTTTACTTACAGAGGGCCAGTTTTTACGGATGAAAATATTGTTTTTAGGTAGAGAAGTAGATATTATTTAATTCTGGAAACGAAAAGACGGATAAGATAAACAAATAGTGATGCTACAGGAGTCGCTGGGATTCGCTCTCAGCGCGGGATCCGACGGGACCGGGTGACACTCCCCAAAAAAATGATAAATAAAAGAGGAGAAAGTTAAAAAAAAGGACCGAAAGAACAATAGAACGAATATAGGATAATGCCCGATGCTATGCTCACAATTGTTTCTGACACACCAAAGTGCATATTATTACATAATGTAATGCCGCGGAGATCTTGAATATTATGTGTATGGAAGTCATAAAATCATACAGTGACTCTGATAGTATTGATGATTCTCACAACGGAACCTTATAAACTAGGACCTATATATATTGTGGGGAGATCTCGTGAAATTAGCTTCACTTACTCACATTAGTGTGAATAACTAAGTTAGCAAATCCTTAGACTTGCTATAAAATACGTTACGAAGTCCTATCACACCACCTTATCCTACTAGAGACTAGCTTTTGTATAATTAAAAACAGAAAATACATTTTAGCTAATAGAAAAAAAGTTGAATAAATTAGCGAACAGACTTCTGAAAAATGTAGTATTAAAATTATTGAATATTCACAAACGAAAAAGTAGAACTCGTTAGACCCAGTAGGCTCCTCTCGGCAACATAGGACTCGGATGCAAAAAGATTCGGCACTCTGTGGGTCTTCTCTAGAAAGATGACTCTTTGAGTGTACTTCTCTTTCATAATCTTGTTTTAGAAACCCAATATTGCGTGCATCGAGGTGACGGCGAGTTGGCCTCTTGGGGCGACACTAGACAGATGATTACATTAGATGCTCGACACCAAGATGATATACCAAGTTTGTGATAGCCTAAATACATCTCGCGGCTCACATGTACTTGCGTCTGTAGTCGCGAGATAACTAATTTCGCAGCTAGCGGGTGTATTACGCCTTCCATTATCAGCAACACACATATGTGAAGGA
Organism: Paracentrotus lividus; assembly: GCA_940671915.1. Taxonomy (NCBI): domain Eukaryota; kingdom Metazoa; phylum Echinodermata; class Echinoidea; order Camarodonta; family Echinidae; genus Paracentrotus; species Paracentrotus lividus. Next base: position 306,485 of record CALNVZ010000174.1, read on the forward strand.
TGAAAGAAGCTATTTACAACACATTTTGCCAGCTTCGACGGTTGGAGCGTTGTAGTGAGTTAAACGTGTGAAGGTTCTGATGCGATACGAAAGATCTGATGAAAACCCAAAGGAAATATGTATAGTGTACAATGAGGAAATAGGGTGGCCTTGCAAATGCCTCGTTTGAAAAAATGAAATATTGAATGATATTATCCCTTATGAATAATTGTGAACAAGCCGAGCTCGCGAAATTTTTTGGGTGGGCTTTTGAGCATATATACAGGTCGCTCGGGCTGGTTAAACTATAAGATTCCACGAACGTCGCCACACCAATAGCCTACACTTTTTACATCCAAAATTCGGGATCGCGCTTCGCGCTCGCAGTAAAACCAATACAATAGGGTATATAAAATGCATACAATTACTACACATATAGCAAAATCATGAATGTAGCAAAATAGAAAAGCAGCAATGTGGTTATGAAGGGCTATCATAATGCTTCGGGCCCTTGCGCCTTTGCGGCAGCGGCATACTTTTAATTAGGGACTAATAATATAAAAGGTTACTCCGTAAAAATTTAATTCCATTGTAATCCATTTTAAACGCCAGAATGTATACGTCATCGAGCTCACGCGCTCCAGATAATGACGGTGAATAGAAGTAGGGTCTATAAAACCACAACGAATTACAATGTTTGTAACAAATACTTAAGATAAAGGATGCATCACTTTAGATCGTATATCGATTATGATCATTGTTAAAAAACACTCAAGTTATCGGCACTAGCGCTGTCGCGCTCAGCAGAATACTGATTCATTAAAGTGCACCAATAAACATCAAGATGTTGAGGCTCAAATTTACTCGGCTCGGCGCTTCGCTTTAATCACGTATGATACTAAAATAAAAGTAGGTATTCATAGAATGCAATCACATTAGATCTTCAAGATTCTGTGCTAATTTTCGGGCTGCCGCGTCGCGCGCGCTTTGCTCTTTTTCATTAAAGGAAATGCAAAACACATTCGTAAAAGCATCAATAAAATGCATTTTTTGGGCGCACCCCCTATTAGATTCGAATACATTTTCTTCATGCCTCTGGTCTCAATTTGCCCCCTATTCAGAAAATGCCCTTTTTATCGTAGTGAGACCTAGCCCCACTTTCAATTCGTTCACATACGCCTCTGGCATAACAATGATGGTTCGTCAGGCAGAGAGTTTGGGCTCGCAACAGAGTAGAGTGATTATGATAATAATAATAATATAAATATATGCAATTTATAATGCGCCGACTATCTAGTTGCCTATTTCAGTGGCGCAGCTTTTATATTCACTATAGGCTAAGTAAGGCATTATAGCCATTATAATGGGGAAAAAATCGTATTCATAGTGGCAATTTAAAATACATATTCAAAACACTCAAGTTTTGTTTAAAATCATGAAAATATCCAATTTCTTTTTTTTTGCTAGTATATATTATTGTTTTCTATATACTAGGAGTAAAAATAAAATATGTTAAATTCTTCCGATTTAGGTCAGAATAGGCCTATATATCGGGGAATTGCTTTAAACATCGCGAGCTTCGCGCTTCGTTAACCATCGCTCGCAGCTTTTAAGTCGTTTCTGGATATTTTTTCAAGATTGGGCCCGCCCCCCCCCTCTCTGGAAAATCCTGGATCCGCGCCTGGCTACATTTATGAAATATAACAGAACAGGATAATGAAGGATTAATAGTTTAATAACATACATAGAGGAATCAGCAGAGTAATAAACATGTAAAATAAGAGGGATATATAGAATTTTTATTTCTTTCCTCAGTAAAAGTCCTTTGACAAATTAAGCAAATTAAGGCATTAGAAAGCTTTTAGAGGCTTTGCGAACGATATTATGTATTTTAATTATGTTAATGATAACTCATTATTACAAACGATAAAATCGACATTACATATTTTTTTTTTTTAATGAATAAAAAGAGGGAGTGCGAGATAAGGTTTTTTTTTTTAATTTTGACATAAACGATTATTTCTATGAATCTAAAACGAATAATTTATTACAAAGCATGTGTAAAAAGATGTCTCATACATATTGACCTTGCCCTTGCCCATTCATATGGGACCATGGGGATCCTCTTCACATGTCGACACACTTCAGCCTCTTAGTCAGAGTTCACTGTATCACTAAAATGTAACGTCACAAATTTCAATTCAGATTTCCAAAACGTACTCTTTCTACTAATTTACACAAACACACTCCAACACAAACGACACCCACATGCACACAAATATGATGTGGCGTGTGTGTGAGAGTGTTGTGTATCATTTGATCACTTTATTCATCGGTTGTTTGTTTCTACTCCAATACGGAAATCCTTTGATTGTCTTATAGTTTCAAAATGGTTGGACATCTAAGCTGTCGCAAAACAAAAAGAGTTCCATTACCCAGAAATTGATGAATAAGCGATTGCAGATCAGGTTACATCCCTGATGATAATTTATATTTTTGATTACAAACTATTCTTAAACCATGTAGTGACTTGAACGTCTGCGATGAGAGTCTTTTTGGAAGTTACACATGGCTGGGTTTTATGTAAACAGTGTGATATCGGGTAACACGGATACAGTTTAAAACGTGTACCGCCACTAATATAGGTTTTATTCTTTGGATTTTAAGACGTGTGGCATAATTATTTAGGACTTTGGTCTACTTGGCTTCTTTGATTTCTGTCACATGATTTTTTTTTTTTTAACTCAATCTGCTACATCAGTGCGTCCCAGTTTTTTTTTTTTTTTTTTTTCGCTGTATATTATATAAAAAGGGGGTTGCCAAGGTTGTTTGTGTTTGTCCAGATTTGTCGCGCAAAGACATTTTTTCTTCGTGTTGTTGTTGTTTTAAACCAGAAAGCATAATTTAGTTTATATAAGGTTTCTCATTTCCTAAAGGTTATCTACAAATGTGTTTTTTGGCATTTTAAAACTACAGTATCTGTGTAATTTTTGCCATGAGTTATGTAAGCGCCTTTAATGGATTTATTTTTGAAAACGTCCTGCTCTGTGTTACCCGTCAACAGTAAAAAATTGTAACTTATGTGCTCTCATCAACCTGGACAAGGCTGAAAGGAAAACGAGTAAACACTTAACCTGTTCTGGTATGGCTTAAACACGTCATACAACATCAGCAAAACACTATCTTTTTCGTGTCAGAAGCTTACCGCTCCAAAATCCCGTTCCCGATTCATTTACCTCCGAGAAAAGCCTTTATCAGCACAGTCACACTGTTGATACGTACACAAGACCGACATAAAAAAAGTGAACAGACCTCGCATCAAATTGTATTCCCCATTTATGCCTCGAATTGTGGACCACATAATCCGGCTGTGGACGGTATGGGGTGTAAATGGAGTCTAAAATTACAGGTCACCTGTAAATATCGTTCTGAATTAATATTGAATGACAGTTTCGAATCAACCAAAGTCCAGGCCGCCCTCTAGGCTATATAATGTATCAGTAGCAGTCAATGCACGGTAGGATATACTTTTTCTTAAATTGGTCTATATTCTGTCTGCATCAATAATAACAGTATAATTGTTTTAGGGAGACGGAAAGAAGAGTAGATGGATTGCATATTTAAAACTTTAGTCTAAATTTATGGAAAAAACAGCTACAGGCTAATTATTGTTGTATCATTTCAGACTGATTGTTGCATTCAAATTAAAGCCAAGGTTGAGTTCTTACAGCCAAAATAATTTGGGAATAATCTGTAAGATATGTCCTGACATTGCAGACTACAGATATGCCTACACAAGATTATATTCACGTTTCGATAATGATTTCAGAAGAAATGTTGAAAATATCAAAAAGTCAAGTCAAATGAGACTTGGAGTAGACCGAAAATATCGCCACAAGTCACGGCACAATATACACACACAGATCCGGTGCGAATCGCGTGCACATGATATACCCGTAGACTTTCCACGTGGCCGTGTTAATCCGCATGTGTTGCACGGACCGTCCAGATACAGAAATCATGCTTATTTTGCTCTTTTCTCAGCAAATACGCAATTTTCTGTAATTTCCTTTGGTGTGTAATATTTATTTCTATGCTTGAGATTCTGGTATGAACAAGATGTTTTGATTTATTTTCCTTATGACTACTACTCTAGATTATCTTTAAGGTACGTTTTCTTTCTGTGTTCGACATGGACGTATTATATGCTGTGCATTGAAAATAACATGTCCGAGTTCTTTAACGGAATAATTGTTAATTTTGTTTATAATTGCAAATCATTGAAGAAATAAAGAAGAACACCAAATTACACCTGCGTAAAAATGCTATAACGTTTATTCCTTATACACGGTAAATAATTCTACAAGAGCCAATTAAAATTGTATGCTGCATTTACTCATCTATTTCGTTCAAACAGAGATATATATATATATATATATATATTATATATATATATATTATATATTATATATATATTATTAAAGGGGAAAAAGAAAACGAAATGTGATCTTTCGTGGAGCGAAGCCGTTTCAAAACCTAAGGCTCGTTGATTATTACATGGGATATATAAATCAAATCGAATCTAATTCATTAATTCATTTATTAATGTAAATAATTAATTAATTTATTAAAATCAATTTATAGAAACAAAAAAGCATTCCCGATGTTCCAGATTATCATCACATGAAACATTGTAATGAAACTCAATATTTTAAAGACCCCCGAAATATATCATACCAGCCCATGTTTTTTTTTTCTTGTTTTTTTTTTTCTATATAAGTATACCATTTCTTTCAATTTTAGAACGAAGTTCATCTATATTAATGACGACAATATATTATGCCATCCCCTTTCATAAAATAGTACTGTAATAAGCTGAGGTCATATGCTTCTTAACAATCAACCAGTAGAAAAGTAACTGTTAATCCTCCTAATATTTAGAAAACGTTTAGATTTAATTTTGGGTCTCTTGCCATAACACAATTATGTTATTACTATTAGTATCATGGTAACAACTTACATTCAACGTTTTTCACGATGTGTAACAAAAATGGACCGTACGTTATCATGAAATATGCCTTACTCACGATGTCGTTAATATTTCATTTATCATTACTAAATATCTTATTTCTTCAAAATAACAGCTATCATTTTATTTGATAGCTTTCCAGTACTTAAAGATCGTTCAATTTAGTTGGAAAAAAAATGGTACAGTCGGGGGAGAAAATAATTCAGGTGTGAAATCTTTTCATATAATGTGTGTATCTAGGACCAAATTAAAGCCAGATAATTTTTCTTGCTGATGCGCTTTGTTTTGTATAATTTGCTTTAAACAAAAGTTATACGAAGTTTTGTGCGACGAGGTACAAATCGAAATTACGCACTTCTATTGTTCTGGAGCGCTGAATTCACGGTCATGATGCGAAACCTATTCACAAAGGCATGGGACGGCGTGCAAAAACTGGATTTTTCTTGGTCGTAGAAAACCAGTCATATATTTTAAAAATTACAGCATCAAAATTGCTGACGAATGTCTGATTTTCCTGTTTTATGAAGATGCCAAACAATACCAGGTTGTGATTTATCTTCATTCTATAAAACAAAATGTTTTCCACTTGTACCATTTTATTTGACACAGACTGTAGATCATCTACCGTAGATGTGAACTGAGTGGGGAATAAAAGTAGGAACGTTGAGATGACCTATGGTTTATATTATGGTCGGCACTTAGTAAAAGTACTGTAATATTGATGTCATCGCAGCTGGTATAGAGTGTCTAAAGATTGATTAATTTAAATGAGGATTTATTCGCAAGTTGATATGAAAGTACGTGTATGCTTGCATTTAGGGGGCCGATGGCGGTGGTTCTAATCCAATGAACTCTGTCATTAAGACGAATGACTTATTCATGTGTTTTAGTGTCAAGGAACTGAAACGAAGTAGAAAATTAGCACTGATTTTTTGGATAGTTATTTTTTCAATGTTATTTTATTATTTTTATTATTATTTAAATAATTTTGCCAACACTACAAAGCCATATTAAAAAGAAATTAATGTTTTTCCCTGTAGATTCTGCTGAGCAGTATGTAGTCCTCTAAAAGCAAATTAATGATATTGCAGCTCCTGTTTTTTGTTTTGTTTTGTTGTTTTCTTTTTGGGTAGTTGGTTAATCCTATATTAAGTATAACATTGTTAATTTTTTCTATGAAGCTCTTTGTATCTGATTTATTTTATTGTTATGTTTATTATCGTCTGATGTCAATGAATTTCATTGTGTTTTTAGACCGGTGGGTCCTACTCGTAAAACACATGTACATTTCCTTTTCAAGAGACATCTCCTTAAAGATAGAAAGAAAGAAAGAAAGAAGAAAATTGCTTTCATTTTCAACACGTATTGCTTCAGACATGTTTTGACATAACTCAGTTTCCATTTCAGTCGTCGATAGCTCCCAGCAGATGATCGATTTTGCGTTATAAAAAAACGGCGCAGACTTATCATTTAAATCATTAATGTTTCGATTTCGATACTGCAAAATAAAAAACGGTGCAGACTTTTCATTTAAACTTTTAACGTTTCCTTTCAAATCGTCCTCTCTATAGTGTAACATCTAATCTCTCTCGATTCTTTTCACATTTAAAGATTTTTTTTTGTAAGTGTAATAGAAAAATGTCTAAAAATTATTAAAAAAAATAAACATTAATACTCTTTTGATATTAAACTAGAATGTAAAATATATCCAATCACATTCAAATTTGATACTCGTCTGTATGCCTCTTTTCCATACGTCACCGTCTGATATTAGTTATTGTTCTCATTTTACGGTGATACACAGTGCGTCCCAGACAAAAGTAACCCCAACTTTGAGAGCTTCCTATTAAAATTGTATTACTAAAGTGGCATTAATTGTTATTTCATGTAAAATAATAATTCATATTCTATCTTGTGATACCAAACTTTAATCTGTATTTTGACGAATGACTGAGTATTTAGGCTTTTAGAAAGAAAAGAAAAAGAAAAAGAAAACAGCGTCAAAATTATCCTGTACCAAAATTGGGCAAAAGCTGATAATATTGCATTTCAATGGTCAGGTAACCGATTGATCCTTTTGAACTGACTCAGAAAGGATGACCTCAAATCTTAAATACTCTGTCATCAATTGTGTATACGTTTAGTAAATTTGGCTAGAATATGAGTTACCCTTTTACATGCAATGAAATCAATGTAACGTAGGCAATACAGTTTTTAATTGAGTCTCTTGGGTTTAATAAAAAACTTTTTCCGTTTCCTCGTAAAAAAAGAGGAAAAAAAGCTGGAGTTGTAATTGATTTCAAAATATCATCTTTGTTTCGATAATTCTTACGACAATTGACTTCCTGCAATTATTTATCGTTATCCTGGGACGGAAAGGTATGCACCTGCTTTGGCGAACGTCCCTGAGGCGTGACTAAACTTATGTTTTATGCTTCCTTCTTCTCGTGGATATCAGTTGAGGCTTTTTCCAAATTGTAGTTTAAATTTAAGAAGGGGGATCACATACCTCTTGTATTCTTTCCTCAACTTTCGTTAAAACATCATCTGAATCCTAACCCCGCTATCCAGCGTCATAAATGTTTGTTTTAGGGAAATTCATCGACTATTACTTTTTTAAACGAATCTCTTTTTTTCTTTTTTTTTTCGTCTTAAAATATATCTGGCAGGCCTACTCCAAATATATTTGTATCTATCTTTCCTGCGTTTCGAAAACAAAATATATGTTTACATACCTATATTAAATTTAGTCCACGTAGTAACAATAACTTTTTAATAATTTTTAATAATTTTTGGGACTCTACAACGGTATACATATTTTTATTTAACAGTTATTATGTACATTCCATGTCAAGTAATGTGCATTAATGTATATGTTTTTTTTTTCGAATATAAAGAGCTTCTTTGTCATAACAAAACAATGGTCTCGGTTCAGTTGTTAACTGTCGTCAGTGGTAAAGTATTAATTACCATCACGCTACATCTTTAATAACCATGTTCACGTTATTCCTGTTAAACCATTTACAATACAACGTATTTTGGCTCTACAGTCGCATAACCTCACATGGCACTTACCATATTTAAATATGCATTATTAATTTATTGCATTTGTCGATAATACTTAAAGCAATATTTCAATTTATTGCTCTTGTTCGGGGGAGTGGGGAAAATAGCATGATTTCGACGAAATACTATCTTGTATCAGGTTTATTTCATATTGAATAATTGTAAATCGGTTACAGACTTCTGAATAAAGTCAATGTTAGGAACCATTATTACGAACACGTGGTACCAAGTCTTTGTCACCTGAGTTAAAATCTTAACAATCGTTATATATGAAATATCAAATTTGAAATATGCGTGTTCAAATTGGGATTGGTTCCGTACTTCGTAATTCCGTAACACATAATTTTAGGTTTTTTGTTACCAAAATTCAACGTTTTGTATGTAAGTGTTGAAAGACCTATATATAATACGAATGAAACATCTCTCAATGTAACCCTTACTTTTTCCAAAAATAAATCTTAGTTTTAAATGTGTGAACATAGTATATTCACGATGATACCAGCCTACAATGTGATATCATTTTCATCAGAACCAAACTCTCTCTGTATTACAGGAGAAATACTTGAATGGGTCAAGATCGTAATGGTGGAAGGAAAAAGTGTGAAAAAAATCCACAATAAAAAAAAACTTAACATCACGTGGCGTATGTTCTCTAGTACAATTACACATATCTTTAAAACAACAATTTCATTTCTAGTATGATCCTTAATGTTAACAAGTGCTTTAGAATAAAACGTCAGCAATTCACTTCAAAATCAATTTACGCGGAACAAGGGGGCGGCTCTTTAAACGTATACGTGTGCCGTAAAGCTAGGGAAATAATTTCAGTTTAAATGCTTTTTCGGGTTTGATGACGCAAAACGAGTTCAACTACTTTGGATATGTATGGGCGTAACTAACCCATATTCTATTTATTTATTTTTTAAATTTTTTTTTTGATGTGAGACAATGCATAAGGAATCGCAACACTTTCCCCTTATTGGCGTTTACCCGCACTTACATAGCAAGATTTTTTTTTAACGCCTAAAGTGTTAATGTTTTGACAAAATTGTCATGAAAGTAATTGTTCTGCCTCCCTTTTTATTACCAGTTTTTTGTTTGATTTTTAATATACTTATTATTACTTAGTCAAGGCCACAGGTGACACTTTAAAATGACTAAAAACAAATACTAAAAATATAAATAAATAAAAAAAAACATACACTCCTGATACAGATTCTCGTATTGTCTTTAACCGTATGAGTTATGCCCATTTCAACGACTGACAATTTGGTATAATATTTTCTCGGTATATTACATACTAATATGAGAAATATTACCAGTTTGTTGCAGATAATTTTCCATGTAGTGTAAATCCAACTGGACACAAGACGAAATATTCATTCGACATAATGGGTATTACACAAAATGGTTATTATAGGGCAAGTGGCAATATTAGACCAAAAGACAATAATATTAGACGACCTCTTTGGAATGAAATAGGATAGACCAGTGAGGATGAAACCGAATAGATAATTTAAAGTGGGTTTAGACCAAATGACAATTCACCGATCATCCTACCATGGATTTATATCAATTGATTATTTCAGGTAAAATCAGAACACGCGAGACTAACTATGGATTACAAACAGATGACATTATGCGGCGTGCTAGTCGTAGCACTGATGACAGCCGTTGTCATGACAGCCCCTCTGGAGTTGTGGGAGATCGCTGCCCTGGATGATCTACTGGATGATGCATATGCCGATGCGGTCGCAGAACAGGACAGTGGGAACATAGCCAAAAGATTATCATGGAATTGTATGTATTGTAAAAAAAAAATTCTTCTTTGATTTTAGTTGACTTGGACAACGCTAGATTCAAGTTTTGGCAAATATAGTCAATTAAATAAAATACGACATACATCACAGACATCAATGTGATACAATATTGATACATTCGAGTATGTGTGTGTGTTTTTAGAGGGATGTGCCAAAAATCATGTCTTTTATTATTCTGAGGAAAGGGCCTATTGAACAGAACTTTAAAGGTGAAGTTCACCCTGGGTTTAAATTGGCTTTAAAAATGCAGAAAAATAAAAGAAAAATATGAGTAAAGGTTTTAAGAAAATCGACAAATATATTCAAAGTTTTGATTCTGTGACGTCACATGCGAGCAGATCTCCAATGTATTATGTAGTGTAAATTCCATAAAATGTCCTTTTTTTTCAGAAGAAATTAATTATGTCACCTGTGCGGTAGATAAACCATCAAACATATGTTCATATACATGACTCTATCAAATTGACCCATTCCTTTATCAAGAACCATGACAAAAAGACAAATCTATGGAATTTACATACACAACCTATGGGAGAGCTGCTCGCACGTGACGTCACAGAATTTAAACTTTAAATATTCATAACTTCGCTATTTTTTGGTCGATTTTCTTCAAACTTTCACTAATATTTTTTAATTATTTTTCTTCATTTTTTAAGACCAATAAAACTCCAGGGTGAACTTCCCCGTTAATATTGACTTCTTTTTTCTTTCTTTTTTCATTTGATAATTGTACCATGCATACATGTACTTGTATAGCTTTTAAATAACAGAACGATTTGCAGTGATTTCTATTAATTTTACATTTTACCATGTTTACGAGTAAAACATGCTAAGGTGTAAGTACTTTTTACTTCAATGTTTTCTCTCTCTCTTTCTTTCTTTCTCTCTTTCCCACTCTTTCTCTCACGTGCCCCCCCCCCCTCCCCCGCTCCCCACACGCACACTCACACTCATTTTCTAGATTGCCGCCACCACGTGACTGGAAGGATGTGTAAATGCTCCTCACGCTTCGGTCTTTCATCGCGAAAATACTTTGAATGTGAAGGTAAAGTATTGTAAGAACAGTCATTTAAGTTTTTTTTTTTCTCCATAATAATAATAATATGATAATCATGGTACCCCCAAAAAAAAAAATTTTCAAGGAGATGCAATTATAAATACTCCACTTCAATCTCCTTCATTTCCCTTAATTCTCGTGAATTCATTAAATCATTAAAAATATGTCATTCGAAATCACTCCGGAAATCGTTAAAAATGAAGGGGAAAAAATAATTTTAAAAAAAAAATGAATGTTCTCCCAACGACCTGTCAGTATTTATTATGCATGAATCGTCTTGCATGGATCCATTAGCTAATTATAGGCATTCATTTTCTTCGGAACCTATCGTTAATAGTTATGCGATATGATATTTGATGACTGTATGTATGATCACAGAGGATGTTAACTGTAATGATAAGGGTATAGGTGATGCATCACATCGAAATCAGATACAAGTCGCCGAGCAAATTCAGCACAATGTCGAGGAAATCGGAAAAATAGAAAAAAAATCGTCTCATCTAGGGGAAAATAATTTGTGACTTTCTGAATTTTCAATGTTTCTTGTATGCTCTATAAATAAAAATGTTTAGGGGAAAGCTTTTAAAAAAGGATTGTTCTGTTGGATTCTTTTTTACTCCCGACTTGTGTCTGATTTTGATATGATGAGTCACTTTAGTTGAACAATATTTTTTTCTGAAATACAAAAGTGGATGACAGTAATAACGGTCTGTGGAACAGATTGCAAAATATTTTAGAAATCTCTTTTATCCAGGGGAGTTCTATCTTGTGAGAGATTGAAAGAGATGTAAATGCACTCTTGTTTCCTCTCAGTGCATTATATCTTCTTTAAAGTCGCAGTAAACGTGATTTCTTACCAAAAAAAAATGTTTTCAAAAATTAGGGATGACGATGATTTTGTGCAAAGGTTTAAAATCAATTTAAAGACTTGTAACTCGGTTTCGTTTATTTAAAAGAGACTGATTTTCGACTTATCATTAACTGAAGACGAAGAATGTTTACTTCGTGCATTCTTTGTTTTGTTTTTTTTTTTTTTTTTTTTTTTTAGTTTTCAAATATTATTGCTTCTTCCACTGAAATTAATTTATTTAATTAATCAAAGTGGATATTAAATCACGCCAGTATTTGACAAATTACAATTTTCTTTCATTTGGGGAATCCTATTAAAGTGTTTTAATTATTTTTTGTTTCTTCTTCAGCTTCACCGTACCTCAAGAAGCATGGTAACCCATGGTTATTCCCATCATCCAACCGTTAATGACATGGAAAATAATATACTTCTTCATATCATGCTCTACACTGTAAGATTTCATTATTCCCATTAAAACATCATAAGGTAGAAAAGTCCAGCTACCATCAGCATTTAAGACTACTACACGACATCTATGCTGAGAAAAAAAAAATCGCATACTAAGTATTTAATATGATCGGCGCATAAACTTCAATAATAAATTTACTGATAGTTCATGTTTCCAGACACCATTGTGTCGGGTATATTGTATATGCGACTATGTCAATAGCTTTAGCAATTGGGAGGCGTTGAAGCATTTAATATCCAGTCCCAATTTCTTGTCGTATGAATGATGCAAGCCCTAGGCACATGATTCATGATTTTGCACCTCCCCGCCCCCCCCCTTACTGAGAGCCGTCAAAAACGACAGAACAAATTAGTGCCGCTTTCACGTATTATATACTCCACATTTCCATTTGCGATAGTACAATACTTCCTGTTGAGGTGAGTGCTATATGAATATGCATAATGATTCAGAAAACCTATCTACAAACCGTTAACAGAACACAAACAAGCACCACGAGGAATAGGCCCTTATGACATGATAAATATTAAGAACAAACCACCCACCTGCACGCATATTTATTGATATCTGGAAAAATTATTCAGTTTAGCCGCTCCACGTCTCTTTTACCAATTTGCTCTGTCTGTAATTTGCACTTTTCTCCCAAAATATTTTCACTCAGTTTTTTTAATCATATCCTTCTTCGCTTTTTAGAGAGAGAGCAGAGAGAGAGAGAGGAAATCAGCGTAATTGTAATTATTTAGACTTAACATTACACCTGTATAAAATTTATGCCCTAATATTTAAAGTTTAGAATTACCTAAAAAAAAAAAAAAAAAATCTCTCTCTCCCTCCCTCTCTCTCTCTCTTTATTTCTCTTTCTGTTTTCTCTGTCGCTGTTTCTCCCCTTGTCTGAATTGCTTCTCACTCTCTCTTCAGCTGTCCGTCAACGTTCTATGTTTTGTTCACGTAATAACACCAACCATCGTTTCGTCTGCTGTGCTAAGAACATATAAAATCACAGGTTTAGGAATTAATACTTGCATGTATTTCATTTTTATTACACACTTAACAAAAATATGCAATCAATGAATAAACGTTAAGCATTCCGATATTTGCTTGACAATGGAACAACATATTCAGGCTATGGTAATAGAAGTTGCAATCGATTAAATATTAAAAAAAAAATCTCTTTTGCCATAAACATTGGTTACTAACACCTTATCTCATATATTTGTTTTGCACAAATTGGCACTTAGTTTCCTATTTTCCTATGATTTCATTTACCCCAAAGCGATTCAGCAGACAGGCCGATATATCAATTCATTTACTGTCTACAGTATATTGCAAGAATTTGGTGTGATAAATCACGTGCTTGGAATGTATTAATAAAAAGCCACGTGTCCAAGTTTTACAAATAGCAATTTCATGTTACCTTTTGTAAATTTAAAAGGGTAACACCAGACTGCATTGGTTTCTAAGAACTATATGAAATTTTGACAAATAGGCACATCCAACATCTAATCAAAATATCAATTTGAAATATTATGATATTCTAATCCTTAGATTATACATAGACTCAATGACCAAGCAATAACCATTAAAGAGAAAATACGTTATACATGTGTTGATACAGTTAGCTATGACCTTATTATTACATCAACTTAACTCCATGTAGTTCAGGATATCTAGCGGTTCTGCCAATTGATTCTATATTGATTAACAGACTCAACACAACACAACCAAATGCAATTTATCTTATAAATTCAAGTGTAATAGCTGTGAACAATACGTGTAAGTTTGATGTCTAGTGCATTGAGATAGACTACAGTTTTAGTCTATGACCGCTTGAACACTCCCACTTTGCTCCAGATAATTTATTACAAAATTGTAATATTAATATTTTGTCCAAAAAACTGTTTTAAAGGGCTTACTTTTCCCCCTCTTGCAAGATTAATGACGGCAAAAAAAGGTGGCAAGCTACAATGAAAACAAATAAACATCGCCCAGAAAAGATGAGTTTTCTGGCATTGCCAGAAAATTAGCCATGGTTTTCCTGATGGCCCACTATTCATTCGCAACAGGTAAAAACAAAAACCTATAAAGCAGAGTTCGTAGAAAATGAAACATGTTTCATGATTTCAATCATGATAAATGCCACCTCCCAAATTCATTTGGTTGGGCAGTTTGTTCTTTTGCTTCCCTTTATAATGACCAGGTCTGGTCATCTACTGCTCCCAAGAATGAAGTCTTCCCCTTTCAAAGAATATACACAAATGGTCCGACAATCTCTTTGCAATGAATGAAATACCGACAACTCAATAAAGACGTTTATTTTCAGCTTATATTTTGGTGCAATGAATTATGGCTAGTGAACGATTGTTACTGTCTAGATCTTTACATTCCAGTTCTTGTTTAAAAAAAAAAAAAACAAACCACTTTCTATTTTCCAACTTCTGCTTATTTATAAGCGATAAAATTAGCTTTGCATACAATAATCAGAACTAGCAGCTAAAGACAATCAATAGATATCGTGTAATTTAAAGCAATGGTACATTTAAAGTACATGTTAAAAACAATGGGTCCTTGATGTCATTTATTCTAACTCTTAATTAAAACATTACAACTTAGCCCTTCTCCAAATTCGCTCAAGCAGGCGTGTTCTGCCTGCACCATATTACTGTTAGTATGGATTAGACGGACTTTCTGGGATCAGACCTGATTTCTTTCATCGACTGTTTACGAGACACCACTCCATCATGGTCACTTGAAACACTTTAATAATCGAAGATGGGCTGCAAGCTCGAGTTTTTAAAAATATGTTCAATCAATCGAATGATACATATGTATACAATAATATTATAAAAAAATTAAATGTAACTTGGGTACAGACCAAATTCGTCCAATATTGCGCTAGAAACGAAATAGCCGGGCTAATGTGAATTTCGCGAAAAAGCAGAATCAGTTTTATTGGCGGTATTGTAATCGGTCTAATCTCACCAGGACTTATCACCTTTTCACAATTTATTTCTGCTGAAGAAAAAATTAAAACGATGGACATATACTTGTTCTTTTAGAGACAATAGTAATACAGGTGGCGGTAGGTATGAAGAAAAATGAAGAAGAAAGCAGAGAAAAAGAGAGACTATATAATACAAAAGAAATCGGATCAGAAAGTGGGCGAAAAAAGAGATGAAAGATAGAACCTGTCACTAAGGAATCATTTAATTATATTACATCAAGTTTGTTAAGTAATGATGAGCATCACCAGTTGCGTGTTTATCCTGTCCCATGGGTTA
>CALNVZ010000174.1:322054-365561 GCA_940671915.1 Paracentrotus lividus
AGGCAATAGATGAAGTGGGGGAATTAAATAACGAAATTTTCAATATTTTATTGGTGACGGGTGATTTCGTGAGTAGGTGGCGTGGGAAGAGGGTGCAGTCCAGGCGCGGATCCAATAGATCTGAATTGAATAAATTTCTCGGGCCATTGTTTCGGGACAAAAGCGGCTCTTTATGTTTACGCATGGCCCGTCTTTCATTGTATGAAATCGGCTGCGTCGCTACTGGGTGGGATGCGAAAATGTTTGGCCAGACGAATTCGCATCATGCGCAAGTATCGTCTAGATACAAACGTGGAACTCGATATCGTGCTGTTCAACACCACTTCGATCAATGCATCCTCCAACACACGCGTTTCAGGTTCCCATATCCGATCATTATCGATTATAGGATTATTGATACATATGTTTTAATTAAATTTACTAAGTCTGTATGCAACATTTAGATCATCTCAAATTTTTAAGTATCCCACTCATCCATTCCGAGTATGGGTATTATAACGTCACATGACGAGCGGATTCGCTTGGCCGAACGATTTCGCCTCCGAAAACAGTAACAATATTTTTAAATTTTTTTTTAACTGACTCAAACCACTGACGTTTTTTTTTCATTTATTATTATTTTTTTTGGAGAGAGAAAAGAAAAGGAGAGGAAGTTAACATTACGTGCTCCAGCGATCAAAGTTTCGGAGCTTCGACAGCTGTTTTATGGTAAGTTAAAAAGTATGCCATTCGTTTATTATTCGATCTAAAACTAAAACAAGAATCAACTCTTCTCTAATTTTTTTTTTCAGTATTTCCTAATGGACCCAATATTTTATCAGCCTGGTTGGGTTAGGAAAGATAAGGGGATATTGTCGGCATATATTATACCTTTTCTGAAATCATGGCGTCGTTAATAGATGTTTCCCAAGCGAATGAAGTCAACAAAAACAAGACAGCCCACCCACAGAACCCTGTTGTACACCGTGAGTGAGAGGCGTCAAGTTTTATTTATCGTCTTGACATAGATAATGATATGTAACAAAAAGCCATTCAAATTCCTGACCTCTAACGCTGAATGAATATAAAATATACAGCGAAACATTATCGAAAGCCAAAGAAAAGAGCATGGCGATGAAAGTATGGATAGTGCATTTATATATCCTTGAAGGGTACAGTTCAATACATTGACCATGAGAGTTTCCACATTGTGGTGAGGGCGAAAGAGTTTGACAAGGATCGAGTAAGATATTGTCAAGAATGAATCGTCTTGAAAACGTAAGCCTTAAGAAATTTGAATAAAAATGACGAATCGGAAACACGTTGGTAAAATAGTAGGACGTCTGTTTTTGGGCAACCTTTTTAAGGAATGGAGTAACATGCGCAACAGGATTGATTTTATTCACTGATAATCCCCTTCTCTCAAAATAATTTTTTTGAGCCTTTGTTGTTTTGTCTCCAATTTTGTTCAGAAATTATCGGGTCATGTGCTCTAAAAAGGGACATATCTTTTATAAGATTTAAAACAATACCAATGGTAAAAAACAAACTCGTCTGGTTATTAGACAGAAGACTACACTGTTAGAACGCGCGTTTAAAAAATTCGCTGTTAAAAAAATGTTGCTTTAAAAGTTAAACATTCTTTAATATTTCGTCGGCCCATGCAAAAGGCCTTAACGTTTCAGTATGTGTACATAATGAATGGGCTTTAAGAATGCTAAGGCCTTCTGGCATGAGGCCGACGATTTGAACATTGTTGTTTAAAACCGAAAAGCGAGGTCTTATAGCCTTAAACAAGACCTGTTTAGAAACATATTACACTGTTAAACAAGGTTTTTTTAACAGGCAGAAGCAAATGTCACGTAATAGTCATGAGCTAATGACATCACTCGTTACATGCAAGGTAATCGGCGCGAAACTTTCAGTCATGGCGAAGGACTTTTGCCTCTAACATTAAATAAGTGTATGTACAGATGTGTTGGCTCAGTGGATAGAGCGTCTGCCTTATTATTGAAAGGTCGTGAGTTCGATACCCGCCGCTTTAACCAAAAGTTGGAGCGTTTTTATTTTTGGAGAAAAGCGATAAAACAATATTGTTGATATTTTAAAAACCATCAAACAACTGGTTGTTTAAACTTTTAAACAACAAGAGTGTTAAAGTTTTAAACAACTAAAGGTATTTTAATTTTTAAACAACGCTGTGCGATTCATAATTTAGCCTATGGCTTTAATTTGGTTATCTGTGAGATGATGGGAGCAAACCGTAGGAACCAAATAGTTGTAATGGGGTATAATGGCATGATTTTAGATATTTTTTTGTAAAAATTGATTGATTGAATCCAATCAGAATATTGGGTTGATCGAGTGAAGTATTTTAAAAGTTAAGGTAGTGATTCATCAAGAGTGTCGCAGAGTGTCTGAAATTAAGTTTAGAAGAACTGGATGAACGCCTCTCCCATCACATCGCTATCAGTCTCTCTCACTCTCTTTAGCTTCTCTCTCTCCTCTCCTCCTCCTTTGTCTATTCCTATGTATGATATCTGCTCGCTAGTGAAGTCAAATTCGTGATTGCTTTTTTTAAGGCTAGAAGAGCATGAAATTGGCAGTTCAGTTGTGCTTTAATTTAGACAAGACTTTGAAAATACCATCCAAATTTAAAATGTTTGCAGGTCAATATTTCCTAGAATTCTGCAAAATAAAGAAAACCTTTAATCTTTGCCATTCATAAGCGAGGCCATTCATTCCTATAGTGCGTCAACCCATCGCATATATATTATGATTTTTGTATACAACTTCTCCGAATAAGTACTTTCGCCGGATAGGTAATTGCTATTCTACTCACCAAAGGAAGCATGGACCCATGGTTAATTCCCATCATCCAACCGTTAAAATGACATGGAAAATAATATATCTTCTTCATATCATTGGCTATACACTGCGGTAGCTTTCGTCAACATACCACTCTTAAGACGATTTTCATATCGTCAAATCCTTTTGACTGGAAGTGTGACTGCATCAATTTGCTATACTGCAGTTTATTTCACGACTTCTGCTGTTCAACTTATGTTATGCTTCACCGGTGCAGGTATGTCATATGAAACCCAAGCTATAGTAATGCAACAATATGAATAATTCAAAATGACATTATTCACATTGCATAATATGGCTTGTTTATGTAAAATAATCTTCATATAATAAAAACACAAATAAGTAAAAGGAGTAGAATGAGAGGAGCCATTTTTTAAATCTTCTAAATCGGTTAAAATAATTAGAGAATTATGAAAAATTGAAATGTCATGTGGAACTTTCTATTTTCTAATCTTCTCATGCAATGATTGTTTTTGTAAATTTTTT
The DNA here is from genome assembly GCA_940671915.1 of Paracentrotus lividus. Lineage (NCBI taxonomy): Eukaryota > Metazoa > Echinodermata > Echinoidea > Camarodonta > Echinidae > Paracentrotus > Paracentrotus lividus. The sequence goes on from CALNVZ010000174.1 coordinate 325,388, forward strand.
TTTTTTCAAATACCAAAGTAAAATGAGTGAGTTTTGCGTCAGCAGAGGGAGGTCATGAATACTTCATAAGGTTGTCTTTCTCTCATTTGGGAGAATCCCACGTTCACATTCGCATTCACCTTCTTGAAAAGAATGATATAAACTTTATAAGACTGGGTTCGATTCCCCATTTAAGAAAAACATTAATAATCAGAGGAAAGGTCACTTTCTACACTTTTTACCAAAATAATGATAATTATTGGGACTCTTTATTTTAAGCCTTAAATAAATTAAATTTAGTTTGTAAGTAATGTCGTTGAAATGGCGTAATTCGAAATGTACACCTAAAGTGCCTTTAAAGATAAAGATGTTGTCCTAGAACGACTAAAGGAGCTGTCCCACTGGAGGCGATCGTTGTTGCGACAACTGGCAATCTTGCTGTTGTGAGTGTGGTAGCAACTTGTTGTTGTAGCCTAGCTAAGATAGAGTCATATGTAGGTTTATAATTGCCCTTTTAAAGATGAACTCCTTATACTTATGGAATTATCAGGTTGTCGCCACAACGATCGCCGCCTGTGGGACAGGCCCTTAAGATTATGACTTCTCCGTGTATACGTATATATGGCAGAGTTGAGGTTTTAGATGTGACATCATGTGTCTATCAAAAATTATCTTCCACAGGTCTAGGGAGCGTATTAATCTATGCACCAGCACACAGTTGCCCATCTGCATATTTCCCTGATTCTTTTGAGGTAGTGAACGGCATCATCTCCACTGGGTCGGGTGTAGGCATGATAGTAATGCCATTGTTAACAGACTATTTTAATCGTATTTACGGGTGGAGGGGAACTACTATGCTTTTAGGTGCTCTCTGTTTCAGCACGGGAGTTGGTGGCGCCCTTTTCCGTCCACTTACACCTTCAGAAACATCCCCAACACTATCAACATCAATGCCTTCAACATCACGTTCAATGTCAGCAACAGGGTCACCTGCAGGTGGAGACGATGAATCGCGTAAAGACGTCAAAACCGCACCGTTGGTGTCTACCACTCCTCGTCATGACACGGTAGATAATCGGGATAACTTTCTAACCAGGATAGCTACCTTCTTTGATCTGTATATCCTGCGCGATTATCCCGTCGTAAACGTTGGCATTGTATTGTTGGTGATTTATTTCGTCATTAATAACGCTTGGGTGTCATTCGTAATTCCAAACGCAGAAGCCAAAGGGATAGCTCCTCAAAACGCGGTTTATATTGCAGTGATCGGTGGTATTGCAAATTCAGTTGGTCGTCTGGCGGCTGGGCTATTCTCGTCTCTGAAGATTGTTCGAGATGATTTATTGATATGTTATTTGTCTGTCTTATCAGGCATAGCCTTTATTTGCAACACTGAGGCAAAGGTACTTTGGAGTTTGTATCTACTAGCTGGAGTGAACGGATTATGTCTGGGTGCTTTTGTAACTCTATATTTCGTTTACATGAAGAATCTTGTTCCTGCAGATCGATATGGTTCCGTACTTAGTCTTTCTGCAGTGTTGCCTGGACTCATTGAGATTATCGGGAGTGCTATGTTAGGTAAGCTACTTATTATTATTTCAAATAATCTATATGCATCAAGTTCTAAGTCAAGTATTTTTGTAGGTCCGATTCTCTATAAAAAAAAAAATAATAAAAAAAAAAAAAAAAAAATATCAAAAAAAAAATGAATTTAATTTAGTTAATACGAAATTAATTTACCGCAAACAAAACATTTATAACTTATTTCATTTCGGATGAACGAACATTCATTTTCGGATTTTACAATCCTCCCAAGATCTTGGTAGAATCGGACCTCCGATTGCATCAATCGAAACGAATCTTATCTTATGTCAGGAGAAACAAACATTCAGGTATAGCGAAAGTGTGTTCGGCCTGATGTAGGCCTACATGTACCTTCGGAATAACAAATCGTACATGTGGGTTATTTTTTTCGGACTACCTAGTAGCTGATCTTTGGAACAGTCCTGGTGTATAATTTGGTACTGCAGGTTATTAAATGCTGACGAAACTGGGAGTTCTTTTGGCAAAAACTCGAGTTCTTCAGGTGATAACAAAATTTCAAACATGAGATATTAAATATAGATCAAAGAATGTAAACTTGTATCAAGAACTATCATATTTGAAAAAGAAATCGTTTGATGATATCTCTTATTTATTTCTTGTCATAGGATATTTCTACGATATGACGTCATCCTTCAACCTGTCTTTTATCATTCTTGGAGTACTACATCTTCTGTCAGTTCCTATTGCTCTCATACCAAGGATTATAACGAGTCAAGATCGCTTCCAGTAGAAGAATGCTACTTTTTTCCTGCTACATTTTTGTCTCTGCTGCATGTGGGCATGATCAGTGTCTCCTTAACACGCCCATGAGCGAATAAAAATGTTTTAAACCAAATCACTGGCAATTAACGTCGCAAGTCTATGAGTAGCGGCATGAGTTGTCGATCAATCGATCCAAGCACACTCTTGGTCTATATTCCGTTTTTTTTTTCTTAATAGTTGTGGTTTTTCTTAAAGCTGGCGTCACACTGTCTCGATGTTTAGGTGCGATGGTTATACGAAGGGGTCATTTTTAGGGTTCGGGCAAAGTTTAGAGGGTTACACGATGGCACTATGAATCACACGCGAAGGTAATATGAAGTTTACCCGAAGGACACACGAATGTCAACCGACGTCGTATGGGCATCGCCGGCGCGAATCCAAGATTGCCCAATTGAATACATTCTGTGGGGCAAGAGAGACTTTATTATGTTTGCGCATGGGCTAATACGTTTTACTGAAGAAAGCATCACGTGACCTCCTTATTGTATAAAAATCTTCACCAGATGCAGACCGCGGGAAATTCAATAGCTGATCATACACTGTCCGTCATGAAGATGGAATATTATTATTAGTATTATTATTTGATTTATTCATTTATTCATTTATTTTGCCGCTATAGCGACATGATTTTGCTCCGGCTTTAATTTCTTGAATATCTTTTTCCCTGCTTTTACTTTTCGAGTCCCTGGCCATATTTTGAACATTCTCCAAACCCTTCACGAAAATTTTCTTTCCAAAAAGAGTTTTGTTAACCCCCATGATGCTCATTTTTTATTATTTTTTTTTTCTTCTCATTTAGGGACCCCTTTTGGGTTACCCGGCTGATCAAGCCCACCTCCCCCCTCCCCCAGGAAACGCGTCTGAGGTGTACTGTTTATATTGGTTTTTAAGTTAAATCTAGATTTACGGGGAAAGGCTTGGGTCTCTCGTCTAGGGGGGGGGCTGAAACAAAAAGTATGATTGGTAAAAATTCGGAATATTGTATTCAACCTTTGTGCTAAAAACAAAGGAAATAAAAAACAACCTTTAACCCTTAATTATTATCATTTTCCCTAATTTTCTTTTTAGCCTTTATGGTAAAATTTTAAATGGTAACTATCGATGATATTTTAAAATATTTGTATTTTTATGTTTTGCTGACTATAAAATTTAGGGAAGATAGAGATTTTCCTGGTGTAAAAGTGGTTAATATCAATTGAACCCCAATCAAAATAAACTTTGACCCCTCCCCTAGACAAACGAATCAAGCCTGTAACCATATAATTAGATTTAACTGAAAGAACAATAACAACTCTACACCTCAGACGTGTTTACTTGGAGTAGGACTGAGGGTGCCTTGGTGGGTCGCGTGCCTTGGTGGGTCGGGGGGGGGGCAACAACACAGATATTGTACATTAATTTTGTTATGTTTAGAATTTCACCTAATTTACTTATTTTTCTTTTTCAGAGAAAATGAAATTTGACAATTTTGTGTCAAAATCAATTTTTTCAATGTTACTTTGGACAGATTAGAGAAAATATGTTTTAAAAATATGTTTATTTTAGAATTTGACTTTAACTTAAATCATGGTATAATGAGAACGAATGGCAATGATATTAATGATGATGATAGTGGTGGTGGTGCTGTTCACCACCCTTACAATTATCCTTGTCATCTTCATTATCATCGCGCATAATCACAACCACCACCTGCATCACCATCGCCAACATCATCATCATCATCATAATAATCATCATCACCAGCAAATCTACCAGCCCCTACCAACTTCATACTAATCCCCATCCTCCACTCAGATAAAAAATTATTATCTTCATCACCGCCATCACCAACATATCTAACAACTGCCATCACCATCATGACCATTAGTCCAGCTGCCATCTCGATGTACCTTGTTTTGGCGTCTATAGTTTTTTTTTTTTTCAACGGATTATTATTGCCTAAACCTTCAATATGAAGAAACCGATTGCTGACACTCTGTCAGCATTGATCATTGTGAGATATGTGACGTCATACAAAATGGCCGCCAAAATACAGAATTTTCCTCTAAAAATGTGTAAAACTACACTTTTAGTCAGCTAATTAATGCCTGAATGTCTCTGGGAACTTTACTAAATATTGTGTTATTATATAGTATGATATAAATTTCAAGATAATTTGTATATTTGTTTATAGCGCCCTCTATTTTAAATCTTAAAAAAGTGTGTGCTTCTGAAATGATAGGTCTCAATTTCTTCCGATTTAGGGCAGATTGTGTTGCCTAAACCAGCCAAATTCAATCTCTCTGTAAGCTCTGCCTCAGACTCAGACTTTTAACCTCCCCATGAAGTATCTTGAGACCACATCAATGTGGCTACTAAAGACTTCAACAGCCATCATGTTACATAGGAATACAGAAAAACAAATGGAGACGGCAAACTCGTCGAAAACTGGGCAGATGCAAGTCACATGGTACTCATTCAAGATGCAAAGCTCCCCTCTTCCTTCCTCAGCGAACGATGGAGACGTGGCTACAACCCTGACCGGGTGTCAACATTGCCAACCAATGTGAGAAACCAATTCTGCACACCCAGCATCAACCAATCGGGCCTGTATTAGAGTGAAGGCAGCTATCACACCTCACACAGTTCCCTTCCGCTGCCGTTTAAGGCAACGTGGGAACAGTTTGCATTAGATCTGGATGATGACATTCAAGACCTTCCGTCCACTCTATGTAACTATGACACCCTTGTAGAGATGATCAAGAAGATCCTCAAGACAAAGCATCCCACGAAGCTACAGCACAAGCTATACACCAGGCTTGTCTGATGACTCCAAGGTGCTTTACTATGAGTATGTAAACGCTTGCAGAGTGACCCTTTCAGTGTTGACGCAATGGAATGTGGTGAGAACATTACTACAGTCATTATGGAAAGTCGACAGAGAAAATGGTAAGAATTGATCTAGTCGAGGGATATGACCCACAGCAGTAGGAAAGCCTGGAAAACAAATCGGATTCTGGGAAATGACTACACAAAAACCCACTGGCGACCAAGACCACAAGTCACTGCTGACCAAGTTGCCCACCAGCTCCTTGTGACCAGTCAGGGAAACCCTGATCACTGTTCCAGGAGAGCGAAGCTTCCCCGAGGTACTGAAGAATGCTTCCAAGAGCCCTCAGACCTGACTGACAAGACCTTTCAGTATGAAAAAAACTGTGTGATGGTATCAAAACCATGAAGAACAACAATGCTGCAGGCCTTGATGACATCATCTGCGAACAGATCAATCACCTTGGACCTGTTGCGCTTCAGTGGTTGCTTGACATGCTGAATTGCGTGAGTACCCATACATTCCCGAAGCTATGGAGGAAATCAAGAGTCGTTGTCCTGCTTAAACCGGGTAAAGATCCAGCCATACCTAAGAGCTATGTGCCCATCTCTCTACCATGTCATACATGTACATGTACATGCAACTCTTTAAAAGACTCATACTTACTATAATCGTATTGTCGATCCCCATTGATGATGACCTCCTCATTCCTGAACACTAAAAGACAGGACTGGTTTCCGGCCAGGAAAATCCTGTACTAGCCAACTCCTGAACCTCACACAGCACATCGAGGATGGGTTTGAGGAAGAGCTTAATACCGGAATAGCTTTTGTTGACATCCCAACAGCCTATGGCACTGTAAACCATAGGATTCTCACCCGTAAATATTATTCTTTGAGATGACAAACGGTGTGAAGCTGACGAAGCTACTCCTGAACCTGCTATCAAATAGACGGTTCAACCTAGTTTCATCATGTCGTAATGTTCTTGGGTGCTGTACTAATCACCTGCTAAACCATTTAGCACAAGAACCGATCACCAATCGTTTATAAAGTTGACTGTAACTTTCCAACGAATTGGTGAAAAGCCAGCCTTGATGGCCAGCGCAGTAGATGGCGCAAGATGAAAATGGTCTCCCAGAAGGGAGTGTCATTGCCAACCAACCAATACACCATAATACAGTTTCTTGTATGTTGACGATCTCTGCATTGCTTCACAGGAACATTCCATTGAAGACAAAACAGGAGGGGGTCTCCATCCCATCTACAATCACAACCCTACCAACAACAAAAAAAAACTGAAATCAAGACATAGTTTCCTCCATTCTACAGTATCCTTTAATAGCTCTGCCCACAAACTTAGGCTGACCCTGTGGACCAACCATCGCTAGGAAATGCCACACATGCTATTCATACGTGCAAAGGAATCCCTCCACCAGGTCATAATGGCCAAACTGATCATGCCTGAACCGTCTCGGCACAGGCGCTGTAAGGTCTTTTTGGAAAAGTGGGTATACAACGAGGACGGACATATTGTGAGTGTGGGGGAAGAGCAGACCATGGGCCACCTGCTGTTATGCCCCCACCTAATTTTACCATGTACCCTTGAAGACCTGGAAGGGTTTAACCCCAAAGCAAAGTCCTATGTCCAACCGCTGATCTGGTGTAATATATATCATGTAGGGGAGACTGGGGTAATTATGGCCCTGGGGTAATTATGGCCCCTTTGTCTTTGAGAGCTTATAATTCTTTGCTGCATTACACAATGATAATTTAATTTTTACACATGCCTAGCTAAACTCTTCCTACTATCATATGAGGAAAATAAGCCATTTAAATGAAATTTTGTGCTTAGGGGAGCCTAAAATGTACGGCAATTACAATTCTGTTCGTTGGAAAGTGGCAAGTCTGCTTTTTTATGTGGAGTGTGATATCATTAATTAAAATCATTTAAGATGAAATTTTGATTGAAACTGAAACAATAGGAAGTAAAAAACACAACAGAGAAACTTCTACCTGAATATCTTCAATAGTAGAGCTGTAAAGGGGGATCAAATTGAAAATGTCATTTGGGGTAATTATGGCCTCCAATGCATAAACAGTGTATAAGCGCAGATAAGCGTAGATGGGGACATTAACTTGTACGATTTTGTACATAAATATATGTATTGCTTTGATTGCAAAATTTCAACATTTTGGCTGAACCAATTATTGATTAAATCATTGTTGGTTGATAAGTGTATTAGGAATACCCAACAACATTTATTATTATAACATTACCATCATTAATTAGCATAATATCTTTGAATTCATACAGTCATTACAATAGGGGCCATAAATACCCCAACCCGTGGGGTAATTATGGCCCCCCCCCCAAAGTTGTTAACATAATGGTAATTAGTATGCAAATGAGAAGTAGCAGGTTTTATACTTTCCTTTGTATATTACACATATATGGACCGACTATATTTTTACATATTTAGAATATCATTGGACTTTTCATTTAATGGTAGTAATAGGAAATGTGAAAAAGGGGGTCATAATTACCCCAGTCTCCCCTATATAGTGTAATATAATGTAGTGACCTCAGAATCCAGAGGCATGCAGTGCATTATCAACAGTTAAAGTTTTCTAAACAGAAAAAGGTCATTTATGATAAATTAAATTTAGTCATGTTGATCAAAACCATAATAAATGTTCGATACTGAGCTCTTCCCCTGAAAATGTAACCAAAAATAATAATCTGAAAAGTCATTAAAATGAATATATTCAATCTTTGGTGTTGAGCCGATTAGATTATTCAAATTCTTTATTTGTTAATATCAATGTCTCTGATATTGAAAGGCTTCAGCGCATCCAAAACCGTGCCGCCCGCATTAAACTTAAAGCAAGGAAATTTGATCATGCCACACCTATAAGAGATTTTCAGTGGTTACTTGTCTCGAACAGAATTTTGTTTAAACTAGCATTGATTGTATTTAAGTCTATTCATAATTTGTCTCCTCAATACATTTCAAACACGTTTTCATTTCTCTCACAGTCAAATTACTCTTTACATTCTCGAACAGACCCCCTTCTTTTGAAAATTCCAAAGATCAATTCTCAAAAATGTGAACAAACTATTAATTTTGCAGGTCCGAAAATTTGGAATGGTCTTCCTCTTGAAATTGGTTCTTGTACAACAGTTCAAACATTTAAGAACAAATTGAAAACATATTTGTTCTCCCTCTGATCTGTTTATACTAACTTTGAGAGAAAGTCACCTTTCTTACTATTGTGTTTTGGTTTTGGTTTTTTATGTGAAGCGCCTTGAGCAAATTTTTTTGGAAGGGCGCTATATGAGAATTATAAGAATTTGTTATTATTATTATTATCATTATTATCATTATTATTAATTACTTTTAAAGGCTTGTTCTTTATTTCATTAACAGGATAGTGTATCAATTCTCCAGAATTATCTTCCTTCATTTTAGAGGTCGAAAAGAACCAATTAATGTTTTTATTTGTTTCACATTGAATATTATTCATATTACACCATCTAAATAAAACCTATTATTGGAACAAAAATTTGAGCTATTAAACCAATCCTCGCTGCTTTAATGAAAAATATGTCATGTAGGCTTATCCCTTCTTGACTGGTATTTATATTTTTCAGAAAAAAAAGGGGGGGTTGAAACCTATTATTTCGGGAGCACGTATATTTCATGAAAACTAATAATTCAAAATTGAGGGCGCTATGGACAATATGCAAATTAGCATGTAAAGTATGGCCATGTGACCTAACAAAAAAATATTTATAAATGGTCTAAGAGATATGGAGACATTCAGCTCCCTAATGTTGTTGAAATGTCCATATTAAACATCTATTTTCTCAAATTTAGAGGGGAATTGGGTAATTTTGCGGCCATTTTGTATGACCAAATACCTCAAAATGCTCAATGCTGACAAATTGTCAGCAATCGGATTCTTCAAATAGAATGCTTAGGCAATCATAATCCGTTGAAAAAAAAAACTATAGACGCCAAAACAAGGTTAGACCCCAAAATTGCAATCTGCTGCTGGACTACATCACCTTCATCAGTATTATCATGAATATGATTGTCATAATCATGTTGTTATTATCAAGTTAACGTTAAAGTCTCTTAGATTGATGAAATGAAGCCTTTTCTGGGAAGAAAATTATTTTGCCTTCAGCTTCGATAGAAAGGATTTTGAAATTACAAATTTCCATTTCATTTTCATTACAGGTCTCGAAAGAAATAAGATTGGAAAGATGACACTTTAAAAATCAAACAATATACAATGATATAGATGGGGCAAAGAATACAAAGAGGAACACTAAATTCTTCTTCCATTCCACAAGACAATTCTAAGTCATCATACTATGCTACGATGGCTACATGATGGCATTGAGAAGGCGTCACGACGTCGTGTTGCCTTCAACAGATCATCGGGCGGGTTCGCGTTGCCCTCGCATTGCCTTCGCATTGCCTGCTGCGATGCTCCAACGAAGTGAAACTTCGCAACTCCATCGGGAGTTTTTTTTTTTGGCTGCCAAAGATTTTGCCGATGCATCGGAAGTTGCTGCCGAAGCCTGAAAAAACTCCACCGATGGTCATGGTGGTGTTTAATTAATTATACAGGCTGTATCAAATAAAATGGTAAAGTTTAAAAACATTTTGTTTAATTATAAAAATTAATCACAATCTAATAGTATTCAATAGTTCTATAAAGGGGGAACATCAGACATTCTTTAGCATTTACTATTTTTAAAAAAATCTCATTTGGTGTTGCAGATCTTGAGATATGATCACTTTTCTATAATCAAGAAAATCTATTTTGGGCATGTTTTTCCATGGTCTATATTTTTTTTTTTTTTTTTTTACGCATAGTAGCCACGAATTCATTGCTCCGGAAAAATAAATGTGTGCAATATCGATCAGCTCCTCTCCGCACACTTTTTTTTTTAATGTAGTAGCAAATACAGACATTATTTCAGAAGATGTCATAATTTAATTATTTGTCCCCCATTGTTCCGTTCTTCTTGAAACAGTCTGTAGTGCTCCAAAATGGCCCGATGCTTTTGCGATGCTTTCGTAATGCCATCGTGTTCAGAGCAAAATTTGGGTTTTTTCCACCATCGTGTGTCCATCGCTCCTAACCATCGGGACAGTGTGACGCGGGCTTAATAGTTCATCAATTTCATATGTCTTGGTTTGGGATACGTGGAGGGATACACTGTTAGAAAAAATTAAACAAGTTGTTTAAAATCTCAAACAACTGCGTGTTAACCGGTGACTCGCACAGCGTTGTTTAAAAATTAAACAACCTGCAGTTGTTTAAAACTTTAACACTCTTGTTGTTTAAAAGTTTAAACAACATGTTGTTTTAATAATGGATGTTTGAAATATCAACAGTATTGTTTAACGCTTCTCTCCAGAAATAAAAACGCTCCAACTTTTAGTTAACGCGGCCGGGTATCGAACTCACTACCCTTCGATTATAAGGCAGAAGCTCTGTCAACTGAGCCAACACATCAGTACATATACACTTAGTTAATGTGTGATGCATACGTCCTTCGCCATGATTGAAATGTTGCTCCAATTTTTCTTGCATGTAACGAGTGATGCCATTAGCTCATGACTATCACCTGACATTTGCCTCGGCCAGCTTTAAACAAAACTGTTTAATATCTAAACTCTATTCTCTAAACAGGTCTTTTTTAAGGCTATAAAACGTCGCTTTTCCGGTTTTAAAAAACCATGTTTAAATATCAAACAAGAATGATTAGCTTTTAAACCAACATTTTTTTAAACAACGAAAGTTTTAAACCGCGTTCTAACAGTGTAGGTTAAAGGTGAAGGGTTAGTGTAGGGTGTTACAAAGTAAGAGACAAAAATGTGGAAGGAAAAAACGTTGATCTACAGAAGAAAAAAAAAGATGACTCAGTAGCCATATATATAAGAAGCGACAATGAAAGACATTAGGTGTTTAGAGGAAACTTTTTTTAACCAAATTTTAATCAAATTGAGATATTTGCAACTATCTATAGATGAAAACGAAGGAATGGAATTTTGGTGAGGGTATACATAATTGACAATCTTCGTTGTTTTCCGTCATGCCCGTTGGCATGTGATATTCCCAGATAGGGTAGATGTAGGGAATAGCGGACAGTAGGGAATATCGGACGGTCACCACATGTCCAGCCCTAGCTGCCAACGTAAGATCAACTGAGTTGAAATACCGGCATCTATTGGTCAGGTGGTGTGTCTGGGAAGGTTGAATGTTGTATTCGACAACAACAAGTGAGAAATCTCCGAGAAAACTACCACAATCTGTCAAGGTAGGAAAATTTGCAGCCTGAAAAATGGCCTGATGTAAAAATTGACATTTTAGAGAATGTGATGGTATAAAAATAGAATTGGGGCATGACCTCTATTTCATGCATTATGGACATGTGTGGAGGGTGGGCCAAACGTGTATGGAGTGTTTGCACTGTACAAAGCCTGTGTATTGGGGTGGTAGTTTGTTGAAAAGTGCTAGTCAGTCATTTTTTTGTGTAGGGAATACCGGACACCACATTGACGGTTGTTTGTTTTACTTCCGGGTTAAGTTGCTAATCATGTAGATCAAATAGTATTGCATATATAATGTATTATATTCATTTATTAAATTTTTTGACAATTTTTAAATGGCTATTACTCTTTATTATTATTTTGATTTGTCATGATCTACATGAGATATAAAGTTATTCTGAGTGTTTTGAAATTTTGTAGTAAAATGCATAGAATCTTCTAAAAATGAATAATGTTATAAAAAATCAATACAGACATGTTAAGTTGATGGTTTACATTCAAATGAGTGCTCCCAGACAGATCTTTATACAAAAAAAAAGGTAAAAACATACTGTCCGGTATTTCCTACACTGTAGGGAATGCCGGACAATTTACCACGATGTCATTATTTGCATATAACTGCCTCAACAAATATTTGATTACCTCAATTTTTTTTGGAAAATAAAGTTGAATGATGTAGCTAAGCAATGATAATCTTTTTCTTTTGTGATTTTATTGTTTTCATGTCCTAATTAAGCAAATGAGCTTAAGTGGCCGGTATTCCCTACATCTACCCTATAATAGAAAATTTTACATCATTTACATAATAGTAGAAACACATAAATGCGAACAATTACTAAAAAAAGTTTATGTTTGATTTTTTAGAGGGAGCTTTACTGATCTAATATATTCAATCGCCTTGTAAATATTTTTTGTGCACTAAAGAGAACAAATATATATTCTATCATAAAATCTGCATGATGTATGAAATCTTATCATAATTGCAAAATGTTATATTTAAAGATGCTTTTATCATAATCATGTCATTTTTAAAGAGATACTCACACGACAATGTAGTGAGGTCATGTGTAAAACGTTTTTTGGAATTTGGTAGTAATTCCAAACGTTCTTGACATTATATAAATAGGCTGATTTATATTCCATCATGTTCAGATATTTTGCTACTTATAAGACATAATTTACCTTTTTTTTTAACAAACATACTAGGCTTATATTTGCAATTTTTAAAACATGCTGCATAGGTTGAATTGCAGTGAGAACAAAGCTGAAGATTCAGACTTTTTCGACATTGAACAGGCCCGTAACTAGGATTTTTACGGGAGGGTTCGAAATGTGCAAAAGTGGACCAAAAGGTAGATCGAATTTTTTCACGTTACACCGGGCGAGCAAAAAGGTACATGAATTTTTTTTTTTCACGTGACGCTAGCCGCGCGATAAGAGCGGGGGGGGGGGGTTCGTTCAAACCCCCCGAACCCCCCCCCCCTAGTTACGGGCCTGTTGAAATGTGTCTTCTCTCTGCGCTGCATAATAAACATGATGGAATATAAATAGGCCTATTTATATAATGTTAAAACATACATCTATATAATTTAATCTGAAAGCATACCCGGTACATCAATTTATAAATGATCTGTTACTATACCTGTTTCATAAATCTCTTCATTTTTGATCGAATTGTCAAGGAACAGGTAAGCTGGATAAGAAAAAATATCCACATATTAAAAACGAAATGTAAATCTTTAGTATTAAAAGTACACCTACTTCAACCCAACTTTTTTTTAACTACAAATGTCAATAGCGACGGAAAAATTCAATCGTTTGGTCTAAAGAGGGCGTACACCTTGATAGATGTCCGTTCATATTAAGGGCTGACATCCTTATTGAGCAAAAGTTGCAGTAGAAATCAATTCTCTTTTGTGCTTGAATGACGTCATATCCCTCAAAAAAATACATCAGCAAGGTTTTAAAAGACAATCAATGTCTCGCACCATTTTATCACTAAATCAAGTCAGCTCCCTCCCAACCAACTTCCGACATCTAAACTGAGACAAGAGTCGCCGAGGTAAATTATCAAGTTTTAAATAATTTTCCTTAATCGTTTTCACATTGACGATTCAGAAAATTCAGAAAATGTATCGTTGATAAATATTTAACATTGTGAAATATGGAATGATACCTAAGGCCCATTTCACAAAGAGTTAAGCTTGAATTACCTGCGGGTTTCGAAAAGCGGCGGAGAAATGCATTACAGAACATCGACACTCAAACAGCATGAGCTGCAACTATTACTGTCTTTCCTCCATGACAGTTAATCAAGGATTTATTCGCTTAATATGCTGGTGTTATGGTTAGGGTTTTGATTATCGTTTAGTATGTGAACGTTAGAAATAGCGTTGAGTAGGCCCATTAGCTTTAGGATTACAGATAGACCGCGGAGTATAGCCGGAGGGTATGTCTTTCAACCCTCTCATACCATAAGAAAAAAAAAATGAAATTATTCAAGAAAATATTATAAATCAGTGTTAAAAAGTTTTTTACGCTTTCGTATTTGTAACGCGGTAAGTGCAAGTACTTCTCATTCTTTGAGAATTCAACATCAAACGAAACTAAAAATGTTTTCCATGATTGCTGTATGACCCCAAGAGGCTTGCCATACATACCTTCCTTCAGGTAGGTAGTTCACTGAGGACAAACCATCTATTGACGTCATTGGTGCGTAGTTGTAAGCCGCCCCTATGTGGTGTGCTTGATGAAGCAGCGAAAACCCCAAACCACAAATGAGTTCCGCGGGAATCTTCTAGATTGAGATCTATTCGGAAATGAGAGACATAAATAAAGGGCGTGTCTCATGGTTCTTTGCTTGCCAAAGCCATCTAAATTTTTTTTTTTCAGTGAGACAGAAAATTGAATTCCCCACCAGTACAACTTGTTTGGTTTTATCCGCGATCTGTGGATAATCATGAAATGTACGTCTGCAACGTCACCGATTCAGTGGTATACTACCCCCTCCGAAAATCTGCTATTTGCAGAAAATGAAGAAAAAAATACAGTAAGAGAAATATGTTTTTAAAAGGAGGGATATTATATTTCTTTATATATAATCATGTCAACATGACTGTATGCAATTAAAAAACTAGTATATGACTTTATGTTGTAGCCTAGATATAATCTTTCTTTTTTTGTGTGTGTACAAAAAGACAATTTAAAAAGGGAGACAGAGTTAAAACAAGGTTTCGATATCTATTTTTTCCGTATCAGGACATCTCCCCCGGGGGAGTTATCCTCCGGGGGAGATGTCCTAGAACCATTTTTTTCTTTTCTTTTTTCTTTCTTTTTTTTTTTTTAAATGCAAAGATCAATTCGATACATTTTCGAAAGAAATAGGAATAAAACTATATTTCCCATATCTCCTGAAATTACAAGTCAGTCATTGGGATGTCTGGGGCTCCCCTCTCCCTCCCCTCAAACATTTTGTCAAGAGAAATTGCAACAAAATCTAAGGTGTTTTACAGCCAAAAGACAGCAAATGTATATTCCCCTCTGTGAAGTTTTTGTTTGATGGGTATACATTTCCTAATGTTCCTTATTTCTTTATCCCTAACCCAATTTTAGTAATTAATGTATGGATACACCCCTGCTATGTTTACCTCATCCATATAGCAGACACCTTCATCAGACGTAATGAATGGTGCCCTTGAAATGACAGAGCATGCTGTCAGGTTGAGGGTGTCATTCCTTTATTACCCTTCTAATGTGTTTGATACACCACCGGAACAGGTGAAACCATTTATTATCTTTAAATAAGAAACATGTTGCACTATAATGTATGTATATTCGAGTTTAATATGACTGAATGAAAGGAACTATGACTTAAAATTAAGATGTAATCACCACTATTGCGTAACGTGTTCGGAAGATGGTAGGCCTAAGTTGCATGATGATAACGAATACCAAACCTGCAATTGGATTAATGATCTCCAAACCTATACCTTGCTTCATACCATTGGCTTTTCATAAGATTTCATGATGCTGAAATAATCCTTGGCCGCCCTTATACAAATAAACAAACAAACAAACAAACAAAACAAAACAAAACAAAAAAATGATAAAGTGCCCCAAAATCGATATAATGTTGCCAACCCATATTTTAAAAAAAAGTTGCAATACAGTGCTGTTCACATGGTTCATGAGTTAAATTGTGTGTGTCATCTGTCTATGTCCGCCAGGAAGGGATCTATGTGGTGGATAGATCATAGACCTACTTACAAGTTTAAAATTACAACAAAAACAACAACAGCAACAACAAATTGCCCCATACCATAAAAATTGTATTGCTACCCCCAACCAAAAGTTCCACTGCAATGTTCGCAACTTTCAGACACCAACATTTGGAGAGGATGCTTCAAAACGAGTATTTTTTTTTTTTCTTCTTCTTCTTCTTTAATGAATATCATTTACATGGGGCATATGGTGTGTTAATTATAGGCCCTATTTATCAAATAGTTGTAAAATAAAAATGTGTCGTGCAAAATTATCTATCTGAGGACGGACTGCAAGATACTATTTTTCCGAGTGGCAAAATCCCGAGGAAAATATAAAACTTGCCAGGTCCCCCGAAGCATAATTTTTACAAAAAGTTTGAACCATATTTGTTTAATATATCTTCTATTGTAACTCATTTTTGAGAATGTTTTATGTTAGGCAAAATGATTTTAGATGACTGAAATTAACGCTTTTCTCGTAGACCTATCGATGGCCTGCGTAGCGCCAAAATGTTCTCGCCCACCATTGCATGACTGCAGACGGTAAGGACTGCGTGTTTACGGCAGCCCGTACACGCTATCGTTACCTAGAATAATATCTAAGATAGATCTTAAGTTCTTTATTCGAAAGTCGCTTTATCGAAACACTTCCACACTCATCCTTTACTATTTTCTGTATATTCGAGCTGTCTCTGAAAGACTTAAACTCTTCAAAGGGCAAGGGCTACGACTAAGAGATCGAAGGGAATTTCCGCGAACGACCCAGTGTCAATCGCGAGTATACAACTTAACCGCACTTCTAATTCTCCTCCTGCTTAAAATAGTTACTAAATACCAATCAATACTAGATGGTGATTAATCTTTATACTATGAGAATATTTCCCATTTGTACCACTTTATTTTATACAAACTGAATGCTCATTCTTCACAAATATTTACTTAAAAGCTGATTAGCAGAAAACTCGAATTTCGTTTGGATTTCCTTTTGTTACTGATACCATTAATATCCAACATGATAATAATGGAAAAACAAAAAATGTTTTAAAATCTTCTCAGTTCGGCTAACAATATTATTGTTTCATTGTGGCTTATATTTTCTAAACTGTTTCTGAATGTCCTTTCATTAATTGCCCTGTATTATATCTGGACATATTAAAATGTAGTCCTTCATTATTTCCGGCGGAAAACACATGGGATCGTATCCCCAAACATTATGTTCTCTTGTAATTGGTTGAAAGAGCATTATCTAATCTGAGTAATTGAATCAATTGCCCATCTATTATCTTTGCTCGTCCCATGCTTTAATTAGTATAGATGTGACGCGGGGATGCAGATATTTTGGCAAGCACGAATCTATTAATAGTAGAATCTGACGTTCTTCCAGGCTAAAATGGTGAATGGGCTTCGCTTCATCACCCTAGCAAATTCAATTGTTCTATTAACAGAAGGTAATAAGTGACAAAATGTGTACTTGTTTCTATTTTAATATTTGAGGTCCAGCATATTTCTAAACAATTTGGAATTGGCAGTCTGAGTAACGACATCGCAGAATCTAGCAAATCACGTGTTTGTCAGACGTCTTTTGTCTTGTGGTGTCTGCAAATTGTACCTTTGAATTGAGAAATATATTTCATGTCATATACTCCCTCCTGTCAAAGTGGGACACAGTTTAAGTCACATGGTCACAGTCACCTGATCATGTGAGACGGTCAGTGTATGATGATCGTTTAGCTTCCTGTCCCGAGGTAATGCGTTCCGAGAACGTAGAGAGAGAACATTTTGGATGGGTGTAATAGAAAAACAAAAACAAAAACACCAAAGAAACGTTTAGGCATGTCTATTGTATATATTGTGTTTCATTGTATGTGTTTATCATAAGAAACGTTTAGGCATGTCTATGGTATATATTGTGTTTCATTGTATGTGTTTATCATAAGATTGTTTTATATTTATACTTGTATAACATATTTTAAACTCTCATGAACTTAATATCTCACAACGTGGTTGTGGGCGGATACTTTGTATTATAACCTTATAACCCAAATTATATTAGGGTAAGATTTATTTTAAGTATTTTAGTAGATGATTTTTAAGTAGTCAGATGTTAGAATTATTCTTTTTCAAATTTAAAAGGATGTTGCGTCAGTAATTGTATTACAATTACTGTTAATTCTAGAATTTTATACATACTCTAAATGGTTGTATGAATGAGAGGATATGTATATAGACTGTAAGTTTGAAAATGGTAATACGCATTTTTTTCAAAATTTTCTGTGAAAGATGGCTATGTTGTAAAACGTTTTAAATTAGCCCAAATTATAGTTAATGATAAAAGATTGGGATTGAGCTTGTTTACTCCGTATTCAGAGAGTAATACAGGGATATGCCTCTTTGAAACACTGATGTTTGTTTTTACTTTATATGTACAAGGTATAGTAAAAAAAAGTCGGCGAATATCTTAAAATAAAAAAGCTATACGGTTCGTGTCATGACTGTTAAAACCTACGTTTTTAGTACGCTTTGATATCTTGTAGCAAGAGCTAAAACAACATTCAATGAGTCTTGGGAGCACATAATTATGGTTATACAGTGACATGTTCGAAGCAAGCTATAAAAAAAAAACACTTATGTATTTATTAATTCATTTGCCTATTAATAAGCGGTAATATTCAAATTGGTAAGCCATCAATTACTACACATCAATTATTAGTTGTTACAATATAATAAACTATTTCAATAGTGGGGATTTTTTTTCCCTATTGTGTGGTCACAAGACTTTACTCTGCTTCTTTTTATGCATGCTAGTGTCTTGTCGTTAAATTCCCATTTACAAAAGCACTCATTAACAAATGATTATACCTATACCTAATCAACACATGACTTTGCGTTTATCAATCGGACGATAATTGTGTATTCACTTCGTCGAAACAATGCAGCATTATATTAATAAAATAAGATGATATACTTTACTATATGAAGACTACTAAGTTGAATAATCGTGAATCTCGGTAGTTTCCCGAATATGCCTATGACGTCACATCACTCTTTATAACAGTAATCCGTAAATCGGTGCTCAGAATAAATGTGATAATTTAATAGAGCGCGGGATTTGTCAAAGGATAAAACTAAAATGTTAATCATCTTTTTCAAGAGTTTTATAAGTCTATTCATCCGCTGGGATTTCCTGCGTTGAGAGTATGACTTCTGAGAATTTATTGAGAATTTATATTCATACTTTAAATGAGAACAGATTATCGAAAAAAGAGGGGGCAGAGAAAGATTAACACTAACATTAACATTAAGACAAAAAAACATTGTGAATCATGATTAATGTGGCAAATTAAGTGTAATACTATTATGTTATTAAATGATGAGAGGATAGTGACTCCGAGACATATTAACTAGCAGAGAAATCAATATATAGCACATTATTTATTAGGAATTACAATACAATTCATGGACAAATGGGGAGATATTAAACATAATAATATAATATTTTAATATTCAAATAATTTAAATGAAAGCAATAATCTTCATTTCCTATTTGGATATTTGGTAAAAGAATTAACTTAACTACGTAGTATAGTCAAGTTAGTGCTATTCTCTAAATTCTCCCACAATAATAACGATTCCGACTGCCAAAGCATTCAACTTATTTGATTCAACGTTTATCATCATAACCATTATTATTATAAATTTACATATACATAATGCGAACACTGAGAAAGTGAGGATACATGTTGATTAATATATTTTTTTTTTAAAGAGTAAACAAAGTTGTAAACTTCGATCGTTATGGTGGTGTCACATGCACCGGGTAAAAAGAACGGGTCTTCGCCGTTCACCGAAAAACCAAAATTTGCAACACGGCAATAGAACGGCACCGGCCACATAACATTTTTCATCATTTTCACCGGGTCTGTATCGTTCTTTACCGGGTCTATACCAGGTCCTAGCCAGTCTGGTACCGGGCTGACCGTCCTCATATGTAGTCCATGCTTTCTTCTTGTCCGTGCGATTACCGCTTGGCCACCGACCTTACCGCTCTCTGACAGGAAAAAGAAAATTGTTTTCTTCGCCGGGTGACTCACCGTTTTCCACCGTTCGCGACCGTGCAAAATAGGTTGATGCGAACGGCGGGACACGGAGGATGGTTCGGTGATGACCCGTCAAAAACGCTCACGTGATTTTGTCTTCGGTTCATGCCCGGCGAATGTTTTGGGCATGCAGGCACCGGCCGATGGAGACCCGGTGTAAGGGCGGTATAATGGCGATGTGATGACGGTATGCGGATGGTGTGAGGACGGAACAAACGCTCCACACCCGTCCACAAGAGCGGTCATGCACGGTGTTGGACTGGACTGGTGGATCTACCCTTATGGTGTCTTCAAATCACGTATATGGTGTCTTCAATCCGCCCTTTGCTTTTCGAAGCACTCGATCTCATCGCTCTCTTCACAAGCTCAGAGATGAATGATATTGCAGCTTTCAAAAGATACGTTATAATCTAAAAATACTTTTATCGTCATTGCCGGGGAGAAGAATTTAAGATTTGGTCCTTTTATGGACATTTTTTTTAAATATTTGTTTCTTTAGTTTCTAAAGTTTCATTTTAACAGCTTTGCAAATAAAAATTAGACTTTACTTTCATAATAAGCTCCAGTATAGTTTGGTCTAAATCGTTTGCCCAAATTACATGTATACTTTATAACCGCCTATCATTTAAAAAAATTGTATTAGCTTTATCGAATATTATTTTAATTTCTCCGCGAAAATTTCCCCATGCTTTTGAAATATTTAAATTTTGTTATATCAAATGAAATATTGTTATCATAATAGAAGTACTTTTTTTTATCATTTCTAATCATTATATTATGAATTGTCTAATATTTTGTCATAATAATTCATTGCAATATTCTTGTAGCCAAATTATAACCCTCTATAGAATCGCATCAACAAAAATGTCTACATCATTCATAATTCTGCTTTTTGGATATTTTTGTAAGATCCATGGATTAGTTAGTTTTTTGTTTATTTTTACTGTTTTACACACGACCCCTTTAAGTGATTTTACTGTGATTAAATTTATTAATCAGAACTATACAAGACAATACCTTAATATAATATTTTTATTAATAAAAATACATGCAAACGACATTGTATGTAATATCTGACAAACAGCTTTTTAAGATTGCCAAAAAATACGAATTTTGTTTGCCATAGATTGTATATAATTCATGTAATTAATTTAATTTCAGTGGGGTATTTAGTTATGGTAATGACATACCAAAATTGAACCACTTTTCAAGGAAGTCTGAAAAAAAAATCGGAAATACAAAAAGAGACTTACCCAGGCATTTCCCGATCGAAAATTTAGGTAAAATAGTGCCTAAAATTGAGAATTAGGGGCCTTTGCCCCCCCCCTCTTATCGCCCGCCCCTTCCCCAGAATAGATAAATAATAACATACATATGAATGGATGGAGTGATCCGTGTGGAACGACTCCTAATAATGATGGGATATTGGACGCCCAAAGACCAAAACGCAGACCCCCTATCAATAATTATAATCAAGACATAAAAAAATAATATAGGTTTTCCCGGCCCATTTCATTGATTTGTCAATCAATTGCATTTTAGAGGCATTCATTTTCGGAAGAAACGCTGATGCATCGAAATGTTGCCAGTCAAAATCGTATTCAATCAACAAAATTAACGATTGCTGTGATCGATTTCGTATTTGCCCTTTCTAGTTCACATAATAAGCATACACATTCGGCAATAACTATTCAAACTCGTCTCCATTCTGTCGACGTTTCATTCCGTATACTCAAATTCTAACTAATTTGAATGCACAAATACTGAAATTAAATGCGTATATCCGAATTTGAACTTTGTAACCATTACTTTGGTTGCCTAAAAACGGATTTCAGAGCATGAACACGAAATTGATTGACTAAAGTCGGTCCGTCGAATCAAACACAAGAATTTGAATACACATTAAATGAAAATGAATGATAAATGTATGAAATTGGCCGGGAAAACCTATATTATTTCAAAATGAAGAAACTTTGTGGGGGAAAAACAAAACCTTTGAGGTTTTCCCACCTCTTCAGAACTCTAAGTTAGAACAATTTAATAAGTACGACCAATTCGATATTGTTTAAAATCTATTATAACTATAAGGTGTAAATAATTAAACCAGAACTGAATTGATGTGAAAACAGAAACAGGGGCTTAAAGTAAATGAAACAAATGCGACAAAATATGGGCCCCCTATGAAACTATAATTTCCGAGTAAACCAGCCCCCAAATAAAGTTGATAAACCTGTTTATGTCATATGATTTATTCTTCATGGTATATAATACTTTTGTTTTGTAAAATATTACTCTGGGTATTAGTTTTTAACTCAAATTCATTCAGTTATTGATTGGTCTTGTTGGTAAACAATCAAGGGGACAACATTTAAAAACGTAGTTTTCACGTATAGTTTTTATGTACTAGGAGTTGGCAAGTTTAGGCACAAGGGGGCGTACTTGATGCGGAAAAGGAAAGGGGTGATCGATTCATATTGCCCGACCTCACCACGGTCCATCTCCGTCCTGCAAACGGGCATGAAACGGTTGTGGCGTCCTCATTCAGTCCTTTTACCGCCCTTTTAACGACTGGTCCGGTTTAAGACCGTTCTGAAATACCCGGTCATCACCCGGCAAGAGTTCGGCTGTTCTTGAAAAATCCTCTCGGGAACGGGTGCCCAGCGAACTCCTGTGAATGTGTTGGACGGGCTTCAACCGCTTCACCGTGTGCCTCACCGTTTGCCGCCGTGTGCACAAATTTGCCCAGAACGGTGGCGAACGGTGGGCCAACACGGCGTATGTGACACCTGCATTAATGATAGTAATGATAGAAATTAGAATCCTAACAGTATTAACGAATACTCGGAATTGTCAATATAAAATGAGTTTCGCATAAATGATTAAACGAAATAGGGCATCTAAACCGATGTAATTATAGCCATACAACGAAATCCGAATTCAGATACTTTGTTGATATCTTCATTACGAAGAATCTAAATTTTTCGAGGAATCCAGTTTGCTCCGCTCCACCCACTCAAGCTACTCACCCATCATCTTTGAACACATTGGTGACTAAATTTCATACGTCCGTCTATTCTTACTGTATGAAAGACCTTGTACAGTGAGAAAAATGCTGAACGCAAACACTCACGCACGCGTATATTCATCGCTCAACCCACACACTCACGCACACGCATAGTCATCCCGTAACCCACACACTCACTAAAATAAAATCATGAGTCGAAACACTTTTGTTTTGATGGTAACAAGAGGGAACCATGTTCGCCGCTGCTCGTGCTCCATGATTCAATCAAACTTGAGACAGTTAATCGCCTGTCTAATTTAGCCACTGTGACCTTGCTTCCCATCTGTTACTAAACCTCAATGATTTCTCGAGTTCTGGTGTGATTATCTTAATCATACTATTATCATTGCAAAATATACGACCTGTCATGTTGTGTGATGCAACACACTAATTACTCCTTTATTCCGGCGTAGTAAATTAAAAGTGTCACAATGCATGTGATTTACATGAAAAAATCATCAACAAAAAATTATGCAATGATTTCCGGTATATAGCTTTTTTAAAAGGCAACCAATTTTGAAGTCTTAAATTATGATACACATTTTTAAAGAGTAAATTCTCTTGCATATAATTTTTGTGTGTTTACGCCTGGATGAACATTACGATTTACGATAATGTAAATAAGAAACTCCGTCCTGATTAAAATAGCATAACTTTTTAACGAAAAGGTTTGAGTAAAATAAATCTGCAAGGGTGTTGCTAGATTTGTCGACTACATTTGGTGTAAAAAATAAGTAGATCAATTGAATCAAGCATGTGTGAACACACATGAAAGACAAAAATAACCACTTAAATGACCATTTACGGATTAATGTGTGTTCACTCATGCTTGCTTCAATTGATCTATTTCATAATTTCAACACATAAATCTAGTCGATAGGTGTACCAACACTCTTGCAAAGTTATTTTGATCAAAACACGTTTCGCTAAAAACAATGCGCCGTGTTCGTCCAAGCGCAAATGCATAATAATACTTAATATTTCTACAGCGCTTTTCACATTAGGCCCAAAACGCTTACCACACAAAAATAGTACCGAAGATGCGGGAGAAATTACTCGAAATATTTATAATAATTTGGGGATCATAAATACGTGTTTTTTTATATATATATAAAACGGCTGTTGTACATGTATTCCCTTACACTTATATATATATATATATATATATATATATATATATATATATATATATATATATTGTTTTTTTGTTTTTACTCACTCAGAAGAATGCTCGCTAATGAGATGGTCACAACGAAATTACGAAAATCTAGATTGCGTAAATAACCATATTTTCTTGCGCTAGATACAAAAATATGCAAACACAAAACGAAAGAAAAGCAACAATATCATTCTTAAGTTTATTGCTATGTGGATATACGCTTTATGTTTAGGGGCATTATAAGTTATATTTAATTACTAGTTTAAATGTCATTTGAATAGCACAGTGCTGATATATGACGTACTATAGAGCTGTTGTTTTGAAAGAACACCCAAAACCATGTATTTCCATGGCTTCTTCACTGTTATTGACTTATTAGTCTTTTGTACTTTCAGTCGTCTTCAGAGTTGCAAAGGAAACAAAAAGTGAAAAAATACTCCGGATGATGAAATCCTCTTCTCCTTGAATTGAGAACGAATTGTACAGAAATGTTGATTTTCATACTATTTTCATTTATTTACCTCTTAACCTTCATATAATACCCACTCCTTGAAGAAATTAACTTATAATCAAAACCATCTTGATATACTTTGTAGTGCACCCATGTTTGTTTACACGTTTTTCTGCACGAGACATATTATATATTATTTGTATTACACAATATGAAAAAAGAAGAATGTGTGAAAAAAGAGAGACATTAACGAACATTCCACGAAAAAAGAAACATGAAAAGAAAAATGTGTTTAAATATTCGGGATAGTAAAAGTCAAATTCAAGAATGACCTACTGTAACGAATTAGTGAGGGGAAATTATTTTCTGACAAAATAATTTATATGATATAAGAAATACAGGGTCAAGGTATTTAACTTTGCAATGAGGTCGTGGTTATACCTTTAGCTAATATGATTTTTATGTTAGTTGGTTTAAAAGAATTTTTTAATATTATTATTATACCCGTAGGGCCTTTAAACACTTTGGAGGAAAGTTTTAAAACATATTTGCATTTCATTTTGTAAAACAAGGACGTACATGGACATTTAATGAATCCCATGACACTTCGAGACAAAATTGTTTTGACGTAAATTATGGATTTTCAACAAAAATAAACTTTCATAGATTAACAAGCAGTCAAATATTCCACATCAAACTTTATAGTACACTGCCATACAAGCTAAGCATGCTAACATGGAATGAAAAGAAGATCCCATGCATCCTACATTATAGGTAGGACTTCTTTTCATTAAATTCAAAGCCATGATCGTACTCGACGTTTTAGTGAACTTAATCTGTTCAGGACAACCCAAATCTAAATATGTTGATACACAGGGGAATTAAGCGACGTGATCAATGAAAGTTTTGATTATCATAAAATCACGCAAACACTTATGGAAAATATAATTTTCCTGCATAATACATGGTGTGTTCATTAAATGCCCGATTTCGTTGCAGTTAGTCTCATGGATTCGATCCCTTTCCAAATTGGTTTCTATATTCGTTAATTTCCTTTCACGGTGAAAACGAAATAGTCACCCTCTAATGTGTTAATCAAACCTTTTCTTCGGAATGTATTCAAGCAAACGATTGTTATGTTTTAAATGGTACTTTTGGAAAAAACTTTCTGGCTCACAATATAGTAAAACCGTGAAAAATAAATAATGGAGTTGAAGATATTTGTATATTATTTGTGTTTTGATATTAATAAATGCTTTCACTTTCACAAAAGAGCCTATAATGTAACAAGCTTAGCTTTTAACTTAGGCTCCTTCATATTTCTTTCTTTCTTATGCTACTGATGTCATTCGTTTTATGATTTATCTAATAATGTATAGTATTGAAATGACATAAAATTGTTGTTTTTATTATTGTTTGATTGGAATATGTAAATAAACTGAACTGAACTGAACTGAACTGAACTTTCGATATGTAAATTCGCAAGTTATTAAGCCAGAACAAAAATTAAAATCAAAACTGAAAAACCGGTTTTTCAAAGGATTATTCATTTATTTTGATAACAAGCAATATTTAAACTAAGTAAAATCAAAACTCCTTTGCTCAATACCAAGAGTCTTCATTTTCAACCTTTGAATAAAGGCACTCAGTATTGGTAGATTTTTAAAATATTTTTCATGCTATATGTGAAATCCATGTACATTTTCCAATCTCAGTTGCACGTACGTTCATATTTTATGCATAGCCTTATTTCGTCTCTGGCTCTCCATATCTTTCTTTTTCTTTCTTTATCTTCCCATATCTTATTCAATTCATAACAAAAAAGGACTGAAAAAGTATTGGAGAGTGCGTGGTTTACCTCACTGCCATTGAGAGCGCGTCGGAAATTCTTATTAATCCGCTGAGGCGACTCGCGACAAATATTGCGCAATGATGCATGTATGGAGGTAATATAAATCCAGCGTGCCGCCAACCTGAGGACAGACATACATGTGAAACAGTGACTGGCGGTGCGCCTCAAACAAACTTTATCACAATCTTTGAACCAATCCGTTCAACACGAATACAAAGGACAAACTCAACTTGAAGACTTGGACATCTGTGCGAGGATTTTCTTCTTATTTTAGTTTTAGTATTTTTTTTTAAATATAATTTTCATTTCAAGGAGAGAGAGGATTGTCTCGAAGAGGTAAGAGTTAATCTATGATGATGATTTGTAATGGTCGAGTTTGTTAGCATCATTTTGTTGTCGGCTGATTTGATACAAATCGCACTTAACTTTTTAAGATATCTGTCATTGGTTCAAAGACGAATGTGATCAGGATTCAGGATTTATTCATGTTACGCGTTCATTAAAATCGGTGTAATGTGACTTAGTGTTTGAAATTATATAAAAATGGTAATGTTTGGTATTTTCACTCACAAATGTATGCTACTAAATAGTTCTACCAGCTGCTTTACTTTACTTTATCTATTAAACCTAGTAGGTTAAGCAATATTTTTGTATTCGAACAAAAAATCTTAGAATACATATTTATTTATTTATTTTTTATTTATTTATTTTTTTATTTTATATATTTTTTTTTTGTTATTTTTTGGGGGGTAATTTTCATTAAAAATAGTAGTGGTACTATAGGATTGGCCGCTTCTTTCAATTTATTCACTCTTTTTTTTTCTTTAACCAAGCAAAATAAAACTCGTAATAAAAGGGCGTACCTAAAAAGTAGATAGACGCTTTTGCGATGTCCGTTGCATGTAGGAAAATAATGGCAATAATCATCCTTAAAACATTCATTAAATATTGTCTTCCAGATTGATGAGGATACATTTTCCCCCGATAAACAAAGCTGGTCTTTTTTGTTTTTAATCCTCTGGCACCAGTAGTACTAATTTACTGAGTAAATAAATTATAAAGAAAGTAACAATAAATAAATATTGCAAACGGACATCGCAAAAGCGTCTATCTACTTTTTAGGTACGCCCTTTTATTACGAGTTTTATTTTGCTTTTAAAATTTTATCTAAAGAAATAAACTAAAAATTCCATTTCATAATGCCAGGTCAATTGTTGACGATTTCATTTCGTTTAAAAGTCGATATGGATTCACGAAGCGAGGATTCTCGGTGACACATGTCTGCAACAGGATTATTTAAAGTGTTCTCCCTACCTAAAACTTGCTATGAGTTTTAATTTCGATTCGGCCATATATTGTTTTAACCAATATCACTCATAATCTTTATTCGTAATTCGAGGTCAATTGGTGCCGATTTCGTTTCGTTTAAAAGTCGAGATGGCTTCATGAAGCGAGAAATCTCGCCCACTCTTCCATAAATATAATCTAATGTCTAAAACATCTGAATGCGTCCCAAATACAACTACTTGCTTTTGCTAACACGGCAAGCAATAATCCGGTCACTCCTTCCGAATCCTATGTGCTCCTATCAATCAAAGAGATTGCATCTTCAGTGATGTTAATGGTTCATTAAACGTTAAGGAATGGGGGGTTATACACGGGGGAATACTACCAATTGAGTGGTTACGCCAGTCGATGATATAATTGGTATCTAAATGGGTCTGAAGAGGTTTTCGTGTTCAGTTATCATGGTCATGATCATCTCCTCAAACAGGTAGTCAGACGCAACCGTACATCAAAGCCAAACAAAACTACGATATTCAACTTAACTTTCGTATGAGTTTGATGCCCTTATAAATCAGAACACACAAGGAGGGATGGCAAGAAAATGGTTTTCATAATCAGCCGGGCTGGTATTCAATTCTTACTTGATTGAAATAGGTTTTTGTAACATTTTGGCTTGTCTATAAAGTGAAATGCCTTAAATCACATCCAGAACACATTTATGCATTGTAACATGAAAAATGCTTAGCCGCTGTGGCGTCCTAAAGCTATTCTCCCGGATATTGCAAATAAGTACCATGACGTGTTGCACCTACCTTATTTGCCCAAGATTTAAATCATTGCAGAAAAAAACAAATACTTTAATTTCTTTTATCTTCTAAGTAGCAGAAAATGTTACACTTCAACACGCTCTGACACGAGATGAGATTCGATTAGTAAATATTCATCTCGTGTCAAAAAATTAACATTTAAAAAAAAACTTTCCAAATTGATATTATGACAGGATACTACAAATAATTTGTGTGCTGCACAGTTCACTGCAACTGCCATTTGTTTTTGTTTTGTTTTTATTTATTAACTTTTTTTAAATTTATTATTTTTTTTTTTACTTCCTTTACTACTCTGTTTCATGACGTTCACAGTGATTCGTGATGTATCGTATATCGTTCGAACATTAAGGCATGTTGGTTCCAATTCGACTACTATATTGCTATACAAAAAATGCCTTTTCAACTGGATTACAGGGCTATTTCCTTGCCCATTCCAACTGTATCAATGTCATCGCTCTGTGTCCCTAACATCCAAAACGTTATTTATTGTCCATCTCTTATTTTCACTTCTTATTTTTCTTTGATGCTATTAGTGACACAGATTGTCCACCTAACGGCCTTTTCGAATGACGGACGGTATTATTTTTATCAATCTGCAAAAAAAAATGGATTTTTATAGACAAAAAGCCATTAGATGAAAACTTCTACGTCATTAATGGGCAACATATCATATAAAATGCATATAAACAATTCAGCCAAGATTGAAGACTTTATCCATGCAATAAAACAAACATTTAGAACGTTTAGCATCACATCAAGATTGTTTATTGATTATCCATGTAGGAAATGAAGGACTAGCATAACTTGATACATTGCGTTTTATGTAGTAATTCTGCTGAATTATTTGACTAGGGTAGAAAAAGTTGTCAATAATACCTGGTATATATATATGGGTAAGTATTCTTATATTTTTACAGTTTGAAATGAATAATGAATAAAATGTAGAAAGTTCCACTTCTTGTTTACCAAATCTTATTCCACCTCGTCACAACAATCATACAAAAGAATGACCCACTATAATTATCAAATATTTATTGAATGTCACGAACTTGAAATTTAGGATTACTGACATAAATAAACTAATGTAATAAAGGAAATGTGCTATGATGTTAAATTTGTTTTTCTTCGTTACGTCAATATTAGATTATTTTACGGTACAGAGGGTGTCGTGGATTTCTTGAAACGTGCATATTTCTAATTTCTTTCTGTTCATATTTCAAAAGAGAGATACTCTTTGAATCTAAATTCTCCTAATATTTATTTCGTCCCCATTCTCTTTTACTAGAGTTCCCTCGCATGCTTAGAAAAGTCATTTTGATACAATCTATATCCTTTTCTCTCTCTCTCTCTCCGGAGTTTTGCGTCATAAGCATTTATTCATATGGTGAGGCGAATTCCAAAAGGGGTTAAATCCACCTTTTAATATAGTTTAGATCTTGGATAACTATCTTTGAGCAGAAGTATGAACCGAAAGTCTAACAGCAAACTGAAGAAAAATGGACCTTTTAATATCACTTTTCCACAGAAACGTATACCAAATTTGCCTAGCATTTTTTCATTCTTTCTTTCTTTATTTATTTATTTTATTTATGGGGCCAGCTCTGAAGAAAATAGATTTAGCACCTTTTGAACCTAAACCCTTAATATACATGTATGGTTCATGTATAACAGCGCTTGGTACGTGCCCATTACCTCGTTCATTTTTGTTTCCTTTTTAAGCATCAGCATATCGACGTCATAACAAATTTAAGGTAGCCTCGGTGGCACTTTTATTCGTATTCATTATCTATTTTCATTCATAATAATTTGATAGTGCGATCAAGTGTCACAATCTTGTAGTGGTCATCAGGGATGGGCCCCTAATTGCTTTCTCTATCTCCGTTCAATATTTCAATAGCAAAAGTATGTGTTTCCCTGCTCAAAGACATCGACTCAGTTTAGAGTATCTCATATTTAACAACTTTATATCATTTATTTTATTTAGATTATTTTGTTTTAAGAAACCGATACAAAAATCAACATCATGTTTGTACTTGACAAAGAATCTCTATGTCCTCTGGCGCAACTCACAAAGTGTTAAAACTGTTGAATGAAAGCATGTAATGATTCAAATAAAGAAAACAAAACTCGTTACTATTTATTCGTTGCTTTCGTTAGTTCTATTCCCCATCTTACTCAATTTCCCCCTTTACTCTCACTCTGTGAATGAAAAGCAGAGGTAAAAATTAGAGTAGGCCTAATAAAACCACTGCCCACTCTGACATGAATTAAATACAGTACAATCGAGAGGAGAAAAAACTGATTAATCCTAGTAGGGTGATGGCTCATCTTAATCCGTCATCGCTTGTCTTTTAGAATTAATGATTAGTATCTCAGATTCATTCAAACGAAAACTAAAGACGACTTCTAGTGAGACAAGCTGATATAGGATATCAACGGAAGTCATTATCGACCACGAATTCGAATCAGATAATACATGTATATATTTGTGATCCATTCAAACGTATCCTCATGTTCGTATGTGTGTATGTAAGGGTGTGTTTCATTTATGTTTCTTTTTGTTTTGTTATGTTTTTGTGTTCATATCCTGAACACGGCATTCACCGAAAGCTTTATCAGGGGGCTTGATTGTAAATTTATATTTCATGCTACGTCTCATTTGTCCTAGACTCTCTTTTTCTCAATCCTAGTTTCCAACGATTTTACCGCCTTTGATTACAAGATGTACTATTATATTACCTCAAATGTTATTTTCTTTTAAATTGAATGTTGGCTTTATCATGTCCTTGCGAATGAATTCAAATACTTATAATTATGTAAGCACAGATGTGAATCGCTAGTCGTTCTCAAGTTATATTAAGTGTGTTAGGGTATAAGTATTCTATTATTTCACACAAGATACGAAACTGATGTTATATATTTTTTTTTTAAATGAAAGAGCAAAAATAGGGGGGCATTGGAGAAACGTACCAGATTAAATCTGACAGTCACAAAGAGGATTGGTCAGTAATGAAGCTAATTTATTACATCTCCACTTCATTCTAAAAACATCACTCTTTAAAATCACTAATTCCTTGTCAAAGTGTACTTAACGTTGCTCGTTTTTCCTAAATTGGTACTCAAAACCTATCAGCGGAAAACTTGAGATCGTCAGATGAATGGGTTAATCATTCTCCCAATAGGGAACACCACGTGGGCTGCTTATATGTATGTTCATTTTCTGAAGGGGAATCATCATTTCGAATGTAATTTATTTATAAAAATAAACTCAAATGAAAGTCAAACATACGTCCTGAATTTAAAGCAAAATGATTGACAGAACCAATTAACCATTTTATTTTCAATTGATTTTGTTTTGACTTTGAAAATGTATGGATACACAAAAATAATGTCAGTTCTATTTAAATATAGCGACTCACGCTAGACATAAACAAATCATAAAAGATCGGGATAATCGTAGAAAAAACTTAAACATTGAAATGAAAGTAACCAAGACAAAAAAATAAAAAATAAACGAAAAACAAAAATAAATAAAACTATAAAACATGCTGCGAACCCACAACGGTACGGAAAATCTGTTTTTTGTTTTGGGTTTTTTTTTTTTTTCTTGTCAACGGGAAATATTCACAGTTTGATAAAAAAAAAAATAATAAATAAAATCCAAAAACCAAGCACATGTAGTCACCCACATTTATACACAGTACACGCGCACACACTTTTACTTTGCCCGCACTCCTTTTGACACGTTCAATCTCAATCTTTCGCTTTTACAAGAATCAATCAATTTTAATTCAATCTAGGCATCTTGAAGACTACATCATTAGCATTGTATTATTAAATTACGTGACAAAATGAGTGATGTAACAAGTCTTGGCTGGTCCGTAGTATGCCTAATACAATTTATTATCTACAAAGAAGTTATACCATAAAATCGGTGTAGGCCTAGTTATATAAAATAAAATCAATTGTCACACCTGCTTTCACGATAACTTCGAGTCCTTTTTTCTTTTTCTTTTTTTTTTCTTCTCATGGCATTCCCAGGTGTTATGAAGGGGAAAACAAATTTAGCCCCATGATTTTATAAACACACATTCTTGACCTTTTGAACTTAGGCCATTATATTTTTGTATTTTCACAGTGTGATACTTAAAATATTACTGATGACAATGAACGTTGCTTGTTTTTAAGTCATATTATATAGATACAGAAAGATTGTGTGCAATATACATGAATACATTATAGTCAGATAGTACAAACGGATATGATTTAGAAAACGCGAAAACCTAATACATTATGATATTTCAAATTGAGTTAAATTGGCCGATTATGCATCACTACAGTAAGATATCCCGGCAATACCTTTTATAACCAACATTTATATAGCATATATTTGTTTCATGAAACAATGCCTGGATTGAATGTCATATCTAAAGGCTAAAACTATCTATCTATTTTTCAACCATTTTTTTTTATCGTAATAAACTGTGTCAGTAGAACTTTTCTGTGTGTTCCCCTTCAATATTACACAAAGAATATAGGGCCAGACGTAAGCATATCGTTTTTTATTTTTTATTTATTTATTTTTTCTTTTTCAAGAATTGTGTGGGTTTTAGTTTATTGTGGCGTAAGAGAAGGGCATTGTGAAAATGTTTTTTGTATATTTCACACTTTTGTTTCCATCTGGGATAAACCTACTTTCATGAAGATTATTTTGAAGATTATAAATGCATATTTTATACAGATTTAACAGCTCTTCAAGTAAGCTCCGTGGTAGTTACAAAAGGTTAATATCGAGACCCTTTGGCGCTTTCCCTCTCACTCATTTTCTTTCTTTTTTTGTACATGTAAATAAATAGCATCATAAAGGAAGCATTAATACTTTGAAAACATGCGTCTTATTTCAAGTCGTCTATTTTGGTTTACAATCCGTTTTGCTATTGTAACACATGTTTATAACCAACATAATCAAAGTGCTAAAGCTTATTACTTTGATTTAAACACGATAAGTGTTATAGGTTGTCTTTTCTGATTTTTAACCAAGACTGCCACTGGAAAACATTTGAGAACAGAGAACATTTGTTATGAAATTTTATACCTTTTGAGATGATTGTTAATAAAAAAAAATTGTACATTTCAATATCAATTAGAATATAATTTTGTCTATACATGGAAACTGAAAATGAGGGGGAAAGTACTTGATTTGGGCTTTGGTAACATTTTTATTGCGGCTTGGATGTATTGCATGATAGGGTAAATGTGGGTCTTATTCAAGCATAATTCAAGTGGACCTATAATATAGATTTCACTGCTCATGATATTGCATTCTTGGTTAGAAAACAGGACATGTAGACTAGAGTAGCTTATGTTTTACAGAGCTGGACTGGCTTTAAAGCACATGACCGTAGTCTAATGGCTGAGGCCCGAATTAAAACTTGTTTATATATGTCTCAGCAGCCAGCTAAATAACCAAGTGGCTATTTTTTATCCACAAAAAAAGACGATATTAAGACCTAAAAAATTTCAAAACATCTGTGCTTCATTAATAGCATGGTGGCGAATGATAGAGGTCGTTTTATGACGTAATACACTGCGTCATTGCAACATGTTTGGTAATGGTTTAAAAATATAATTCAGTCGTTTCCTTTCATTACTTACTGGACCATGTGACTTTACCGTTGCATATGTTTTTGATCATTATTTTTTTTTTAAATCTCCCCTTTTCCTCATTTTTACAGATTCCATCTCATTGGAACTAAATCTATCATTGTCTTTCCAGATAATAGGTTCAACCCAAACAAGAAACACGAAATAAGTGCACAATTCATTACCTACTGGACTATGTGACGTTACCGTTACATATGTATTTTTTCGAGTCATCATTTCGGAACCCCCTTAATTATTTTCTTTTCTTTTTACAAATGTCATCTGATCGCCTTATTCTATCATTTTCTTTTCAGATACTAGGATAAAACCTAACAAGAAAGTCAAAATGAAAGTACACAGTAGACTTTGTGTCTGCGCGTTAGCGATTGTGACCTTTGCTGTGGTAACGGAAGCAACCTATGACCTCCAAAGGTTACTTGGCCTAGATGAAGATGAGTACTACAAGCGTGGAGACATCGACATAGACATAGATATGAGTGGCGAGTTGGACGATCTTCCATTTAAAAGAGGAGTCGGCACACAAAAGTTTATTGGTAATTAGTTGACTTTGTTTAAATATTGCAGCTGCAGACTGCAGAAAGACAGTTGACAGGTTAAGGGTAGGCCTACTTAAAATAAATTCATATGAAGATACAAGTGGATACATAATCGTGTATATTTCTAAATAAACAACTTCATGCCCTTTTATCCTTCAGTCATTGTCCGGATAAATTTTTTCTGATTGATTCCAAATTAAAATGTTCACAAATTGCGATATTATATATGAAATAAGATATATTAAATAAAATTGGTTATATTGAGGGGGTAGATGGTTCTTATCCTGATTGCGCCGTTGAAAAACAGACTAAGACTGGATTGCCTGTTGGAGCCCACCAGCCGTTTGAGCATTTGACCCAAGTTATTTGAGATCGATAGTTAAAAAATGATGTATCGTAATGGACACAATCGTAATGTTTTTAATTTTATTGATTATTCTCCCAGCTTGTTTTCATCCAGGCCTCCAAACTAAATGTTTTTGTGACAGAACAAAACCGAAGTACAGCAGGAATTACTTTTATTATTGTCGAGGTAAGAAACGTCATCTTGTATTGTAAATGAATTCATGACCGCACCCTTAATTGAATGATAAACTTGGCATGCTTACTTCTGGTCTTTAACGAAGATTGAAAACTTTGTTTGAATCTATCGCCATATACTATACTTTTCTATTTCTTATTGATTGAAGAAAAAAAATGAATGTTTTTTCTTAATTCTTATTCATTTATTTCTTTATTTTACTGTTCCATGAAAATCATAAATAGATTTCACCTTTTGAAAGCAGAATTATTTCAACTAACACATTAATCTGCTTTTCAGTGTTCTTACAAAGAACTTGTGGAAACCTAAATGTCGTTCTTAGTAAATTAATAGACTCCATAACGAAGTTGGATTGCTTAGAATATGGAAGTGATTAATTATGCCTTAAATGTGGATGGAAATAGGATTAGGTAAAAGGTAAAGTAGAAATAAATATATCTGCCCACATTCATATTATTAGTAGCGTATCAATAATCTTTAGAGTAGTATAGGTTTCTTAAATGAAATTTCCGTCGTTTTGTAATGGACATAGATAATGATTTATGGAATTTAGAAATGCCATTTGGAACGCAACTACAACCGGACATGGTTTTATAAAGTATTTTGTTCAAATCCTTGATAACAAGAAATCTATTAAAGTGATGTACGACATATTATCACCCCAGTATTTCATTGCATTATGTGTGCGTGTATGTATGTGTGTGTGTGTGTGTATGTGTTTGTGTGTATGTGTGTGTGTGTGTGTGTGCGTCTGTGTGAGAGAGAAAGGGTGTGTGTGTGTGTGTGTGTGTGTGTGTGTGTGTGTTTGTGTGTGTATCTGTATGTGTGTAATCTACTGTCCGCTACCGTCGATCTCACGCTAGATAGCGATCTCCAAGCATAAAGAGCTGTTTTTCTAAGTTAAACCTGAATTTGCACATTTTGGTTATGTTTACAAAAGAAAGAATTATGGAGTGTTGTATTTATTTATTTATTTATTTATTCATTTATTTATTTTTGTGATGCACATTTCGTTAAAAAAAACTTTTCTAACCAATAACCATTGCATTACCTTCATATTTTCCATTTCTTCATTGACATGCCTTCTTCTACCACTTTGCATGATTAGTGGATGATCCTATGGCAGACCAATTCTTATTACGATGGACATACTACAGGAGAAAACGATGATAGATAATTATAATATATACCTAAGGCAAGATTGTGTGGAAATAAGCCCATCGGCTATTCTGTTTTGCCAATAATGTTTTGTATGTTAATAGTTTTGAGTATATTAGTAGTCCTTGCAATTATTTAATCAATCAATAAAGAACAACAACAACAGCAGCAACACTAATTTATTTAAATTTCATGCAACTAGTAAATCATCGATCACTGAATGCAACTTAATATGCCCACTTCTCTGTACGATTTAATTTTGTCTCAGATTAGATATTTCCTTTAATATGTTATTTTTTATGGTATTGTATTGTGTGTATTTTGGCATCACTATTACGAATTATTTGTTATATGTTTTCTCTCTCCCTCTCTCTCTCTCCCTCTCGCTCTCCCTGTCTCCCTCTCTCTCCCTCCCTGTATCTCTCTCTCTCTCTCCTCCTTTCCTTGTCTCTCTTCTGTTTTATCTAATGAAATTTTAAAAGTAAATGTATTATGTTCAGTTCTTAAGAATGTGTTTTTTACTATGTAAAATTCATGTAATTCAGCTTTCAAGCTGCCATGTGAATTTTTGGACAAAAAATACCATTACTATTCTATTCTATTCTATTCACTTGTTGCACAACTAGTTACAAATACGTGCGTGTTGGAATGTTGTTTAAAAGTTGTTTTGTCTTGCTCTTTTTATTTGCACATTCCCAAAATTTTTTACTCCTGAGTTTTAGATCTTAATGCTTATATGTTGCCCCATATATTATATATGTTTCACATCAATAACACCCTAAAAGCTAGATTTGTGGTTCTTTATTATAATTTTATTTACTTTTCAGTTAATATGTATATTCGTCTTATTGTGTAAATGTGAAGGGAGTAATGAAACTAAATTGTTAAATTGACTTTTCTTTGTGTATTCTTTCCATTTTGGGGAATACAATTTAGGTAACTCGAAACTATCGTGCCTACTCTTTATTTCTTAAATGGATTAATATTACACCTGATAATT
This sequence comes from Paracentrotus lividus, assembly GCA_940671915.1. Lineage (NCBI taxonomy): Eukaryota > Metazoa > Echinodermata > Echinoidea > Camarodonta > Echinidae > Paracentrotus > Paracentrotus lividus. The sequence continues at coordinate 362,796 of CALNVZ010000174.1, forward strand.
CTTCAAAGTGCATGCGTTCTCTAAATTACCTACTCTGCAGGCAAATCAAAAATACACTTCAATTATTCTTGTATTTTGTTTGTATTGTTTTCTCAGTTTTATGTAAATAGAGTTTATTGATTCTGTTGTCATTGATTTATTGTTTATATATATTAAGTCTAAACAACATTTTTAAGTATATACAGTATAAACAAAACATACTGATGAAGTCCTATCGTTTATGCATGGTAGATTATCGATTTATTCAAAACACACTGCATGTATTTAGGTGTTTATATGTATATATATCATTTTCTTTCTTCCCCCCCCCCCCCCCCCCCATTCTATATTGGCTTAATTTTCAGGAAGGAAATTTTTGATGTAGAGTTCTTAAAAAATGCAAATATAAATGTCGCTATTGGGTCGGAAATAATTTAATAGAAGTTTATTATTCAATACATTTTTACGGTAAAAATTCTAATATTCTCTTCGTTTTCTTGTTTTGCTTTCCCACAGGTTCCCGTCGCCACAATATGCTTCGCCCAGTTTGAGTTTTGATTCTGAAGAAATCAATCAACGTATAATTTTATCGCAGTATCGAGAAGCTTTCAAGGGGATATTTGAAAAGGATTTTTTTTTCGTTAAATTTAATGTAGTGTTTCAAAACGCTAGCGTTATAGAAAAAAAAATAAATAAAAAAAATCGGGCCATATATCTTAATAAATGAACAATTAACACTGATTAACCCATTCCTAGGCCTTTTGTCTAAATATTTAGTTCAAAATAATATCTAGCTTTATATCAGTAAATCCTAAGTAAATACAATAAAAACCAAGTTACAGTGGTTCAACTATTCATATGTCGATGAAGTTTTCATGAAAACTATGTACCGTAAAAGAGGTAACTTCGGTCAGTGCAATCACCCTTTTAACAGCCAGATATTTCCAAACACAACAACTTTTTGATACATAATAAGAGTTCTCTTATTAGATAAAGCTATATGCTTTTTTTTTCTTCAACCCTTGGAATGGAAAAGCGTCTTGCGAACGAAAATAATTTGGTTTGGAAAGATACAAAAGCACAACAAAAGTATAGGACGTGTAAGAATAAAGTGTAGATGCGAAAACCTTGGTCTTTATGTTATTTAAAAGAATGCATTTTTTATTTTGTATATATACGTTAAATCATTTTTAAAGAAATCTGTGATATGAATTTAGTGCTTGCATTTATTTCATGATTGTTTTCCGATGTGAACAATTTTAGAGGACATGTTTAACAAAAGAAAACATTTTTATCATTTGTTTCTTATAATTATCAACATATGTTTTTTATGTGGCTATGATGTCATAATTAATCGCATTCTCCAACGTAATGGGCGAAATTGTAAAATAGATTCCCCCCCACCCCCAAAAAAAAAAAAAAAAAAAAAAAGTGAGAGTTGACCGAAGTTACTCTCTCATTTTTGTATCGCTGCAAAATATCATTTTGATAATTATAACAATAATAATAATAGTAATAGTAATAATAATAGTATGCTAATAATTTTTAACATTGTCTGCTAAATATTCACAATAATTAGGTTTGCTGGATGATGTATCAATTGGTGTCAGTTGGCCTAAAGTGATATTATAATAAAAAAGAATAATTTATCATATTGTGAGCTTATTTTATAAGCTTGACAATGTATAATCTGTTGGTTGCATTTAGTACAGAAATGAAATACGGTTAATTCTTTTAGGATTCGGTATGGAACGGCTCTCTAAATCATTTTCTTTTTTAAGAAGAAGGATAAATCATGTTAATGTGGCCTTTCTTTTAACGAATAACAAAGTTTGCGATATGTTTTTCATTCATTCAGTACTAAATGTGTTTTCTTTTGAGAGGAAAAAAGAAAAAGCAATGCGTTTTTTATAATTCATGTTTTGCAGGTTGGAGTTAAATTGAATAATGGAATTATAGTGAAATAAAGTGGTATGTATGGGCCCTGATAGACTATATTGTAATATCCAATGATACAAAATATATATTTTCATAGTTATATAAACCTGAACAATAAATTGTTAGAAACTTCGTGTGAAATTTACTAGAAGCAAACTGGGCGATGACTCTTAAGACTCTGAACATTCCATACGAAATAGGTACGGTGTAAACAAAGTAATCACGAATATGAATTCATGTCGCATTAAATCATTGGCATGTTAATTCATGTCGAGATAATATATCTGTTGAAAGCTTTCTTTGTATATTGTACATCATTTCTTTGTTTGAATTGTTTTGTAAGGTATGGTAAATTAATTTAAGAGTTATTTCAAAATGGAATGAGTGTCTTTTTTATACAGAGGAAAAAGAACATCGAAGCATGCGCACGCATGATTGTTAATTTATTTTTAAAAATTGCCATGCGAAAAAAAGGAGAATATATCAGAAACATCGGCGCTTCTACACACCGGAACTATGCATCTGTATTTGTATTCATATTTTGTGTACATTATTGTATGACATAAAAATGTTTCATGTTAAGATATCTTTCTGAATGTTGTATGTGTTTTAGAAGAAAAAAAAATAAATATTTCACAGGTTGACTTTGCAAATGATTCCATTTATTTCGTGTACATTTTATACTTTGTAGCCCCACTGTATTATCGTTCTGTAAAAAATACGTCATATCAAAATCAAAAGCTTATCAAAGGCTTTCCAAGTAATACGATTATTCGAATTAGCGAATAAACGCATTTGCGGGAGGATGCAGGTCACAATAGCTAGCCATATTATGGCCAAATTCAATGC
>CALNVZ010000174.1:401298-468234 GCA_940671915.1 Paracentrotus lividus
ATCAAGACTGCACCATGTTGAGCTGTGGACCTGCGTAGAATGTGGTAAGAGTTGACAACAAGAAACGTCTTATGGTGCATTATGAGATGCACAGTTGTATCCAAGTAGAGAAGCGTCATAAGTGCGAGGAGTGCGGGAAGGCGTTTGTGTAGCAAAGTAAAGCTCCTACGACACATGCGTGTGCACACAGGTGAACGGCCATTCAGATGTGACGTCTGTGGAAAGTTTAACGATCGCGTCAAACATGATCTCTCTCTTGTGGTTGTCAAGTAGGTGTTTATGTTGGTAGCATCTACCACACTCTTCACACGTGTGCAGCTCCTTGATTTGATGCTCCACTGTGTGATCATCAAGTTGGGTCTCGCTGTCAAAAGCCATTCTACAGTAAACACACTTATACAATCTTCCATCCTCAATATCTTTATGGCTCACCTGCAAGTCATTATCACCATCCATCTTACTCCCTGAATGTTTTACTTTGGTTTCTCCATTGCTATGTACTGTCATATGTTTCTTCAAGGCATTGTTGCTGCTGAATGGAATCAGGCACACTGAGCATTCATAGAGACTGCCATTGAAATGACTTCGGAAGTGGAGCACGAGGTCTGAGATGCTCTCAAAGGTATCCCCACACTCTTCACAGATGAAAGGCACAGTCACTACATGCCTAGATTTGAAGAACTGACCAGAGTTTTTAATGAGGTAGTGGTAGACAGATTGAGTGTGGTTGCCGGTCTTTGAAGAAGTGCTCACCTGCATCAAAAAAAAAGAAAATGAAACAAGTCTAGAAATTAGCACTTGAAAAATTATCTAGATGTGTATTCCTTTTAAGGGTTAAAATGCCTATGGTAGGATGCAACAGTATTTGTTGCGGGATTGAAATGGTACTTAGTTGGCTTTTGGAAAGGCAGCAAATCATAATAACAATAAATTACATGAAAGAAAGCACTCGAGACTTTCACACAGTGTCAGGCAATTCCACAGTTACTGAATTACAAAAACACCAAACTTTTTTTTTTTTTTGTAACATCTGTTAAGGTGAAATTGCCTGTGTATGAATACAATAAATGAAGGGACAAAGCTACATCTTAATTTTAAAAAAGTAAACCCTATTACATAACATAAATATTGCAGTCCATGCATCAAAACCCAGACTGAAATCAAATCATCAAACCCCTGTTTGAGTAGGTCACAGAAATTTGGAAAGAACATTGCAATCAATGCAGAATGAAGGAATTTGGATTTAATGTCAAGAATTGAATATCAGTCAACACTGAGTAATACCTTTTCTGCTTTGTCACACTTTGCTTTAGAGTCAGTAGGTCTTGTTCCAACATCATTGATGGATCCATACTCTTTCTTGATATCCTTCTTCAGCTCTTCTTTCATCTTCCCACTTAGATCCATCATGCAGTGTTAGCATCAAAACAGTCTATATTGCACATCTGGAGAAGAGGGGAAAGTAATAAAATGTAAATATCTTTCAGAATTTCTAAATCATTGATAATATAAAATGAAAAGTATGCCACAATACGAGCAGGTAGGAGATCAAAATAACTTCACTGTTTGATTAATTTTGGTCACAAAATTGTTTTTGTGACATTTATTTGTTTTTTTGTTCATGGGTATTCTTTCTTGATCATTGTACAATTTACATAAATAATACTGTGAATGGTATACCTTCCAGCAGTCCTCCGATTGCTCAATGCACCTCATGATCAGATAATCCAAAACAAGTTGGGTTATTGCATTTTTATTTCTGAACCAGTCCACTCATGTAAAAAAAAAAAATGCAATGACATGATTAGGCAACTTGTTTTAGCACATACTTATTTTGGGATTTGTTATTATTATTATTATTTCTATTATTATTCACTTTGGCGTCACCTGTGCCATGGAAGGCGAAAAGCGAACCGAATCACTGTAACCCGTAGGTCTCTCCTCCCAATATAACTGATTGGGGGTATGCAGGTGGACCACTACACCGGGGTTTCCCCCTACTCTGACACGAATGGTGCAGTGGGTTCTTTAATGTGCAAAGGTTGTGACTCTCCTTTGCATGGGACCTCCATTTAACGTCCTATCCGAGGGACGGAGTGTTTCGCACTGCAACATAGCCTGCGTCTATGAAACAGGAGACGAGCACGTTAACACACAACGCAGGCTTCAGTCATCCGCCCGGGTTGGACTCCAACCCACGATCTTTGGTTCGACAGGCAGACGCTTTACCGACTGAGCCAACTCGCTCGCTATCAAAGCAGGCAAAGTACAAAATATTATAACAGGTATTTTGCCAAAACAGTTCATTCGGGAGAGATGTAAATCTCCAAAATAAAGCAGAACTGAATCCGTCACCACCTGAAAAAGAGTTTGGTATAGAATAGTTTGAAGCAAAAAAAAAATTTAAAGTTAAAAATAATGTTAAATAGACTGTACAGCATTTCTTTTTCTCTCATTTGACCATGCATTTAAGTGTTAGTGCTGTGCAAGCAGAAGTGTCATAGTGCCGTAGAAGTGTCATCGTGCCGTAGAAGTGTCATAGTCTAGTGGCCATATCACTGGACTGAGAAAGCAAGGACCTTGGGTTCAAACCCCGGTATGACACTTACGTCATAGGGCATTTTGTCTACAATGCTCCTCCCCACCCCCACTAGCAGCAAAGCTCTGTCGGCACTGTGGCAAAAATTTTGTGTGGAGACTGAATGCATTCCAAACCAGTTTTGCCAGAGTCGGCGAAAAATCGGAGTCTTTTTTATTTTTTATTTTCATGATAGTGAAATCAAATTTATTGAAAACCTATTCTATGATAAACATAAATACCGGTACATGGAAATATAGGAAGGCTTCAATTTAGAGTCAATATCTTTTGCAAAAAGAAGAAAATTCATGGGGGGAAAACCAATGGATCAATATGCAAAACCTGCCACCCTTAGTCGCACTTTCACTACTAGGTCAATACTTTGTATTGACTTAGTAAACCTATGAGTGCCCCACCCAGGTGCAAATTGGGTACGCGATATGCTTGAGCGCTACATACTTGGCCTGCTCAGCTACGACTGGGGTAATAATCATGTGTAAAAACAAAAACATTCTTTGTAGAGCGCCATGAGCATCATGCATGATGGACCTGAGCGCTATATAAGAAGCACTTACACTTATGCATGGTCAATTCATAATTGACCTTGCACTGGGAAGTACCATACTACAGCAGTTCTCTTCCAATGGAAAGTCAATGCAGAAAAGTGTCTTGAGCAGCTCAAGCCAAGTCAAGGTGGCATATCCAAAAAAAGGGAATCTAAAAATTCTACTAAACAAAAATAAAAAATATCTAAGGGAGAATTTATTGCAATGAGAATATAGATTATCTTAATCTATTTTGAGGTAGGTAAACGCTGGTTCGCTAATTATTATTGAGAAGTTTCCTCAAGCAACCAAGGAGGGCGACAGACAGCCATTTTCATAGTTACCGAACTGTATGTTGGTTTGCAGCTGTATCACGTAGAAATTTTTACTCCATAATTTAATAATTTATGCACGACGCGCGAATGATCACGTTCAGCATATGAAAACACTACCATTGTTGCTTTCCAATTGAACAATAGTCACGATAAAATTTAGATTCGTCATTTAGTTTTTTGGTAAGTCCTCATTTCTTTATACGTTTTCAAATGTTGGGCGAAGTCCGACAGTGGATTTGTTGAAGTTTCCTTTTTATATTTCTTCTTTATTCTAAAAAATATTTGAAAGAGTGGGTCTACGCTTAACCTTTTGTGAAGTCGAGTCTTGCAGTTTTTCTTGCGAAATGGGTCATTTTGGTTATGTGACAGCGCTGCAACGAACAAGCGGTCTTTATCGGGAACAGCTGAATTGCGTGTTCAGTTACGGTCAACGCACTTCAGTCATCGCAACCAGGAGGCGGAGCTCCGCGCGATAGCTAATCAGAGCGCCCTACAATAAAAATGCATTGTTCTCTAGCTCTGTAAAAACGAAACTTGTAGATTTTTCTACATGTGTATGTGTATAAGCATACAGCTGCAAACCAACATCAGTCAGTACTGAAAAAATGGCTGTTCTGTCACCCTCTGGTTGCTGAGGGAACTCTCAATAATAAGTAGTGAAACCAGCTTTAAACCTACCTCAAAATAAATTAAGATAATCTATAGTCTCATAGCAATATAATTCTTGCATGAGATCTAGATATTTTTAATTTTTGTTTAGTATAGATTTTAGACTCATTTTGGATATGCCACCTTGACTTGGCTGAAGCTGCTCTAGACACTTTTCTGCATTGACTTTCCATTGGAAGTAAACTGCTGCAATAAGGTACTTCCCAGTGCAAGGTCAATTATGAATTGACCATGCATAGCCTAAGTGTAAGCACTCATTAATCTAATCGTAGTATCGACCTCTGTAAACCAAGTCCTTTGAAAAAAGCAGATTTTTTTTTGACCCACTTTTTTCTTCATTTTTTCTTTATAACTATGAAAAAGAACCACACCTAACGATGCTTTATATATTTTTTCTCACTTGGCTCCCAATTTAAAAAATTTCCAACTAAATAAACGTAGAAAAAGGAGAAAACTCACCGCATGGCTCCCATGTAGTGGCCGTAGTCCAACCCTCTTTTAAATGGCGCCCTGCTGATCAATTACTATATTGTTAAAAGAGTCGTCCCAAATCAACCCAATCAACTCGGCCTGTTACAAAAGTCAAGTATGCCATAGAGCAGGCTCAAATTGCATTCCTCGTGGTACTATATCCGTTGTGTGGGCAAGCTTGTATTTCCTCAGATCATCGTACCTCAGCGAATGAAAATAATATATAGGTGGAGTGACTCGAAGCTTCGGCGTATGCTGATCTTGTCGAAAGATAAAGTGAAATCTCGATTGAAGTCAGTCTAGTATCGATAACTCTTGTTTTGACTGTCAGCCTTTAATATGAAAACAGCTGGTTAGTCTTCAATTATTTACCTAGACGTGTGTGTAGCCTCACATTTGAAAGATAAATGAATCTTGATTGATGTCAGCCTAGCAAGTACATTGCTAAATCTTCTTGCGTTGGATATTATGGCAGCATCTTGATACAACTATTTTTGCCACTACTTTTTTTTATTTATATATTTTATTTTGGCTTTTTTTTTGGAAAATATATTTTCAGGCCTAATTGTTTGTTTCTTGTTCTCGTCCCCCCCCCCCCATTTCTCTTCTTCTTCTTTTTTTTCTATATTTTTTTTTCCATACTTCTTTTTGTTCTCTCTCTCTCTCTCTCTCTCTTCTTTTTTTCTCCTCACTTTCTTCTTTTCTTTTTTTTTTTGTTTATATCTCTCCTTCTTTTTTCTCCATCATACTTTTCTTCTTTTTCTCTTTCTTTTTTTCCTCTCTCTCTCTCTCTCTCTCTGTATTTTTTAAGCTTTTTTTTTTCTGGTCTCCATTCTTTCTTTTTTTTTCTCTCTCTCTCTAGTCTCCTTTCTCTCTCTTCCTTTTCCTCATGCCTTTCTTCTTCTTTTTTTTTCTCTCCTCTCTCTCTTCTGTCTCTTCCTTTCCTCCATGCCTTTCTTCTTTTTTTCTCTCTCTCATATACTCTCTTTCTGTATCAATTTCTCTTCTTTTTTTTTTCTCTCTCTCTCTCTCTTTTCCTTCCCTTTCCCCATTTTTCTCTCTGTTTGCTTTTCTTTTTTTCTTTCTTCTTGTTTATTGTTTTATTGTTTATTTTTTCTTATTCTTCTTCTTTTTTTATTTAATTATTTGCTTTGACCTCAGTTGATATATACGTCAGCGATATTAATCAGAATGGAATGCAAAGTACTCTCGAGAAGTAGTACCTTTACCCTAAAATAGTACGCGCAAGGCCGTTATTTATGTTTTTGCCTCTACATTCTTTTTCAAAAACAGCATGTTAGTTTTACCTAGACGGTGTTGTGTCGTATCTTCAAAGTCAACTTTTCAAGTGTGAATTACTCATTTTCGAAGGAAAAAAAGATGATTGCATTCTGCTACAACTTTATCTACACAAGAAACACTGAACTCATCTAGAAAACGGTATGTATAAGTCTTTATTTTCCAATTTATAAAGTAATTCATAAAACGCAAATCGCGATTCTGTAGTGTAGGTCGTGGGCTCAGATGTTTCCGGTGGATAGCACGAGTGTAAGCACAATACAGCTGCAAACAACATCAGTCAGTACTGAAAAATGGCTGTCTGTTCGCCCTCTTGGTTGCTGAGGAAACTTCTCAATAATAACTAGCAAAACCAGCTTTAAACCTACCTCAAAATAATTTAAGATAAATATAGTCTCACTGCAAAATAATTTTTCCATTAATATTTTAAATTGTTTAGTAGATATAGACCCTTTGGTTATATGCCACCTTGACTTGGCTGCCCAGGCTGGGAGCTGCTCAAGACACTTCTCTGCATTGACTTTCCATTGGAAGAAAACTGCTGCAATAAGGTACTTCCCAGTGCAAGGTCAATTATGATTTGACCATGCATAAGTGATAGTGGAGTGTAAGTATGGTGGTGTCACCATATATTCGCGCAGAACCTCTAGTTCGCGCACGACGGATATCTCAAAAAAGTAATAAATATCGTGAAAATCTGATAGCACCATCAGAAGAGAGGGACCAAAAATTGTTAAGATCCAAACTTTCGTCACGGTATTTGTATCGAATTGTGAAATTATTGACCAAACATCGGAAAATTGCGTGTCCGTTGCGAAAATTTCGAGATTTTTACAAGGGTCTGGAAATCATCATTTTCCGAGTTAATGTCATAAAATTGTGAGATGATATTAATATCATCTATTCTATGAAATTTTGACTTACATTTACTGTTATTCCCTTTCCTTAGACTGATGGAATTTTTGATAAAATCTTTGTCAAACGCGGCCGTGCGGAATTAAGGTAACACTGTTTTGTTGACCTTTTTCAGCAGAATGCGCGATCGGTCGGGATCACATAGGAATTCTGAAATCGCGATATCGTCGAAACCCTTACCTAGTTTCACTTTCTTCGTTCGGCGATTCGGAGTTAGAAATGCCGTTTATTTGGTATTTATAGTTTTCGTTGATTTTGGTAAAACCTGAAATATTGTTATTGAATGTCACATTTTGTATAATTTTGAAATTTGGAACATGCGGCGAACTATGGTTCCCCATCATACCTACTGCCAGTCAAGTAGTCTCTCTGCTATTTCTGAGATCAGCAACAGGATGATTGCAGACAGTCAAGGTAGTGTGATAGAAATATCATGAACAGTTATTGAAAAGGAGAGAGAAGGTATGCGTGATACATGGAGTTTGTAAAATAAAATGAAGAGATTAATCGTCTTCTTGTGACGGTTAACTTAATACCTGACATCAATTTCAACACATGGGACTGTATTATAAAACTAAAATCCTCTTTACGTGGCATACAGTAGGCATTAAAACTCGATTTAGGGTCAATGCACAAATGACAATTCTTTCTGCCTTGCTTATCATTAAAAGCAACATTAACAAACAATGAACATAACTTTCCCTGCTTACCTAGAATTGGAGACTTTTCGAAACCCTTTCACCACTTCCTGGATTTTTTGGGAACAACTCCTCCGAAGGATTTGTTTTTGTCAGAGCGCCCTCTGGCTTTTTTTTTTTTTTTTTTTTTTTTTTTTTCGTTGCTCCCTGTTTTTGGTGTTGTGAGGGCGAGGGAGAAGCCCCTGAGGCATTCTAAATCGTAAACTCTCATGAATGCAAAATTACATCAAACCAAATTATCGGCAAATTTCAAGACTATTAGTGTCAAGAGGGTAGGGAATGCAGGGGATGCCCCCAGCTCAAAAAGGTGGGGTTACACATAATAACCACCCCCACGTATTTCAAGGATGATGTTAAATTTGTTGTTACAGCTATTAAGCCAACATGAGCCACCTCAAGTCCTCAACTACTCAATTCTGCCCTGATTCCTAACCCATAATTGCAACATTCTGAGCAGTGCAGTCTTAAAATACAGGGCCACTTGGTTTTTAGCACACTAATTCATATCTCCGAACAAAAATGTTAACAAGTTGCAAAGCAAGTCCATTTCCCCTCAAAACATTTTAGTTTATTGTTTCAAATAAAGTTAAAGGCTATTATATTAGTCACTCTAATATATTAATAGTTATCTGGAAAGGTTTATATCAAGACTACCTATTCATAACACACAGTCAATAAGAGTGGATGGTCAGTTCGCTGTCGCTAAAGCATAGATCAGAATTTAGTTTCCTTCTATTGCAAGATTTGACTTGCTTGTATACCTACGTTATCTAAATAAGTGAGAAAAAAAAAAAATCATTTTTTAAAAATATCATTAATTGGATTGCAACTACAATGTGACTGTGCAAACTCTTCGTACAATGTTTGCACTATTGTTCACAGAGGTAGGCTGTGGGATGCAAAAGAACTGGAATTTGAATATAAAATTAGGGCCTACTCATTGACTGTTAAACTAATGTTGAATTTAGAAAAATGTTCGGTCCTGCCCACCCCCACCCCCCCCCCGCCCTATTTCAAACCTGCATGGTATGCAATCACTGGTTCACCACTGATTTCAATCCTATAGGTTCCTCATGTTTCATTTTGGAACCCAAAATTATTAAATCGGCGGTTCTTCTCTGTTTGCATGACTTTTGAAATATCATTCCTTCTATTTCTGATCAGGAAGCAGTAAATGTCACATCGATCAAATATCTTTTTACAATCATTTCAGCTATAATTAGTCTACTAATTGGCAAGCGGGTATCTGAATTTCAAATAGAAAATTACGATTTTTAGAAAGTTCATCAAAAATGAGAATATCGAGAAAGAATATTTTTTTTCTAGAAATTTCAGATACCCTTTTTGATACCCTTCTTGCAAATTGGTTTTTACTTTAGGTTTTACATAAGCATACCCTAGCCATATTGGATTAAATTCACGATCATATTAACAAACCAGTTCAGTTTCTATTATATTTTGAAAATTAATTAAAGAAAAATCTTATAGTGCCCTTTCCCTTTCACACTGTGACCTTCCCACCCAATTACAACAATCTCACTCCTCTGATTTGCGAGCAAACTTCATTTCAGCTAGTTACACAAGTAAGGGAAATAGGGATAGGACGGCACCTACACACAAAAATGAGAACTTGCATATATGAGTGATCAAACTCAAATATCCAAGTATTTTTGACTATATAGTGACACACATCCATGAGTGCTTTCACTCAATAAAGCTACTTTGAAAACGCACCTAATCGAGTATTTTTGATTTGACATTATAGACACACCAAAATGAGTTTATTTAATTAACTCATTTTATTGAGTAACATAACTAATTGTTTGTTGAGTACATTGCACAAACTAATCTAGTGAGTAACGCTTTACTAACTCAGAGAGTTAGTAAGTAAAGGTTGCACTCTGAGTACCCTAAAATTTACATGTTCTGGAAGAGCGGGTTGTACTTTTAACAGAAACACAGATTCTGGAAGTAAAAATACGTGATATACGAAATAAAAGCACTCGCCTCCAAGAGTAGCAAAGCGGTTTTACTCATCATGCTCATGGAAACTAGTTCTCATTGTTTGTGTTGTACGTAACCTGAGATCAAAGGATATAAGGTACAAGCGGGGTTTTTATCACGAAACCATGGACAAGTTAGTCATTCTTTTTCCTGAACCACGGACGTTACATGTAACTCAATCTTACATGTCGGTTACAAGAAGCTCTTCCAAGCTAGACAACTTGTGATATCGATTTTATGGGAAGATGTCACAAGCATGACGAGTAATAGCTTAATCACGGTTTCGCTGATATTTAGAAAATGTGTTTTAGCAAAATTTTAATATTAAGGAAAATTGACTTGAATAAATCGGTCAAAAACGATATTGACAACTCATTAATTATGTAAAATTATAAAAAATGTTTATTAAAATGCCACATCATCACTTACTGCATATTTTTAAAGTGTGTTCGTTCATGAAATTAATAAGAGACCCAGTCGATCGGAACATGAGACGGGTATCTCTGCTGTGCTAATTTGATAGTTTCGTAAAACAGACTAGAAAAATATGCTAGCTGAAAATGGAGCTATATTGAGTTTTCCTACACATTTCTGTTCGCTGTGAATTTTTTTTTTTTTTTTTATCTATTCAAAATAACTTATTAAAAATATGTTGGGACTAATAGATTGATATTACTACCAACGTAGTCTCTACGGCCCATATTCTGCTATGAAGACTGAGTTTTATGCGTCGCAAGTTCGTAAAATCTATTGTGCGATGAACTCTGATCCTTTTGTCTGATGCGGGTCACACAATAGAGTTGTACAAGATTGCGACGCATACAAACTTAGTCTTCATAGCAGAATATGGGCCTCTGGGTCTCTTTAGTAGCTTTATGGTAGGCGTAATGTGCTTTAAAATTTACTCAATACTTTTTAATAAACTTTTTAAAGGAATGTCAGTGGTGAATTGAAACCTAAGTTGAAAGGCATAATTCATTTTACATTTCCAAGTTTACTTTTTCACTATCCAGGAAATAGTTTTTAAAAGGTTGAATTTCTATATGATTGCAATCTTATGACTATATATAAACAGGGTTCGTGATTGTGGTTGTACTTTCAATTGAGATGATTACTGTCTTGTCCAGTTTCACGTCAAGCCTACATCAAGAGTGTATTGACAGGATTAATGTATATGGGTTACTTTAGAATGCATTCATTAATCATTCACGTTGGTGATGTTAATATCTTAGATGTCCACCATTCTCTCTTCCTCCACTTCTTTCTCTCCTCCACTCTCTTTCTCTTTCTCTCCTTCTCTCTCTCTCTCTCTCTCTCTCTCTCTCTCTCCCTCTTTCTCTTTCTCTTTCTCTCTCTCTCTCTCTCTCTCTACCTCTTTCTCTTTCTCTTTCTCTCTCTCTCTCTCTCTTTCTCTCTCTCTTTCCATCTATGTTTTAAAATAATTTTTAAAAATTATTATTATTATCATTCTATCTTCTTTTCTTCAGTCTTCCAGAAATACGCTGTAAAATCATTCAATAATTGATTTATCTAGGGCCCAATATAATAACATTTTTTACATCCTTGTACACACTTGTAACATGACTTCTAATCACGAAGAGGTAATGGATAAATCCAACATACATGTATAAATAAAAATCTATGTTCTCATCTTTCATGAAACCTTGTCAAAATTGTTTAAAGATCTCTTTTGTAAAAATGTGAATTATTGTAACACCTGGTAGGCCTAATTATCTGGTGTAGATAAAACAATAATGATTATCATCACAACTGATCGTTATTATTTGTCATAGTGTTCCTTGTCAAGTTCACAATAGATTGAAAAAAAATCTCATGTCTTAATTTGAATGACATTCCATAGACCCACTTTGCGAAGTATCGTATAAATGAAATAACCATTTTAAGAATTTGATCGTCAAAAGCATAAAATAGCCGGGAAAAACCTAAATAATAGTAATGACCATCGTGATAAATTGCCATGCTGGAATCTGTCATTAACATACACTCTAAAAACTGAAGTGCTCTTTTTAGCACTTCAGAGGCTGAAATCAGCGCTTTTTAGGACCCTGCATTCACACGAGATGACATTTCAGCAAAAATGGTGTGACTTCGTTGAGATTCGAACCTGGGTCTACTGCATGAGTAGCGCTGACGAGCACGTTAGACCAATTCACATCTCACGATTGCTAATAGATTATATTGTTGCATGATGAACTTTTTCAAATTTGACATAATCATATGCTATGCTGTCATAAATAAAGTTAGTTAGGGAGATCTCCATTAGTCTAATGGTAACGTCAGTGGTACTCCTCTATGTCTAAGTGAACCCCGTTTCGAATCCAATATCCATTTTGAACATTTTTTTGTTGATAAATTATCAGTTGGGTAAGTGCTAAAATAGCACTTCAGGTGCTGATATAGCACTTCAAGTGCAGTCACTATACGAGCACCCATGAATTAGCACTTCAGTTTTTAGAGTCTAAACCCCTCACAAAAAGTTCCGCAAATCGACTTTGGACCATGATAACTTTTCAGGTACTCTTTAGTTATTCCTGATATTCATACCATTGGAAAGATGATTTATTCCCCTTTTTATTGATATCCTATTTGTAATGATTGTATCATGCTTCAATGCACAGAATATCAGAATATGGAGAAAAGTAAAAAGTCAAATGTTGTAAAATGCATTTTTATTGATCACATTGAAATTCCGCAACTTGACTTTAGGTCCTGATAACTTTAAGGATATTTTCTAATTTTTATTGAATTCATACCATTGTCAAGTTCATTTATTCCTCTCTTGTTTGATACCTAATTTGTTGTGGTGATGTCATGCCTGTGTCTACAGAACCCCATGAATACCACCTGAATACATGACAAAGCGAAAGATAATTTTCAGTTTAAACTTCTGTAACACAACTCTGAACCTTGATACATTTTAATGTGGGGATTTAATCATTGTCATGTTTATAGCATTAAAAAGTTCATTTATTCTTCTTTTTATTGATACCCTATTTGCAATAGTAACATCATGTGTGAATGCAAATAACTCACGAATATAATGCAAGGTAAAAAGTGAAAAGTTGCGAAATGCATTAGTATTGATCACAACAGACAATAATACTCACAATAGGCATTCAATTTGCAACATTTAACTTCTGACCTGTCCTAACATTCAGGTGTTCTGTCCATGCAGGAACAACGCTATTGTTACAATTAGGGTGTCATTGAAAAGAGGAATAAATTATCTTGACTATGGTCTAAAATTCAATAAAAATTAGAAAATACCCCAAAAGTTATCAGAGCCTAAAGTCGAGTTGCGGAACTTCGCTTTGATAAATGCATTTTGCAACATTTGACTTTTTACTTTTCCCAATATTCTGATATTCTGTGCATTGAAGCATGACATAATCATTACAAGGAGGATATCAATAAAAAAGGGGAATAAATTATCTTTCCAATGGTATGAATATCAGGAATAACTAAAGCGTACCTGAAAAGTTATCATGGCCCAAAGTCTATTTGCGAAACCTTTTTTGATGGGTTTAATTACCATGTGTTCATGTACTCCGCCTCACAACAGGAAGGATACTCTCAATGGAATAACGAAAGTGATGTCATGATTAAAACCGCATTGATTCATTATATTGCGTTCATAAACCTCGAAGAAGGAAGCTCCTCAAATCAATATTAGCGCTCTTCTCGTCTCTGAGGTGTCATGATTTGTCTTGACCAGCATTGTCGAACAAGATTGAGAAGTCATTCATAATTGGACGCCATCATTATAAATATTGTTTGGTTTTAACCATAAGAATTTGCTTTTTCACGAGGGAAAAATGAAGACTTTGGGAGTTATTTTCCTTGTTCTTCTCAGAATGTCAATCGTAATTGCACAAACTGGTAAGACTATAAAGCAAGAAAAACTTTAAAATATTTATGTGTAAATGTTCTATATAATGTAATTGTTTATCAAATCTCTGCTATCATGGCTATTTAATGTTATGATGGTACCTCAATATAACATTTCCAATGAGTTAAGCTGTATTCTCCCAAGGGGATGCATTATTATTGAGAAGAAGACTCCTTTTTTTCATAGAGCCCTTATTTATCGAACTTGTGCTTATCCTTTTAACGATATTGCTATATTTTAAGTAAATACAAGTCATGTGAAACGATAAAAGAACGATTCTTTTTAAAATTTTGTTCCTTTAATAGAAAAGAGGTATTTGTGAGGAAAATGGATACATGTAATATATTATCGAATAATAATTTTGAAGACAGACATACATTTTTGTAATAGGCCCTATATATGATATTTTATAAAATCTGTTGATTTCGTAAAGATGGTAGAACTGAGATCCCAGTATTATTATTGCTATAGAGTAATTATGGTAATCATGTATGATTATGTTACAGTTCGATCCCCGGTTCGATCCCCAGTCGCGTCATACCAAAAGACATTGAAAATGATATTTGCTGCTTCCCTGTTTGGCGTTCAACGAGAGGGGGTTAGAGCAATGTCCATCTGCCGCAACGGCTGCTTAGCGGCTGCCGGGCCCACGAGAAAAGGGGCAAAACAAATATCCGGTCACCTTTGTTTCGGACAATAAAATTTGGAGCATATAAGGGCAGAGTTTTAGATTCAGGCGTCTTCCTCTTCAAAAACCATTTTCTATTTTTAAATTTTTTGAAATTATTCATTCCGTCATTTATATATTATTATTTTAATTTATTTATTTATTTATTGTATAGGGAAACCGTCAACATTTTCAAATGCACTTGTAACACCGATATTTCCCGGATATCCATCTAAGTTTCCTCGAACGTCGGCTCCTACATATCCCCAAAATTCCTCCCAGGGAATTCAAGCTATTAACTACACAACCACTTCAAGCACGACCATCAAAGGAACAGGTAAAATGGATCTTTATTAAATACGAAAGAATGTTGATCATCCTGGTGGTGAAGTTTTTAGTTACATATACAACAGAAAAACTGTAGAAAGATGCTCTTACATATTCTTTTTTTACTTTATGATTCTTATTTCAATTTGTTATACGCATGTTTTATTGTCTTAGCCGTCATGTCTTAACCTTCTTTTCACGCATTCGTTCTCCATACTCTTGCAATATTCATACTGATGAATGGAATATATCTCATATTGCACTCAAGTGCATCCAATATTATATAAATATGGAATATTATAAAACAAAATCGTCAACATACAAGAAAGAAATAAGCTGGAATAGGCAGCAGCTATATTAAGGGAATGAGCCCTTATGAGAAGCTTGAATATTTATTTACAGGTGCATCGACCTCCTTATCCACATCTGTGACACCCATTCCAAGCACCTCCGCAACACCTACACCAACAGAAGCGACAGTCACTTCAGTTGAACCACCCTCTTTTTATAAACCAACGACCACCCCAGCGACCATGACCATGATGACAACCGCCCAAAGGGAGTATAACTGGCCAGCCAACTATGCAGCCATTGTACTCGGAACGATACTGTGTATATCCTATGTCGTTTTCACATTTGTCGGTCTGTGGATGTGGCGCCGACTGAGGAAATCACATAAGACAGTAGGAAAGCTTCAAGATGTAGAGTCGATGGACAATAGTCTGTCCAAAGCCACAACCTCCACCCATCCTTATGTAAACGTAATGTCCTCATCAGCGACCACCGCAATGCCAAGTGGGAAAAAGAAACGTCCTCAGGAAGCGTTGATTAACGAGGAAGGATACACATCATTAGTCGTATCTCCGAACGATGATGATGATCAAGATGATTTCGATTATGAACTCGTCGAGTCGACGATCAATAATTCTCATGGTATTCCCGAGAAAAGTGACCTGAAGGTTCATGATTCCAAGGTTCGTGATCTACAGACTCCAAGTCTTAGGAATCGCGATTCTCGGTTTCATGATCAAAAGACCCCAGATCATAAGATTGCTGATCCAACGATTGGTGGTCCAAAGATTAATGATCGTAAGATTGACTACCCAAAGATTAGCCATCCAAAACCTCGCGATCCTCAGATTCGTGATCCAAAGGGTTGTGATCTAAATATTTGCGATCGTAAAGTAGTAGATCAAAAGATGAGGGATCAAAAGACGGGTTATCCAAAGATTAGCCATCCCAAACCTCGTGATCTTAAGATTGGTAATCCAAAGATAAGCGATGCTAGAATTGGAGATCGAAAGTTCCACTTACCTAAGATTTGTAGTAAGAAATGTGTTGGTCCTAAG
This sequence comes from Paracentrotus lividus, assembly GCA_940671915.1. NCBI lineage: Eukaryota > Metazoa > Echinodermata > Echinoidea > Camarodonta > Echinidae > Paracentrotus > Paracentrotus lividus. The sequence continues at coordinate 417,066 of CALNVZ010000174.1, forward strand.
CTTCGTGATCCTAATAATCACAATCCCAAGCTTGATGATACCAAGATTAATGCCCCTAATCCTGAAGTTGGTGCAGATCCAAAGATTCCCAACCTTAAAAATCGTAAACCTAAGCCTCGCTTACCAAAGATTAGACATCCTAGCTCCCCTGATCCGAAGAATAACGATCCTGATTCTCTTGATACTAAGAATCGTGATCCTAATCATCTTGATCCAAAGATTCGTGCACTAGGGAAGATGGTAATCCAGGGAGGGTTGAGAGTTAACCCGAATGGAATCAAGCCATCAGTAGGGCGCAAACAGTGAACGGTTTATTCTAATTGATGGAAGCAATTAATACTGATTAGAATATTATAGTGTCCCGATAATTAACCTCCTCCCATTGGGACATTAAAGCATTAAAATAAGTAATCATGTGGATCTTTACTGGGATCAACTTACATTTATCCAGTGACATATAATGACTATTTTCCTAAATACATGCTCATGCCTTCAACTGTGCCAGGCAATCCTTTGACTGAGTACTTGCGGCATTATGTAAATACTGAATGGATTGTTCATCTGCATTGGCCATTTAAGCATGTTCGAACTTAGGGCGGTATCTCACTTCGCGGAGACGTCTCCGCGACGGAATTAATTGCGCCATGTATATAAAAAAAAAATATTAGAACGTCTCCGAAACTTAGGAAACTGAGAAGACAGAGGAGAATGAGGAGACAGAGGAGACTGAGCTATGGCAAAGCCATGCTGACAAATCCGTCTCAAATTTGTTTCAAAGTTGTTTCCGCGAAGTGAGATACCCCCCTTAGTTCGCGAGAGCTTGGCCTTTGAAATCACATCATACATTTCCCCTATTTGTTGGTTAGCTGTTGAATTTGGCTTCTCACTGAAGATCGATATGAAATAATAATTTGTGTGATTGTAAAAATATATTTCGTAATAGCGACGGATCAAGGCGAGGGTGCAAGGGACGCGGGCCCCTATAATTTGAAAACCACACATTGAATGTACCTGTTAAAATCGGAACATTTCAGCTGTACCCTTCCCCTATTCTTTTTTTTTTCAAACAAGGTATGGTATTGTGCATTTTCATTATTCATAAGAATATTTTGAAGGACCACTATAGTTATGATTTGTTAATGCAAATACGATTTATTAGAAAATGTCATCACGGAAGGCGTTTGAGTATTGATTTGGTATTATTTTCAAAACAATTTTATTCTGCACTTTTCTGAAAAAGATTATTCTTTTTGTGACATTGGTGTTCAATATTCAAAATAGGATTCACAGAAGCTAAATAAGTGCTTAGAATATTTTGTAAATAGTGTACATGGTGTAGGTCCTAACTTTGTTTCGTGTACATAACTTGTATAGTCCCGAGTGATTTGTATGATCGTTATCTTATTGTTTTGCTTTTAATTTATATATATATATATAATTTATACATATTACCATTTAGGACAAAAAATTAACTATTTACGAGGTTATAGTAGGTGATGTAAATATAATGAACTATTTCATAGACCAGGCCTAAATGATTTTAAAGAAGAGACAGATTTACATGACAAGAATTTTTCATATACATGTATAGGAACAATCGAAATGTTATCAATAACAATACAACGATTTTATAGTTTATATCATCTTTATTGCGATAACATTCTCAGTGGTTTAACATTGATATTTAACACTTTATAAAGTTTGATACATAAGTACTTGAGATTTACAGAGTCAAGGGAATGTAAATAAATAAGAAAAACTTTTAAAATAATGGCAATTGGCTTTTATCTTGATAAAAATATAGATAGTAGCATTAGGCATTACAACCACGGATATTTCACACTGAAGTTTGCAAAGTGGTTTTTGGCCTCATACTATGCAAATAAAATGGAAATAACACCAAATATTTTTGTACTTTCGTTTTCAGTTCTATCATGGTTTTCTGTAGGCCTATACGTATGATATTACTGGCATAACGAAAGTGCGAATGTCGGCCCACAGCAAGTTTGCAGGCACACACCCATGGTGTTTGCTCACTAGGGTCTAAAGTAAAGAACTAGATTCACTCGTGTACTATAGGTTATCGCTTATTTGACACAGTGGCCCGTATTCTGATAGCCTAGTTCAACTTAACCCCAGGTTAAGGGTAGTTTAACTCCAGACTAACTTTTAAATTTAAACCTGGGTTAAAAATTTAGTTTTCCGATAGGGAAGTTTTGCAGCTAAAATTCACTATCAAAATACAAATTTTTTAACCTGGGATTAATTTTTAAAGTTAGCCTAGAGTTAAACTACAATTAACCTAGGGTTAAGTTAAACCAGGCTATCAGAATACGGTCCAGTGAGTTTGGAGGTTAGCCTCTTCTCTAGACTGAAATTTGTCAAAGTGTCAAATTGAGTGTGTGCCTGCAGACTAGCCCACAGCCATGAGAGCGGCGAATTAGATTCCGTATCTTATATAGGGATGTAAACCACTCAACCGTGACAGTATTATCACTATTATCAATACTTCATGTAAATAATTATGATCAATTCAACATTATTGTTCAGTCTCAAAAGCTAAAAGATTTTGGTGCATTGAAGATCTTACAGTCGACGGAGTTCAAAAACCAACAGTGCTTAATTTAGAATCAGATGCAAGGATGACGTGACTAGAACAATCTTTGGCAATTATTTTACAGGCCTGTTTGTTTTTTTTATTTGGCCTGAGTATTATTTTACCGTTTTGAAAGCATTGAAAAGTCTTTCGAATTTAATTTCTTGATACAATTTTTTTTTTTTTTAAGAGGAGCAACATTAATGATATATTTTAGATTCATTTTTCTTAAGACAGAGAGGAGCTGCTACCACGATTGATTGAGTTGTTTATTTCAGGAGAACTCCAGGCTGAAATTCAGATGATTTGAAAAGGGGAGTAAAATATAAAAAGCACAACACTGAAAGTTTCATTAAAAATTGAATGAAAATAAAGCTTTCATTCCTCAACTTCTTCTTTTGTATTTTATTAAAAGAAATCTTATTCATTTCATTATGTCATATATAATCTTTTAAAAAATAATATGCCTTATATTAATTTAAGTTACACCAATGTGAGCTTTAATATTCTGGTAGGACTATTTCCTGTTTCTATTTTTTGGGAGGAAGAAATCAATAATTGTTATTTCATACATTAAAATACAAAATTTTGAAAGCATACAAAATGAAACCTACACAACATGTCCATCGTCGATGTTTATATCCTGCTTTTGACACTGTTTATTTTGAGCAGTTTCAATGTTTACTTCATCTTTGAATAATGGCTTCTAAAAGTCTTTAGTTTCGGATTGCATTCATCAGAGGAGCAAACATGCAGAAGATTTATTGTTCCTTTTCCCTGACGAAGGTCGAGATGAGCTGCTACCTTCAGACTGATTACCATGTTGACCTGGTGGTTGATCAGGAACAGGTTCACTGTCATCGACCACCGGTGACGCTCGTTTACCTAAATTCGAATGCAAATGTATCAAAGGTATAAAGGTTAATGAATGCATGTAAATAATGATATTCTCTTCTTTCAAAGACAATGTATTCCTGCTTTCTATATTTATAGATATAAATCTATAAAATACAATACCAGCTCAATAACTATTTACACAACCTGACTTGAATGTAGCAATTTCCACAATCATTTAAATATCTTACTTTCTTACAGCTGCATATCATACGAACATTGACGAAGGCTACCAACCCAAGATCTACGAAACTAATGTTACTGCACATTGTGTGTATGTGAATGAATATAACAAATGCATAAAAGATATAACTTTTAGGTATTTTATAGAAAATGTCATTTCCATTAAAATAGTACAGATACACTTTTCCCTCTTATAAAGCTATGGAATTTCTGCACGAAAGTGAGGATCAGCGTTTAATAATCAAAATCAAATATTAAGTCTCTTATTCCAACAATAGTGTCCCTCCTTTGAAAAAAAAAACAACCTTATTAAACTAACCAATAAATCACAAATTCTTAAAAGCATCACGGAAGCCATTTCTAATACTTTTTATGGTACGACATGTGAAAGAAGTTTTAGCCTTTTTGTGTTTACAAAACCTACTTGCATATGAATAATAAAAACTGATAAATCACACATTTTGAAGTCCATGACGCATTCAATCTTCTTCTCTCTTCTTTTTTCTTGTAGGAAGGGGGCTAAGCTATGCCATGTTTAATTGTCATTTTTAGATACACTTCAAAATTGTATTGTTGCAAGATTTTCTAATACTTTTTATGGAACGATATATGAAAGTAGTTTTTAGCTTGTTTTGTGTTTTCAAGAGCTACTTGTATAATTATGAATAATGAAAACTTATAAATCACACATTTTGAAGTACATCACGCAAGCTTAGAGGAAAGGGGCTAAGTTAAACCATGTTTAATTGCTACTTTTAGATACACTTTCAATTGTTCAAGAACTGATGATTGATTGTTTAAAGACGAAACTCGGCAAATAATTGACAAGGATTGCAAAATATACAGAGTGAGTCAAAAAAAACTTTACACCTAGAAAAATGTCAATAAAAAGAAAACCAATTTATAAACCCTAAATTATTTTACATATTCTGAAAGAGTAACTTCTCCCGCATCTTCTGGTACCATTTTTGTGTGGTATGTCTTTACGCTTAGATGAACACGCACATTGCTTGCAAACATGCACATTTCGAATTGTGCCAGGGTGGGGATGAAATTGAAACAACAAAAGCTGACAAAAAAAGCAACTCCTTCATGAATAAAATAGCATAACTTTTTAACGAACATGTCTTCCGCTTAATAACTTGGCAGGAGTGTTGTTACACATATTGACTACATTTTGTATGAAAATCAGATAAATATGTAGAGTCAGGCATGAGTGAGCACACTTCAAAGACAAAATAATCTCTTTTCAAAAGTATTAGGAGGCCTTTTTACTTTTAGGTCTGTCAGTGCTAATTTACTCTTTGATGTGTACTCAATCGTGTATTACTTGACGAGTCAATCTAATTTTCATACAAAATGTAGCCAATATGTGTAACAATACCCCTGCCAAGTTATTAAGCAGGAGACATTTTCGTTAAAAAGTTATGCTATTTTATTCATGATGGAGTTGCTTTTTTGTCAGCTTTTGTTGATTCAATTTCACCCCATCCCTGGCACAATTCGAAATTTGCATGTTCGCAAACAATGCATCGTGTTCATCCAAGCGTAAAGACATACCACACAAAAATGGTACCAGAAGATGCGGGAGGAGTTACTCTTTCAGAATATATAAAACAATTTAGGGTTTATAAATTGGTTTTCTTTTTATTGAAAATTTTCTAGGTGTAAATTTTTTTTTGACTCACTCGGTATACAAGGTAAAAAAATAGGACCTTTCAAAGATTCAAGGATTCAATATATATTCCGTTAAGAAACTTAACAATATAAACATTCAATATAAAAACGTCCAATAATACATTCAAATATAACGTAAGCAAGGTTGTTCAGTGTGAAATAAAACGCATATAATGAACGAGAGTTAATGAGAAACCAAAAACTGAACAGTAAGAAAAACTGGGCTTTGTTGAATATATTTAAACGGAGTTCCAAAAAAAGCAGAGCTTGTAAGACGCAAGCATGGAATAACCAAATACTATTTAACGGTATTTGAATTCTTATTTTTAATTGCATCATTCATGAAATTCAAGGCTTTTAAATATGCTTAAAAGGTTAAGGGTCCATGGGTCCATCATCTCCGACTTGTTTTTAGATCGGTATTGAAGTCATATCCTTGAAAACAAATGTATATATTGTATAATTATATTAGTTAGAGAGAGAGTGAGGGGGGAGAGAGAGGGGGGAGAGAGAGAGAAAAAGTAATAATTAATTGATTTTAACATCAGCTAATGAACTAACCTTCGTTGGGATCACCTGAAGATGATTGTAATTGGTCATCATATGCTTCTTCGGTCGCACTACACAAGCTTCCTTCGAGCATTGGCTGGGCATACTCTTTTATCTTCTCTATGAGTTCATCAAACTTTTCGTCCTCGAAGCTCGCCTGAGTGCTTTCCTTGGTGAAGTCGATGTAGAGAAGCTGTGTGAAGGTCATACTCATTGGTCCTTCTGGTGGCCAAGTCATATCTTCAAGCAGCAGAGGAACGATCGGTTTACGGAGAGCATCTGAGAGACTGACCTCTCGTCTGCAGTTGGCCGAGAGGGCGTACTTCGGAGTGACGCAGGAAATAACGACCTGTTTGTAAGTCAATGAAATGTCTCCATAAAAACTTGTTGGGAAGACTTTTTGTCACACCCTGCACTACATTTATTCATCAATAAGTAATTGAGAGGGTTACTCCGAGTATGCTGAAATCCGCTGTAATATATATGTCGAGAACAAACTAATAGCAAGTAATAATGATTGAATTAATGTTATTGATAGCTGGTATCGTACCTTTGCATTTCTCACTCCTTTGTCAATCTTTGAGTAGAGTGGATCCCCACCACCCATCTGATTAATATCTAACCAGCAGTGGTATCCCAGACCAGTAAGACGTGAGAACAGTCTCTTAATCTCAGGCTGCTTGCCCCATTGGTATGAGATGAATACGGATGGAGGTTCTGAAGACTCCTGAATTTATGGAACAAAATGGCGGATATACTTATAAAGAATAATAATAATAATAGTAATAACGATCAATTTATATAATTACTTAATTTCTATTATAACATAAACGACAATGGAATATGGATATATCTCCTGGTGGAAATAACGAGAACCATGAAATTCGATTTTAAAAAAAGCAACAGCTAGAGATTCATAAACTCGAAAGGAAAAGTAATGATTGTTTCCAAGAGACCCATATTATAACAACGCATTGTCGTAATGATGAAAAGTACACATACATACAGGCTACTTGTGTTTAAGCGAAAAATAAACACAAGTTTGCTTTTCTTTGAGTAGAATTTTTCTTCGCGGAGAATTTTAAATACAGTATGTTGTAAACAACTGAAATTAAGTTGACCACTCTCGGTAATAAATGAACTAATGTGTCCATAATTTAAAGTGTGCTTCTATCTTAGTACTCGAGAAAAAAAGCAACCAATAAGAGGTGATTCTTACTATGGCAAGATTCTGTTGCTGTACTACAGGTGTGTCCTTGTCTCCGTCCGATACCTTCTTCACAGTAGCCGGTGTGTCTTCAACTTGTGGAATCCAATCACGGTATTCTGTAGGATCGATATAAATGAGAATAATAGTCTTTGAGGCGTCAATTCAAACACTGGATTGTCAAGGTGTAACCAGAACGAAATCTCCGTCTGAATAGCGGCACTGATGACACTCAACACAAAATATTTTAAACAAAATATAATCAGGAAGGGGTGGTAGACCTACAATTCCATTGAATAAACTGTTAACATGTATCATAGACTTACTAAAAGTACGAGTTAATATAAGTACGTGCGACTTCGATAAAAGGTTAAATTCGTGGACATGTAAAGAAAATATCATCCTTAAGACATTTTAGCACAAGGCTGTGGCTTAGGGTAACCATGGTTAACTTAACGGGTATGAGGTACGCATACGGAATACAATCATTTGCTATTGCCAAAGTATGTAACAATATTTGATAACTCGATAAAATTGAAAAAACTCGATTATGAGTTATGTGTTTATGTAATGAAATTAAGTTTTCTACAAAACTATGCAATTTACATAACTGCGCAAATGTTTAATAACATTTATACCATCAGAGACCATGCTTTCATCTGGAGTGGCATGATAAGAAATCTGACCCAACAGTTCTGAGAACTTGGCGTCGTCCCAGAACTTGTCTCCTCTCACGTATTCCTTATCGTTATAGAACTGGATGTAGAGGAGTTGTGCAAAGAGCATGCTCATAGCGCCTTGAGGAGGCCATTGGGTTTGATCAATGAGAATTGGGATGATTGGTTTGTTGAGCAGGTTGGCAAGGTTCACCTTTATGACGGGGATATATAAGCAATGGAAAAAAAAACATATTAATGTATATTGCCCAAAACAAAGTGAATTTTCGAAACGGTATTGAAGTCCATATTTATTATTTGTTTGATTTTAAATAAACCATGCGAGTTGCACTGGAATCGAAATGTCACATAAATATAAAATCTAATTAGAGGCACGGATAACTGAAATATCAGTAAGCAAAAAAACAAAAATCAAACAAATTTAAACAAAACATAAAAACAAAATGTCCACTTACTTTTTAACTAAAATCTCCATTTGAAATTTGGAATACCTTTATATTTCCTCTTGATTTTAGAGATCTTGTTATGCCATAAGTGCCAGAATTTACTGAAATAATAACGAATTCGATACAATTTGGTATCTGTGCCTTGGGAAGCTATGAAATATGATCCCCAATGGAAAGAGTGTCAAAGATCATTTAGTTTACCTCTTTATTGCAATTCTCTGAGTTGGAGTATTTCTCTGTCACCATACAGAGCACCAATTTCGATGACCTCATGCCCTGACTGATCTTAGCAAACAATTGGTCTCCTCCACCCATCTGACCAATGTCCATCCAGCAAGGGAACCCGGCCATCTCTAGATGTTTCTTGATGGCTTTCACTTCAGGCTGGTGATCCCATTGGTAGCTTAAGAATACCGTTGGAGGTTTCTCCGAGTCATCCGAGGGTGCTTGAGGCACCATCAGTTCTGTCAAGTAAAATATCGATTGATGATATAAGGCATACTGAGCTAGGATTACAAATATGTACATATGGGTAAACTCAGTGTATGATAAATCTGCAATCCAGCCTGTATCAATGTGTAATCCACAGAGTTAAATACCTAGTGCGTATTTAACTCTGTGGTGTAATCTCACACAGACTCATGGAAAATAAATACATATTCATAACGACTACTATTTGCTGGTGATTGGGATACACCCAATGAAAATGGTAATGCGAGTTGTATTCAAACCTGCTTCTTCTAAAGCCTCGGTGATAATTTCAGTTGCATCAGTTCTGCTCATGTCTTCCAGCGCGCTGAGTATGGCGTAGGTGGCGTCGCTACTCTTGTGAGTCGTGTACCATTCAGCAAGGATAGCCATGGTAGGATCAGGCGACAGGGCCCAGTTGCGAATGTCCTCACCCGAGTAGCCAAGACGTACTGCAAGGAATCTCCAGTCATGCTCATGCTCTGGGTTCAACAGCTTGGAGACGTCACGTGACCATTTTGGTGCGTTGGTGATCGTCTGGGAGAAAAATGGAAATGTTCAGGGACCATCATTCAATGAACATATTTTTTCTTCATTGAGACAGCCTTCAACATTTATTTTGATTCGAAAAAAGAAGCTCTCAAAGCTGTTTGATTTATATTGGGAACATATCTGCCTTTTAATTGGACTGATAATTGCCTGACATCGGATGATAAGAGTGATATCTTTTTTCTTTTCTTTTTTTCTTACATGCTTTTCCTATTTTCATAATAAAGTGTTCGATCCCTTTCAATTATTACAATGGCAAGTAAAGGGTATCGCTTGGCACTTCTAGAAGTGAAAAAAAAATATGATGATTGTTATACCTTGTGGTCTATCTCCTCAACTTTTTCCACCGTTTCATCCACGACTTCTTTCAGGTCGTCCAGTTTCTCTCCTTGCTCGTTGACATCGTTCTTCACGTTCTCAATGTCATCAGCCTGCTGAGCCACGGTCTCGTCAATTCTCGAAACATCCTTTTCCGTGGTCGTTACCCGAGTGTCCAAGTTATCGATGTCTTCCTTTTGTTCCGCCACATCTTCACTAAGAACTAGCAAACTAGGAAATACCACACGATAAAGTTTTGTAAGCCAGAAGCTGCCATTCACTAAAACTTTACAGTATTGCAAGGCTGAAAATAAGTATTCTGTAAAGAAATCTGTATATATCGATAAATACAACACAGCATGCACTAACCCTTTAAAATCAGTATTTTGTAAAGGCCTATTTATTTCCAATTTTCAATACCAACTACTTAAAATCAACACCAGATTATTCCTCATCTATGTAAAGCCCTTTGGTTAGTTAGGTGCGTTTCACATTGACATGGGACGCACCTCAGGCTGATACACAAAGAAGAGTTGGTCAGATATCGCCCATAGCTCGTCTCGCATTAGACACGACTTACCTTCTGCCTTCCAGGAAATCAATGAGAGCCGTGACCAGATCTGGAACTCCAATCTCCTGGCACTTCTTGAGTTTCTCAATGTTTGGTTTGTAGACAGCTAGGCATTCCTTGTGGGCTTGTCCTATCCTCTTGACTTCCATCAGGACGACACCTGTCCACATAGCTTCGATGCTCTTTAGCCTAGTAAACACGATCTTCAAACACCTTGCAGCCTCTTTCTAAAGATGTTAGAGTGATATGAGGAGATAGATGTTCATGATACGATAGTATATTATATTTAATTACATATTCTCTTGGATGTACATGTGTAAGTCAGGTGTCGTTTAAAGATTCGATGCACACAATATTATCTGCAATCTAGTTTTTCTAGGGTTCGCCCCGGATCAACCTTCAAGTTTCCAGTCGAGTATATAGTTCTCGACCATGGCAACTACGAAAAGGCCAGTACCAAAGTGCACGTGGTATTCGTGTGCACCCCAACAATCGAACGCGTGGGTAAAAAATGGGGAAGCCCTACATTTTGCTTAAAATAAGACTCATATCACCCCCAATATCACCCTATTATTTGTTGTTAGGTGTGAAACTTTGTTCCTTTTACACTTTATTTTACCTCATTGAGTCGACCAACACTGGCTAGAATCTTACAGGCATGTTGAGCCTCGTTGGGGTTCTGCTTCCATGATTTGACGCACCTGTCGACATGTTTGGTGAACTTGTCAGCATGATGGACGGAGATGTTAGCGAGGGTCATGAAGCAAAAGTGCACCAAAGTAGAATTGCAGACATCCTCGAACATCAGATCGACGTGTGGTACCAAATACTATAGAAAACAGATAGGAATGTGAATTTACAACTCAAAACCATCAGTAAGTCACTTGGATTCATTTGTGACAGGTTACATGCATCCATTGAATTGAATTTAATTTAATTGTAAGTTATTCGACATCATCAGTAAACGTACATGATATATTATTGAAACTTGAGAGTTTGAGCTTTCCAATTATACTTTTTAAAAATGTCGCTCACTAAAGTAAATAGGCATACAATATGGCTAAAGCAAAGCCGATACGAATATGATATACCCAACATGGTTTTCTTCGATACTGCAGAAGTAAACAAAAATAAACAAGAAAGAGAGGTTAACTTTACATTGATATCTGACCACTTTATTTTTAAGCTTCTAAACTCTAAAATGACGTCACTCAAACATTAATTTCAATAACTTTCATGATCTTAACCCCAAGGTATGTTCCTAATTTAACTAACGACTACTTCCTAAAACTGCTAGGAAAAAGAAATTCCAATATGATAACCTCAAATATCGCACCTTTGAATACTTTTGGCTGACTTCATAGAGGAGTGTGTAGTGATTGAGCTTGTCATCCGTTCCCATATCCTCCAGAAGTAAGACGATACGGTCTATCCTTGACAGAACTACTTTCGGGTTATGCAGGCATATACCCTTGAGAGACACTGTAACAAAAGAGGTGTAAAGGTACTCATATGAAGATTGTAAAATTATATTGAAACAAAATTTCAATAACAAATCTCAAGTTAAATACTAGATCATTGTCGATCACTGTCATGCTTAACGGACACATGCCCTCCCTTCTTCAGTTGAAACCTTTTAGAATATCAGGAGCCCAAAAGTGCAGTACACATGTCGATTTCGCCAGTTCTTACGAAGTGCTAACAAGCTAAAGTTGGAACAGAGGACGGGAGGGAGGGCTGAGGGTGTAACATATCTTCTCCGGTCATGTTCCAATTGTTTAATTACTGTTCAGAACCAAACAAGTGTTACTTACGACCAACACGTGTTCCCTCGCATTTGTTGTCCAAGTAGGCATCAGCTATGGCATCTCCGTATGGCGCCAGGAGCTCTCCGTTCTCATAGATTGATGGTTTATCTATGGTTCTAGCAGCGCTCTCCTCCAGGTCTGTGACGTCACATGTTAGGAGTTTGACCACATAGGGGATGAGATCCTTATACAGCTTCGGTTTGTCATTATGCTGGAAAAATGTAAAGTTCAAAAAGCGTTGACCTTTTTTTATTGTTTCGAATGTACACGGACACGAAATAAATATATCGTTAGTTTCCTTATTTCTTCCAAATTGCCATTATCATCGAAAAGTCAATCTTTCCATCCAAAACGGCTACCTACAACCAAATATAATATGGTCTCTGTTCATATTTTAATGTGTGAAAATAGAACAGACAAACCAGCTTTACAGCGTCTGCATACAATTATAAACGTTCTTTAAAATCTTCAAAGGGTATAACAATTGGCAAGTTGATGTTAATGGACCAAACTTCAGATCTACCTAAGATAAGACATGCATTATGTGTGACAGAGGGTCTAATCAGGAATTCTCCGGGGTCAACTTCTCAAACTCCGTTATCATGCATGTGGTCTATGGTATACTCTTAGTTTTCGTAGTGGCATTCGAAAAGAACTGTAGGTACCACACGTAAATAGGGGTTTGTTATAAAAATATATTAGCGGCGCACCGTGCATCTATAATAATCATTTTATATACCTTCTGAATAAATCCCCGCATAATTTTGTGTAGAATTTGTCCATGTACCGAGAGGGGTGTCGAATCTCCCTCCAACTCCTGATCCATACAGAACTCCATAAGACCCTTCAACGATGCCACACTGGTCTTTCTGTGGTGGGGGACATTGTTGGTTCAGTAAAAAGAATTAATATATATGTGTGAATGCGGTGCCGTCAAGATAATCACGATATAAGTACCACAAAGATAGTGATAGAATTTGAAGAAAAAAAAATGTAATTTAGAATGGTATCTAAATGCATATTTAGTTTTCTTCTCTCTGCGGTCCTTCGTCTCCCGAATTATATCAACCCCGGTACGGGTCCACCATGTATATCTCTTCCAATATATCTACTCCTTCCCCGTCAAATGTTTCCAATAAATAACTTTAAACTGTCTTTTCTTTCTAGTATATAATGGAAAGATGTCTTCAGTACAATATGGTCATAACTATAATTGTGCTTTGGTTATGTATTACTCTCTTTGTCTGGTTAGAGTGTCACGAAATTTTTGTTTACATCAGACATAATAGAGAAGTGTACAATTTCGTATTTGCAGCGGTGTCATGGGGGAGGCTTGCAGGAGTAAGGGGCAGTACCAGTATTCGGAGTCTCGGACTTAACCCACCACATGTCTAAACCTTAAACAACTTGACTCTCATCCTCATGAGTTGCTAAATGTCTAAACCTTAACCAACTTGACTCTCATCCTCATGAGTTGCTAAATGTCTAAACCTTAACCAACTTGACTCTCATCCTCATGAGTTGCTAAATGTTTTCCACTTCATGAAAATAAAAAGATTTATTTCTTCACATTTTATTAAAATTTGGGCTATCACCAGTTTCTCATTCCCATGAATACTCCTTGAAGAAAAACTTACCCACTCTTTTCTAGAAGTTCGTAATCGGGTATCCCTTGACCTAAGTACTTATGATCCAAGTTCCCTTCCATGTCTGTGTCATCTCGACGGAGCCATTTTAGGAAAGCTTCAAGTACACCAGGAATCAACTTCTCAGTACCCTAGGGACGAAAAGGATTTAAAAGCGGTCACATTTCGAAATATTTACGAGTTCCTTTGTCTCGAATATGGTTATTACAAAAGTATTTTGGATAAAGTAGTCTATTTGGATAGAACAATGTTAAGACATAAATAATACGATAGGTTATAGATTTTTGAAATATTAATGATTCATATTTTTTTTAACTGTCTATTCATTGTTAATTTAGGTTAATTTGTTTATCAAAAACATTTGACATTTGTTGGTTGTTGAAAATAATATTCTAACTGAATTAAGTTTAATTATCTAAATGGTCGACATGTTTTACCTCATACGTCATTTCAGTGGTTTCCACAATCCCCAATGCAACCACAATGTGCATATCAGAGCCACTCTCTAGACATGACGTCAGAAGACGGAGCAAAGACCCTCCAACTTTCTTCAAAACTTTGTCTCGACTTGAAAAGTGAAAGAAAGAAAAGTTTATATGAATATATTGAATGTGATAAATCATTTTCATTTAATGATGAAACGCACAGACCCTCTTAAAACAGTAGGCCTATAGTTTCGTCTGATTGTTAGTTCGTTGGCCATAATTTTCATGAAATTTTAAATTGTTAGATATCTAATTTGTGTAGAGTTTATTCAAATGTTTATTTTTATCTCAACAGCCATGCTTCAGCTTTATGTATCAAAATAATGTACCATATCATCGACATAGCAAATTGCCGTTTCATGGATAATATTTTCTATTTTAAAATGTTGTTTTATTGATTAACCTACTTGAATGCTTCGATCATTTCTTCAATGGTTTTCTTGAGATGTTTCCCCGACTCCCACCAAGACAAATTCTTCTCTTCTCCCGACTCCATGTCTCTTTTCTCCCGATCAGTAGGTACCCATTCAATCGGTTCCGACAGATCTTGAAGAATCTTCTCGATAGCGCCCTCATGTCCCTAGAAGAGAATAAATTCAATTTAAAACGTTTTACTGACTTCTACATACATATTCAAAATATTATTGAATGATAATTGTTATATAGAATGGCGTATAATATAGAATGTTTATCACGTATCATCAACATAACTGCACTTACACTTTAAAAGCTTTTTGGCAGGCATATTGGTACCAAACTATTTGAAACTCCATTTTCGCTTTCCATTTCCGAATAATTTTATACTGGGAATTACCAAAAGTCCCCTAACGACTGAAACAAAAAGGAAACTTGCGGGGTCACCAGAACGTTATCCAGGATTTGGCACCCGGGGGGCCCGATGTGATTTTGATTTTGGCGCCCCCCCCCCCCCCCAGTGGTGAGTCCAGAAAGGTACGTCCCATTTTTTTCCACGTTACACCGGGTGAGCCAAAAGGTACACTCTATTTTTTTCACGTCACGCTGTCGAGCGATAAGCGGGGGGGGGGATTTTTTCGGGCTTTGGCCAACCACAAGGTCATATATCAGGGATTAGGGGTAGGTTTCAGATGTCAATCGGCTCAAAACATTTATATTTTTTCCTTTTTTTTTTTTTTTTTATTATTATTTTTTATTTTGCTCGATTTGGCGCCCCCTAAGTCCAATTTGGCCTCGAGCAACTATGTCGCTGAATATTCAGAAGGGGTTAAAATTCCCAAACATTCAATGATGATAAACACTCAACTGGTGAAATGGGTCCAGAGATATTTTTACAGATCAGATCATAGTTGGACAATTTTGTTTGAGAGATTCTTTAAGTCATATGGTGGAAAATCTATATTTGTCAGTAACTATGCAGTTGAGAAACTACCAAAAATTGAGGATATTTCCTCCATTTTATATTGATTTATTGAAAGCATGGTTAAAGACAGATATTTATTTAAGCTTGGTCACTAACGATACAAGCCAAGTCAATCTATTAAAGCAAGGTGTATGGAATAACAAGTATATTCTGATTAATAATCAGTCAGTGTACTGTAGGTCTCTACATGAAGCAGGACTGTCTAATATTTATTATTATTATTATTTGATGATGATGGAAATTTTTTACATTTCAATTGGTGGAATAGAAAAGGTGTTCGAAATAGTTATTTTCTACAATACATGGCGATAATACAATCAGTGAAGAAAAAATGGAAATGTGAATTCCATCCAGTGATATTGCAAATGTTTTTGGATAAAGATGATGAAGATCAGGTACAACAAGAGTATGTGGCCTCTGGATTATATAACCTGAAGCCCAAAATAGTGTACATGGACCTTCTATCCGAGTTCATAAAAAGACCAGTTAGTGAACAATTATTTTCTAGAACATTTGATATTCAAGAGGAGGACTGGTCTCAAATTTATACCCTTCCATTTAAATGCACAATAGAAACAAAAATGAGAGTTTTTCTATTCAAATTAATACATAATATACTATATACTAATTATAGATTGTGTAAGATGAAAGTAGTCGACTCAGAATTTTGCACCTTTTGTCATTCAAATTTAGAAACACCCATTCATTTGTTCTATGAATGTGATGTTATTTCAAAGCTGCGACAGGAGTTTGTTTGTAGAATTGGCAAGAAATTTAATGTTAAGTCTGAAGACTTTAGTAGGAAAAGAGTGATGTTTGGATTCATTATGGACTGGAAAGGCCCCCACAAATCACTGCTAAACCATTTGGTACTAATGTTTAAAAGATATGTTTATATAGAAAAATGTAAAAACACACAACCACATTTAAAGGGACTAATATCTTTCATTTCTAATACGAAACTAATTGAACTTTTGCAAAACTGAAGAATATTGAAGGATTGCATTATAAAAAATGGACCCCTGTTGAAAAATTATTTTGATTACATTCTTGACGTAAACTTGATAAAGATAACAATTTTTTTTTTACCCACTCTTCATGTATTGTTATATAGGTTTTGTATATTGTTTTTGTATTTTACACCATTATAAATGCTGTGATTTGTTATGTGATTAATGTTTGTACATACAGATTATCTGAGCAATAAAAAGTTTCAAAAGATAAAAAAAAGAGGCCAATTTGGCGCCCCTTTTAGGTCATTTTAGCGGCCCGTAAAGCCCCCCCCCCCCCAGAATACGCGCATGGTCACAATTACAAAACTTTTACTAACTTACCAGACAGCACATTATGATTCTATCAATATAAAAAAAATATATATATTCTACAGTCGCCAACAAACAAGCTAAGTATGAAACTCATTTGAATTCAATACGTCTTCAATTGATTTTGAAGAAAAAAAATGAACGTACCTTCCATTTTATCACCGTTTTCTCCTTAAATATATCCCCAGCTCTGGCCAGGTATAGCTCTGTTTTTATCTTCATACACGCCACGCATATATCAGCCATGATTGCCTCATGTTTGTTTTTCCTGTAGAAAAATAATAATGATATACGTAATCATGATTATTTTTCTCAATGTAGGTCCATTTTTGAACAGTAAATAGAATTAAATATTGATTTGACGTATGATGATAAAGCCTTCGCTTAAGTCATTTATTGTAGGGCTTAATAATATGATTGTGTAACGCCCTTAAAAAAATAAAAATATTTTTACAGCATTATCTGTTCACACCCCCCCCCCTTTTTTTTTTTTTTTTTTTTTTTTTTTTTCTTTTTTTTTTTTAATCACGAGAAGAAGGGTGCCATACAGGGGGGATAATACCGCAAATGCGTGTGAAACTGTCTGCTGAAATCAATGGCCCGAATTCACAAAGGTGGATTCTGCAAAATCCATGGTTTCAACCCTGGGTTTAACCTAGGGTTGGAATATAGGATTTTCAAAATGGTATTCATAAAGGTGGACTCGACTGAATCCACAGATCCACAGTGTCATAAAACGTCATAATTTGGGTCAACTGTTGGTGAATCATAAACTGGTGGATCCGTGGAGCCGTCGATTAAAAAACCCACGGATCCACGGATCCGTGGGTTTTGCAGAATCCTCCTTTGTGAATTCGGGCCAATGACGCTATGTTACATATTTAAAGTTTGTGGTATATTTTCCAATTTTCATAATTTCAAGTTTCTGTATTCCTATAGGAGTAATGTTTTTAATATTTTGTCAGCAATGTCACGTAAATTAAGTTAAAAACAAACAAATAAAAATAAAAACACTAAAAATGACAATAGGAACATATATAATAATCAAGAATGATAGGACTACTCACGCAGCCTTGACTGCATCCAGTAATTCATCTCTGATCTCATACTTGAGTTCCTTCATGAACTCCCCCGTCTCATCCTTATTGATCTCCTCTAAAACTCTAGGTAAATACTCATCTAATTTGGACGGATTCTTCTGAATAAACGTCTTCAACTCATCAAATTTGTCAGCCATCATTTACTTCAAAATCTAGAATGAAAGTGCGAAAGAAGCTTTGAATTAAGAACACATCATTAAAAATGGTTGAGGTAATGCTGGACAAAGTCCTCATCGAAACCTCCTTATTTATATATATCTCGTTCATTATTATGAAAGTTAAAAGCCATACAATTTTACCATCAATTACCTTTTTAACCATTCTTATTACAAATTTTAATGTTAAACCGAGATAGACGATTTCCATGTCCCTGCGACCCAAAAGAGTATGGGCGAAGGAGGTATAACGAAATGTTACATTCACCATTTAAACTTTCCGTTGAAGTTTGCAAGCAAGTTAGTACATTAACTTTTCCCTGTAATTTTGTATTTTTCAATTTTTGGAAACGCCATGTGAAAGCCTATATTGAACACTACTTATTTGGCCCTGTGCAATGCTGAATACTTCATAATAATCATGTAATGTTGAATTAGAAATGCACTGCATCAATGGTCTTTGTTAATGTTGCTATGTTTGATCGGTTTTAATGGCGCGTGTCATTCAATTTCTAACATTCACTCGATGTTGGAGACCTACGTTTACTCATTGTATTCAGGACAATTAATTATATATTGATTCATTCATGTCAGTACGTGTACATTGCGAACTATTTACGTGTTGACATAGTGATGAACGTGACATTCTCCCTGTAGATGGTGAGCTGCAACGCAGAGGATATTGAACGCGTACCCCGTTTCGTTTTGCCTCTTTCTCTGCCTCTATATAATCTCCCTCAATCATCCCTGTGTATCCCTTGCAATAATATTGACTACATGTATATCTATATCTTGTTACAAAGTTGTATGAAGACCACAACAAAATAAACGGGGGATTACAATTAAAATAAAAAAAAATCCTTGGATGTATGGGAATAGTTAATTGACCGAACCCCATCATTTGATAACGAAATATGTGGAAAAATTATAATGTAGCACTGAATAATTAATGATGGATATGTGAACAGAGAGAGTAATATCACTTTTAAGGGCCTATCAAAATAATTTACAGCATTGATTTTATCATAACTTCCTTTGACTCACAATAATAATATCATAATCCATTTTCTTTAAGGGCTACAAATGCCCTCTTTTCACGTCACTATTCAGTAGGAGCCTACAAGGCAGATAAGAAAATTTAAACTCGCGCTTTAATTGCGCTCATACTGCAATAGGCCTTCAATGATAGCTAAAACATTTATAAAATAAGATTCAGACCAAAGCGGCTACAAAATATGACCATGTTTTTCAATTTTCGGGTTAATAATGAGAAATTTAGCCCCCCCCCTCCCCTCCCCGATGAATTAACCCTCGGACATTTGATTTTGATATCATATAATACGGCTGAACCCCCCCCCCCACACACACACACACACACACACACCTATAGAAGATAGATCGCTGACCTGCTGACGCCCCTGTCAATGTTGACCACGGGTACATATCCACAAAATATAATAGTCAATACTAATACAAACAAGAGGGACGTAAGCAGACGAGACAATTTTTCTTAGTAATACACGGGGTATACAAAGCAAGGATTTAGCATGAAAATGGGATATACCTCCTAATATTGTATGATACGTGAGTGGTATACTTACCGATTTAATGCGGTAATAATCCCGTGGATGGAATCAAGAAGTTAGCATTACTATTGACAATACTATATTAGTCGTATAGGTCGAAGTATACAACTAACAAAGAGTAGTTTAGACGAATAATCATTAATCCCATTGATACATATTACAAAAACTCTGTGAAAATCGATGTCCAATGGCCGCGTTAATATAACAACTCATTGCACGGTTCGTTAATACTCTGAATGAAATTAAAGCAATAATGGTTGCAATCGCTGTTATGGTTACGCTTTTATTTGCAGTGTCTAGGCTACGCAGGTTATGATTTTAACTGGTGCACTTGGCGTTGGCAAGTGAGGCTTGTATCTCGCATACAATCATATTGGATCTTTTTTGTGTTGATTGCTATCATGAACAAGCGAGGTAACTGATGAAAACGAAACGGAATTATCAATTATGAGCTGTTCATAATGATATAGGAGCACATTGTTCACATGCCTCCAAATTATCGATTATCATGATTATGAAATGACTGAACTATAGTAAAATACGAGATAAGATATTCATATTGATATCAGCTAGCCCCTGAAAGAGAACATATGGGTGCAATATTTGTATTAACTTCCGATTACAATAGGGCTACAAATGAGATTGTATGTTTCATCGCAATCTGAGGAAATGACCTTTGCACTATTGATCTATTTCAATCATGACCAAATATAATTAAAACTATTAGCACCGGGGTAGAGGTATTTACTTGATTTGATGTGGGGCTATAGAACAGGGGAATGAAATCACTAATCTGAACAAAATAGGACCTATGTTGCAGGATAGGTGGGGTGGGGCTGGGTTACATGGGTTCTTGCAAGTCAAAAAACAAGCACGGGTATCGAACTATATTATTGGATGAGTGCCCCAAAGTTCATTTGGGCATTTTATTGTTTTTGTTTTATTTCCCCCATCTTTTTTTTTTTTTTTAATTAACATTTATTTAGGATATTGTTTGTAAAACCATCCCCATATAGGAATAGGGAAAGCGATTTTTTTTTTTTTTTTTTTTTTTTAAAGACATATGGCAAACAAAACTGTGGGTCATCAGACTTAAACCCTCGGCTCCTGTACATCTGCATCTATCTATGAAACTTTATAAAATGATATGAAGATAATCAGGAAAATGATATGCGGTAACTATAACAATAGACCTTCTTTACGGGTAAAAATATAAAACAAGTGTAATAATTAGGTAACATCAAAAACATCAGGTGGACACTGTTTAATCACTGTTAAATTATGCCTCTCTTTCATTTAAGCAAAGTTCTTTCTCATTGGCGGGGGTCATAGCCCCAACATTTCACCCCCCCCCCCCCCACGGACCAGGATACACTTCTGATGATTGCAGTTCATTTCACCCCAACAAATAAGGATTCGAAGCTTTAGACGCTAAAGGAAGGACACTAATCACACGAGACTTCGGAGTGCTTCATTTGAACTAAATGATTTATTGCTTTGGCATATGAATAAAGAAAGATATAAAATATAAAAATTTCATTTGTCAATAATGAAGGAAGCATGATTCAAGAAATGCATTCAAATAAGTTTGAAAGTAAAAATAAAGTAGAATTGTACATGTATTTACATTTGAGAAAATGAGAAAGGCAAACTTGTGGAAAATGCATGTAAAAAAAAATAGTTACCTATCATTCACTATGATTATCAAGCAAACATGTTGAATTCTGTAAAAATGAAAATGGCTGTTTTGGGTTACAAATCGAGGGATTAGTTTGTTTGATGGTACTATTAGGGGACACACACCCCAAGACTCATTGGCTCACATTCTGAACCTTAAACTGAGTTTTTATGAGTTGAAGGTCGTGCAAAGCTATTGTGCGATCATTTTGTCTGATACATCAGTCAACATCAGACAAACTGATCACATAATAGCTTTGCACAAACATAAACTTTTACAAACTCAGTGTTCGGTCTAGAATACAAGCCTTTACCCATGGTATATGTATTATACAGAGCTGTCAACGTCTTCTCAGTCTATGCTTGTACTCAATTCATAACTACAGTGGTATCCTATAAATGCAAAGAGATATTAGTTCCAACATATCAAATATGTGGCTAAAGAACAAAAATTTAAAGATTTCATCCTAATAACCCTTTATAACCACTTGGCTGCAGACCACGTAATATTACATGCTTGGCGTTTGTACACTGTGCGCGGACCACATAATATTACGTGATCCTACTATTGTCTGAGCTTTGTCTGTTTTGACGCACCAGCGCCATGCTGGTCATACCTGTACTATGCAATTAGCACCATGCAGCAGGCAAGTGGTTAAACACTTAGGAATTCCCATATACAGTTAACTCCCACTATACCGAGGTGCTCGAGACCAAGCCAAATACCTCATTATAACAGTAACAACCTTTTTACAACAAAATCTTGTTTTACTGAATACATGAGCACAACTGAAGTAGATTATATTCAAAGCTGTGAATTAAACATTTAGGGTTAACTTCTTCCAATGTTTTAACCCTAAAAAGGCCGGGTTATTTTTGCCATCTCACAGCCGGGGGGGGGGCCTAATCGACCCCCCCTTCAGATCTCGGCCGCCGATCGCGCGAGCGCCGCAAAAATTTGCACAATAGTAGTGTGCAATGTAATCTATAAGACTGTATAGTTCGTTTTTCCAAAATAATGTCTTTTTAATTTATATGAATTAATTATGCTAATTTATGCATGAAATCATACTTTGAGGTCTAAATCATTGAATAAGGCTTCTAGAATGCTAATTCTTGGTGAAAATATTCTTTGTAGCATTCCTAACAATTGTACATGAAAAAAATTCCGGTATCTAATTCAATTTCTTATGTATTTTATTGTTTTGGGAATTTCTTATGTATTTCTTTGTTTTTCGACTTATGTATTTTATTGTTTTTTTGTTTGGAATACTTCGGTCATTGATTATCTCTAATGATTACAGCAATTTCAATTAAAATATTGGCTAATAACCATATTTTAAATACAGAAATGTGATTTTAGCATGAAAAGCCATTTCCCATATGTTTTGTACACAAATACAGAAAATTTCTGGTTTTTGAACCTGCGCTGCATTACATAGCGTTGCGTAACTTTCGAACCGTACGCTCAAATTTTATGAAAATAGTTTTAAAAGTTGCGTAAGATGTTAGAGTATAAAGTCATAAATGCGCGGAGCGCGAAAAAAATTTTCAGCGACATTACCGCGCGAAATGTCGAGGGGGGGGTCGATTAGGCCCCCCCCCCCCCCCCCCCCCCCCCCCCGGCCCTTTTAGGGTTAAACAATAGTTCAGATCATTAGTAATAACACATGATGATGAATAAGTTGGATGCAATGCAAAAAATTGCAAGTAATTTTTGGGGGTAATCCTATTACATAAACTTACATCTTGGTAGCACCTTCAAAAACAGGAGCAAATCCAGGATTTTTACATGGGGGCGCAAACAACGAATATGAAAATAGAGGGGCCGACCTATGCATGCAGTCATGTGATACTACCACTTGACTACGACACAGTGTAGGGCTAATAATAGTCTAAGTTGTATATCTTTCTTATTCCATAACACATAGGCTCTTAGCATGATGACAGTACTGTTTAGATCTTATCAATATACCATTAAAGGAAACACTTATGTTTGTATAGGTTAATAACCTTAATTAATTATCTTGTGTATGTACATTCCAAATCATTTTTAATTGTTTTAAGAATCTGATTAAATGACAGCAAAGCAACAAAAAAGTACAAAATTTTACAAAGTGTGTTTACAGATATTGTACAAACTCCTACTGTGGTTTTCAATCATAAAATGGGCACCACACAGCATGCCTGCAACTCATGATCCAAACAAATTGGAATACAATTGGATAAAACAAATGATACACAAACCATTTTAGAGTTTCCTAAATTTTCAGTTTGCAGGGTTTGACTTGAACTGCCATCCAATCTGCAAATAAGTAAGATCAATTGACACACAGGATCTCAAAGAAAATTACATTTTTCCTTAAATGCCTCCGCCATTGAAAGTGGTGCTGGGAGCATCATGTCTTTCAGATGTCCGTTTGTCCTACTTTCTTGTTCTTGTGATACTTTTCATTTTATTCAGCCTTGATTCTGTTCCTCATCTAAGTGTACAGCCTAGTAGCTTTTGCACAGAAAAAGAGCATAATTGTTATTTACACATTTATACCATCTTAATACAGAGGAGCTCAAGACCAAGCCAGTAACCTTGATATAGTGAATGCAAGATAGAGATACACATGTGCAAATTTTGCAAGAATTGTCTCATTGCCATGTAAATTTGTATCATTCTGTGCTCAGTGTAATAGAAGTGGATGGTAATATATTCTAACAGTCATGCCTTATAACTATCATAACTAGTATTCAGCTGCTTCAACTCATCAATCTTAATTTCTAAGATCTTATACGCAACACTTCAAATTCAATCACATTATACTGTACATAATGAATTCCTGTTGAGTAGTAATAGCCTTCACTTAATTTTGAACAACTAGAACAGTACACTCCCATTATAATGAGGTGCTCAGTACTAAACCAAATACATTGCTATAGTGAAATCTTGTTACTGAACATATTGTCATGTGAATAGCAGAAGGGTGTAACAGTTTTTATATAGCATGCCCTTTACATGCTGTACAACAACTCTTATGCCCTTTTGTCAGCTGTACACAACATGGATCACATCACTCCAAAGATATGTCATATCTGTCCTCATTAGTACAGGAGTGGACTGTGCCACATTATAGAGCATTTGTAAATAGATTCAATCATAAATGCAGAATGGTACAAATAATTTGCTCCTCAAGTAATTTGGTCTTTATTTCATTGTTTTTTGTTTTTTTTTACAATTTCTTTAATCACAATACAGTAAGAATGTTGAATTTGATTGTTTGTAAATTGCTTCATGTAACATTGATTCCAATGAGTACAGTCCACTGCAGTCTATTACAACAAGGAACAGATAACTCTGCCTCAGTCAAATCTCGTGGGATCATAGAACTCTTTTTGACTTATGAGAGGTAAATATCACGTCTTGTATAATCTGAACGGAAAAATTGCTTCGAATTAGTTGATTATTCTACATATAAGGAGGACTTATGCAGAGTTGACTGTATTTGATATTCCTCCCAAGAACCAACCAATTACCATATTATAAAGATATTGCGGTAAACCGAAAACATAATTTTGCACATGTTTGAAAAAGGGATTAGGAGAATTGCATCATTAAACAAAATCTTTTATATCCCTTCTCGTTATTACGACATATGTCAACAAGATCTTTTAAATAAGGCATATGGTTGAGCACTTTGTTTTGATAAGAGTGCACTATTGTGTTTACTACTAAAGAACACAAGAATATCAACCGTTTCTTACATAGCAATATTCCAGTTCAAGTAACTGACCAACACAGTGTATTATATTCCTGTCTTTAGACTAGCTCATGATTCTATATTTGGTGATTTCTCCATTATCATGAGAAGCATTACGATAAGCCATAGTTTCCTATCTGCACTTCAGCTAGTAGGTCTATAAACACAATGACATACCAATGCATTGTCATTCAAGCACTCTATTAGGGGCAAGACTAGTAGCAGTCCCACAGACTGGTTAAGGCATTTTATCCCATTTCTCTACCATTGTTCCATAGGCACAAGAGGAGTCCAGTGTGCTGAGATGTTAGTACCGTCTACCTCTCTTGGCTTTCTGTTGAGTTCTATTAGATGAGCTCATAGCACTGAATGGATCATCACTGTCATTCTGAAGAAAAAATGTATAATAAAAAGGTAATATTGATTTCTGAAAATTTATTCAGCAGATTACATGATTAAGCAATATATGAATGTCAAATCTGACATAATATTAATTTTGTAATTGTATTTTATCACATTGTTTAGATTTTGTGATATTGATTCTCTTTTTCTACGTAAAAACAGCAGTTTTCAGATTATTATGAGCCTACATCTATTTGATAGAAGCCCACATAAGAATGGTACAATGACATTTGCTCCACGCTTTATTTGGTCTCGGATGTTACAGTTACTGGTTACAGTTAGAGGTATAGCATTTAGTCTGTTGCTGAAGTTAGTGATTTGATTAGTGGTATTGATTTAACGTGAAGCAAAGATTAACACTCACCTCTGAAGAGTCACTGATGTACGTCAAGTTACTACTCCTGAATATGGGCATAAAATAAAACGGAATTAATTCTGGATCTGATGGACTTGCAATATACACAGGAGTATCTATTCCCATCGATGAATTACTATATCATAGAATCAAAGAGTTTTTTTAATATTTTGTCTGATAAAACTATTCTGTCAACAGAAGCTTACAATGTATTTCAGCAACAATATTCATGTTTTGATCATATCATGTGTTACAACAATACATTCCTTTGATAAGCAAGGTGCTAGGGACCAAGCTATTAAATCCTTTATAATGAAGTCTCATTAAACTGAACCCAAAGGCACACAGAGACATGTGTTCATGTTTGAAATTGGAGTGTTCCCTAGTTCTTAAAAAATAGTGTTGTTTCCGAGCTCATTATAACAGAGGCAGACTGTATATCACATATCTAAGGGATTTAAGTTGAGCTTTGGATAACATTGTTTTGGCTTTAGCCTCCAAACAATGCAAAATGCATTTCAAGGAACAATCATACAAGCTACCCACTTACTACAAACCAACAATCATGATCAAGCCTATTCCACTGTTTAGAACTAATTGACTAGATCACAACAGCTATTATTCCACATATTAATGGACATCTATAAGATGACCTGAAGCTACTCACGTTGTTTTCCTCTTTGATGCTTTGCTGCCTCTTGATGGAAGCATAGAATCATCCATGTCATCTTCATCATCCTACATGAAAAATAAAAAACAACATTACATTCAATATAAATGATATTGTCTTTAAAAAAAACGATAATATCACTCAAAAAATGTTATCACCACCACACAGCACCATTATCCCCTTTATTATCTCACATAAAATATAACAGCACCTGGTTTGGTTTGCCAGCATGACATCACTTCCCAATGATAACAAAAGCATCGTCTGAGCAGCCAGCTTGAACCACAACATTTCTGTATTTTAAGAGTTTAAAATCAGTATTTGATGGAGGAAATCATTTTTTTAAAGAAAAAACACAGGACAACACAATACTTCAATTTAGGAAATCAGTATTTTGTATGAAACCATTGGTACTCTTCTCACTTTTCAGTGCTAAATACGGAAAATTAGTACTAACTGGCAGCTCTGCATCATCATCATCAACATCACCATCACAGTAATCATCATCATCATCATCATCATCATCATCATCATCATCATCATCATCAACATCATCATCATCATCATCATCATCTATTTCATACATCTATCATCATCATCATCATCACCACACATCATCATCATCACCACCATTCATCATCTATCAACCCCTATTCATCATCACTCACACTATCATCATTCATCATTCATCTCATCATCATCATGATCATCATACATCATCATCTCCAGCTATCATCTCATCATACCACCATCATCATCACTCACATCCATCATCATCATCACCACTCATCTCATCCACCATCATCATTCATTCACTTATCATCATCATTCTATCATCGATCATTCATCATTCATATCACCATTATCGATTCATCATCATCATCACCACCATCATCATCATCATCACCACCACCACCACCATCATCATCATCATCATCATCATCATCATCATCACCATCATCATCATCTTCACCATATTAACCATCATGGTCACAACTGAAATCCTCAGTGTTATCACTGACATCTTGACAATCATTATATCTTACATCAAATGCGATAGCGCCTGGTTTGGTTTTTCTGCTGGAGGATGCATTGCCAAAGGATGACATCAGCAAGCTCTGCTTACTAGCAGCTGACCCTCCCCTTGATGAACTTTGACCTCTCCCTCGACCTCCTCTGCTACCCCGACCACCTCTGCTTCCTCTTCCTATCATGGTTATAACCATTGGGAGGAAGGAAGGAATCCAAATCAAAACATTTGCCATCCCCAGTCACACATTCCAATAAAATCTTTGTCATTTGAGGTAACATAACATTCACATACTATGGGAACCTGGAGGGCGTTTCATGAAAGGACTTGTCTTGTCTGACATTTTATCCAACAAACTTTTATAAGCTACTGAAATGCTTGCATCTGATTGGCTGAGAGCAAATTTGTCGCATAAAATGTCTGACAAGTCCTTTGATGAAATGCCCCCAAGGACTGTGTTTCACCAAGTCTTTTCATAGCTACGAATGACTTTACAAACAACAGTTGATCAGTCTTTGTGCTAAATGATTCAGCATGGTGATAAGTATAGCACGAACAACATGTTCTAGTCGTTCATAAAGCAATTTGTAGCTTTACAAACGACCTTTAGTGAAACACTCCCCTGGCATTAGACCTATGGGAATGAGAAAATTCAGTCGCCAATGTGATATTCGGTCTAGTATCTGTCTCATTGGCAGGAAGGGCAAAGGATCGTTGAAAATTTATCAATGAAACTCTTGTCATTTTCTGTGCATTACAGCCATCATTATACATGTATTATGAAACATTAGGCATGCCTCTTCATACCTGTATAAATAGCTTTCGCAAATCAATCGCGGATGGGTTCAAGGCAGATAGAGATCAGATTTTATCTGTGCATGCTCATTTTGCAATTGTTCATTTGTGTTTCAAATTTAAGAACGGTGCTTGGCCAATTTCACGTTCTTGATTTTAGTAAAGGTAAGAAGTAGCCCAGCCAATCAGCATTTTTTTTTTGTCGGTGACACGCTATGCACGTTTGTGTATAATTTACGAGGAAAGCTTTAAGAACTGCGCACCCTTTATTGTGACGTCATATCAGTTCAACAATGACAATTGTCAAGCCATTGTTACGTCATGCAAACCGTTCGTTCTTGAATGTGCGAAACATAAGATTAGGAGGACCACAGATGAATTCAACTATAGTCAAATCTTAGCGTTCTTCGTTCTAAAGTGAGTCTGTGATTGATTTGCGAAAGCTCCTTAGTATATCAGTTTGATCCCTCTTTCTCTCTCTATCTCTAATTTGGATATGACTTATGATCACAATCACATCAGCCTCGTACCTCTTGTTGTAGCTGCTCCTCTCCCTCTTCCACCCCTGCCTCTACCCCGCCCGGTGGTAGACGGTTCATCCCCCTCACCAACCATGCTATCATCATCACTACCATTGCCATAGTCTTGGGAATAAGCTTCAGGTCTCTGTGTACGATCTTCAGTGATGGCCTTGGGGTATAAAAAATAATAATTGTGTAAATGACAACAAAAATATCAATAACAATAATAATTTTAAAATATAATAACAATTTTAAGATATAATATCAATTTTGAATATAATAATTTGATTTTTTTTTTTTTAGCATTCAATCCTTTTCTCTTTGTTTTCTCTTCTTTCTTTTTTTCTTAGGGAGAATTGCAGTACACGTTATGTGAAGCCAACTTCTATCTAAATGACAATTATAATAGTAAAATAAATATCTTGAAAGCCTCCAAATAATGGAACAATATTTTCTACTTCATACAATCTTAAAATTTCATGGACTATTTCAACATGCATTTGATGTCCAATACTAGGACCAAAAAAAAGAAGGTAAAAGGTTTAATTAATCATCAATTTTTAAAGATCCCTTCTAAATCCCTTCCAAACTACCATTAATATAAAAACATTTAATTGTTGAATGATGTTATATCAATATAAACAATACCCTTTCCATTCTCTACCAATATTATTGTGTGACTCAGTTGTGCTGTGAATCAAAATGCAGATCTGCTTTTTGCATTATTCTGTATTTCTCACCTCTTTAACCTCTTTGCTGACATCAGCTTCACTCATTTGTCTCCTCTCCTCTTTGAATCTATGTAACTAGAACAGAGATGAACAGGGGGAAAATTATCAAAACAATATTCAGCATAAGCTTAGCCACTATTCAGCAATGGCCGCATCATAGGAGCCAATGCAAGGCAGTGGCAACTCAGTGAGCTAATGAGCTGGCCTTCATTAACAAGGAAAAACACCATTGGTTACTTGTTACTTGTTGTAGTGATCCTGAAAGGGGGCTCCTTGAACCTTTACTGAGATGTCAATCAGGACATGTGCTAGTGGAGGTGACAAGGTGCAGGGTTTGGGTTGATTCACAGGAAGCATCAACAGTGTCAACAACCAGAACATCATAGATAACCAGTCTTCCAAGGATATGGACACAACAAAACAACACTGCTAGACCACATAGGGTAGCTAAAGGGAGATCAAGTTCGATTGGAGCATTGGCATCTGCAAAGTTTCTTCACATGATTATATTGAAAATTCATAATATACCAATTAGGACCTCCACTATAGATCATTTAGTATCGTTAATTGTTGTGGTTCTCGGACAACTACCCCCTAGACAATTACCCCCAGATGACTCCCCCTCCCCCCCCCCCAAAAAAAAAATAATAATAATAATAATAAATAAAACATAAATCTACCCCCTAACTCTAATACTAACCCTAACACGTTTTCTGGGGGTAATTGTCCAGGGGATAGTATTCCTGATATGAATTGCTGTAAGCGTTCAAGAAAAGACATCCTGATATTTTTAGTCAGATTGAATATGATCGTACCTCATCATCAATGTGATCTTCAGTTGTTCTTCTTGTTTTGAGTTGTCCTTGTGTCTGAGACAGCTGATGTTTGACTAGTGCCTGTATAGCTTCTTTCTCTTCCTTGTCAACATACTCCCTAATGGCCTGACCAAGACCTTTCTCTGATAGTAGTTCCAACTGTTTAGTCTGTATAGTAAGACATACAAAATACATTTAGCTCAATAGAAGTAACAGAATTTTACTATCAACTCTGACCCTAAAAAATGTATCCATTGCTGGATCTCAGTCCCACATAATAGTTTCCAAAGCTCTCTACCAGTACCTACAGAAATAACATCTATATTTATATACATCTTCATCTTGCTAATAGTAAGATTTGAGCTTCTTATTTATGAATCTATTGTCTCCAATTACCTCTATAACAATTACATTATAGCTTCATCTGAAATGGAACTAGACTTGACTAGCACTTCTGCTACAATTCTTGTCCCTGCACCTAATGTTGATAACATATCTAGCTTTTCGATATCGTTTTATTTCTTTCACTAAAAGTATGACGTATTCATGTTTGTATAATAGTAATAAATTTCCTGAATGTTTTATTCCCTTTGTGCTACTGTTTCAATAAATGATAAATTATATCAAATGAAAAAATTACATAGCAAACCATGCATCAAAATGCTTTGTGAATAACCCCTTACCTCTTCTGTTTCTGTGAAGTACTTGCGAACAAGATCTTCTACTCTCTCTGTCTCTAGAGCTTCCGGCTTGAGGAACTCACCCAAGTCTTCTCCTGGCTTAGTATCTAATGGTCAAAATAACGCAAATAACTTGACATTGAAACAGAAAAAAAGAAAAAACAGGAATTCAAAAGGTGCAATGACCTACTTTCATCAGAAAATCATTATTTGCAAATGAGTACAATATTAGAGTGACATGAATTGGAACTTTTGATACCAGAATTGAATATAAAACCTTCAGTATTCTTCTTAAAGTTTACACTGAGAATCTGGTCTACTTGGCAGATCAAACAACTTCAACAATTCCCCTACAGTCTACCATAAGCACCTTAGATAAATTATTATTTCATTCAGCATCCTTACCTTATAAATAGAAATAAATGAAATTAATCACTTCAACCAATATTACGAGATGAGATAGTAAATGAAGCCTAGATTAACACACAGGCCTATTTCCATATTTACAGTTTATGTCCAGAGTGATACTTTCCATTGGTGATAGGGGAGAGGGGGATTACCCCTACTATTAACTAAGCTCCTCATCACCATTTCAATTACTTGATGGGCTAAAAATGTAGCTCCAAAAATATTGTTTTCAAAATTTCAAAGTTAACAAAATCAGATTAATCGAAAATTACTCACCCTCCTTTTTTACTTGTATTCTTCGTTTAGTAAACCTGACGATATCCTTTGTGTTTGCTACACGACCTACAAACTTCTGACCAAACCGGTTCACATTGAATGTGTCATATCCTCCGCTGTAATCCACCTGTAAATAGAATACGACTATTTCATTTCATTTCATTTATTTCCACATTAAAAAACATCAAAATACAGTTTGTCATAGAATAATTTTACACATTAATACAATATAATACTTAACAGTGTTTTACAGTTCTTATTATCACCGGATTCCAAACCCCCATACAGAATTATTCACAATCTCAACTCTCAAGAGACTGCAATAATCTGCACTGTTCCAAGACCGGTACATTATGTACAACTTTCAGCAAATATTACCACAGTGGTATTATGACAAAGAACTTAAAATCGGCCCGAATTCACAAAGGTGGATTCTGCAAAATCCACGGATCCGTGGGTTATGTAAATTTTGTGAAATAATAACGCTTAATTTTAGTGCGTACTGTGAGAAAGGTCCAATATGAATGCGCGACTTTGTCGTAACACGCTAGATTTACGCCAGTTGCTATGGTTTTGACATAATGGGCCCACTGTTTTGAATTAAATGAGCTCGCGACTTGTGATTCACGGTTTATTTAAATATAATTTGAATATAAACAGCAGAATTAACCATAGCGACAAGCGTAATGTAGCGCTTTGTGACACAAATCGCGCCATTCGCATTGGACCTTTCTCACAGTACGCGCTAAAATTAAGCATAATTATTACACAAATTTACATAACCACGGATCCGTGGATTTTGCAGATCCACCTTTGTGAATTCGGGCCATTATGTTCCAGAAAGATATTGGTGCGGCGGGGGGGGGAGGTACACAGATCCCACCCTTTTTTTTTTTTTTTTTTTTTTTTTGCTAATCACACATTGAACATACATGTTAATTTCTAAAGCTTTATCACAGAAAATTGTTCCTGTGCCCTAAATGTTTTCTTTATAACACTCTGCTTGTGCACCTACTCCTAAATGCCTGGGTCTGTAAATATCTTTCACACTAGTTCAAAAAACTTTTATTTCATTAATACACAATGAAAGAAGAAAGTAAATGTTTCATCAATTCAAGGAGAAGCTAAAGTCAGGTCCAGAATGAGTAAATAGAATTCCTTACCCTTAGTCTAATAAGAGGAAGCTCAGGTTGTTTTCTATTTCCTGTGTGTTCATCAGCAGCTTTCTGGATCAGGGCTTCCACCTTCAAATACAGAAGAAATAAAAAATCAATTCAATTCAATTCAGGTCTTTATTGCGGTGAAAGACTGTAGTCCGAGGACTAATAATGTCAAGTTTACAAAATCAAAAGAACATAGGAATCAAATAATTGGTACAATAATTAGGTAATTTAAAAGATTTTATAGAAATATTCTTATGCAATAAGATTAAATACAATTGTCAGTAAGTTCAATAATTGCAAGTGTTTCAAAAATGTATATCAGTAACATACGTATATCATTTTAAGAAAATATGATATAAACAGTGTGTCATATCAAAAATGCTTTGTACGATTGTACTGGATCCATAAGGAGCAACCGCAAAAGTTGTATACCTGTTCTTTAATTGCCTCTAAATATAAGAATAAAACTGTATTGTATGATAACGTATAACCCCATCCCACCCCCCCCCCCTCCAACCACCACTACCACCAAAAAATATGCTCTTGAATAATGCATTTTCACGACATCCTAACGAGCTTCCACTGAACTTAGGATTACTGTATAAGCTGCCATTTCCGCAAACTTTTCGAGCCAGAGAACGAATGCAAATTTCAAACCTAACAAAAGTGGGTATTTTTTTATATAGTGTTGGGAAGCAGCCAGGATGTTAAACCTGGTGTATAGTTGTGGTAACAAAAAAAAAATCGGCATAAAACCGATTAAATATAGTCTCATGATGTTCACATTGCGCTAAAAGACATGTGTGAGAGATTTTGTGGTATTCCTTTCATGATTTCCGGTGAATTTCAGTGACATGTTTGAATCCAAACACAATTTGTAACGGTTTTGAGACCTTTGCTGGGTTGTCCTGTCCCCCGAACTTCCCGCATGAATGGACCGTAGCGATCTGTGTGTATCACCCACACAAGAGAATCCCCATTGGTTTTCCATGTGAATGCCTAGTGCACACAAAGCTGAGTCGGGTCCCCGTCTTATCTTTTTTATACTATAATATCGTGAAATAAAGACATTAAAACGAGATTCCATGTAATATAACTTTCTTTGTTACAGTTATAGGATTCAGGCTTTCATATTATCTAACTGTGAATCCAAATTAAATTTTTCCTTCTCCCAACACTATACACCAGCTTTAATGCCAATATTAATATGTGGCAGAAAATGTTCATCCTTAAAATATTGGTACATAAAACTAACAGCTAATGTTGTATCACCCTAACTCTAGCTTAATTGAAGCATCTGGGAAAATATATTTCTTTCATTCAAGAAAGTATGTGCGAAAAGTATTGCCTTAAAACAAATGTGTAGCTATACTGTGTAAAATAAAAGTCACACATCTTTGCAAACTGTTAGGAGAGGGTGTTCTACCTTTTCTGTGCAAAATGCGAGAGTCTTCTCTGCAATCTTGACATCATTTGGATCGAGTGATGTGTCTTGGAGTGTTATGTCCTCTATGTAAAATGGTCTGACTGTCTCTAGTTTGAGTTTGGTGCATTTCATGGCTTTACCTCGAACCTGCAGAAGACCAACATGCCTTAGGAATGGCAATATGGGAGAGAGTGGGAGAGACAAAAAGGTATACACACAGATATTCATATAAATGTAACAAGCAAAGAGAGAGAGGTCAAAGGGGGACAGATTTTAAACTTTCAAATTGAAATACATTATTCTGGCAGAAGATACAAGTGAATATGATTACAGAAGAGTGACTGTGTCAGAAAACCCTCTGAATCAAAGCCTACACATTTATCAAGCACCTAGACAGCCACTAACCCCTTGGACAACGACTCATTAGAACAACTTCCAAAATGGTTATCCTTTATAGGTACTTGTTGGAGGTTGAGGAAAACTGTCTAAAGGTTTATTCAAGTTGCTCTTGACTGTAGTTGAACTTTGCTAAGGACCATGCAAGCAAGTACTAACACAATTTGTGCGTTTAATAATGCATGCACCACCAACGTTCATTATCATAAGATGTCTAATTAATATTCCTTGCATGTCGACAACTTACTTTTTCCCAATAGGTTGTAGCACGCACAGCGAGGGAGAAAAACTTAAAGAAATAATTAACTTAACAATAGGTCCCAATAGCATGGTAGGATAGGGATTAATCAGAAGAACTACAAATGTGATCCCAGGAAAACTGTAGTGTTTAATTGAGGTTTATAATCACTTTGAAATCCCTTGATTAAGGCATGGTGTTGAGTACACTCTTGTTGACCATTCTCTTGGATTAAAGCAAGGAGTGACGTCAAAACAAGGGTGCAACTTGCGCACATTTATTGTGAAAATCACGAATTGAGGATTCTAACACAAAGTTTTGTTTTTTTCCCTACTAGACCCATCCAACATTTGCTTTCAGAAGAACAAAACCGAAGTTGGGAGAAAGGATGCAAGCAATGTAGTGATACCACTTACTTTGGTTCTGCCTCCCCAGGTGATAATGATGTGGCTATACTGCTACCAGGCTGACTAATAAAAAAGTTCTGTGTTGCGTTCCAGACAGGGTCAATTAGACACTCATGCTCATGACCCCAAATGACCAGGTCAATAAAATTATCCAGGAATTGCTCTGGGATGTAGTTATGCTCACCGTGCTTAGCTCTGCCAGACAATTTTTAGAAAATTTAGATTTAAAAAAAAACGTACAATACATAAAATGACAACACTGGTACATGTATGTGTGTAGACAGATAGATATATATGAAAATATGAGTAGGAGAGCAGTAATAAGGATAAAAAAAACGTCATCCCTCCTATGACATCTAGTTTACAAATCAACTACCACAAATGAGCCTGCAAAAGTCAAATTCCACACATTTACTTTTTATTTAACTGGCAGATTTGGATAAGATATATTTAGGGTCAACAAACTTCACAATGCATTTAGCTTTTTATGTTTCTTGAGAAAGATACAGCTAGGTTTTCTTATCCAAAGCTCATTATATATTCATAACATGAACATGAACATTTTTTCAATCGAAATCTACATATAGCTTCCCCAAGTTGCTTGTGTACATGTCATGTATTCAGCTCTTTTAGCAGTCAAATAAAATAATTTTTAAGTCAGTCTGCCAAATAATAAATCACCTGTTTTGATGGATGACAAAGATATTAAACCAGGAATCTGCATGCTGCTTGGGTCTCAACATTGAGATCTTTCCTGACAGGAACATCCGATGAAGACGCTCATCTCGTATCGAACCTGTCATCATTAAAATAATCAGAAGAATAAGTATATTCTGTTATTTAATACCACATATCACATTATGGTCTGATATGTAAATACATCAAAGTGACTCAAATTCTATTTTGTCCTGTAGTTAACTATTTACCTAACCTGGGTCAAATGTAGATAATTTCATACCAAAAGACATGTATGACTTGGCCGAGATGCAAAATGTACCTCATGGTCAATAGAGAGTTATCCTTTAAAAAAAAAACTCATCCACTTTCTCCCATCAAAGCCATGAACGTGTTATGAAAACCAATCCAATGGTTGTGGAGGAGATAAAATATGTTACCCCATCTTTAAAACAGAGATGTAAACAAAACAATTACATTTGGATTCCCAAATGAAGAGCTGCCTCATAAAGAAATGTATTTAAACCAATTAATAAAGCTAAAATGTTGCAGCCTTCTTAGGGTTGAGACTGACTTACCGAGTCCAAATGTAGCTAGTTTAGTTGTTCCTTTCTGAATGAGGATGGGCGAGATCTCAACAGATTCCAGTGATGTACATTTACCAAAATAGTTCACCAAACCAGATACACTCAGCATGTCTAAGGCACACAGGTTACCCAACTACAACATCATAAGAGGTAAAACGTAAGAAAAAAAGTAATAACAATGATAAACTGAAATCGAAAGACCTCAAACTGCAAATACATGTTCATCATCCCTACAAAAAATTGTAAGTTTTCCACCTTTCTTTTAAGCAAGCAGTTTTTCCATAAAAACACACACAGGTCAGTCTGCCTCTGGCACCCTTCAAAATTGCAGGCCAATTGCTTCTTTTATTTTTGTGATATCTATAATTTCAAACTCAAATTGTCTACATGTAACACGTTACCAGACGCTTTTGAAACCACACTTCATTTCCTGTCGTTAAGTCCCAATCCCTAGCAGGCTACTACATTGTAAGCTCAGAACTGAGCGGTAGTAAAATAACCTGTGCTCGGCCGTATGCTTAGCCTCGTTTGTTTTAACTTTTTTAAAGATAGTAAATGACTTGCACTTGATCTAAAACTTACAGTAGTTTGTTTTTACAGTCAAAGCAATAAAATTCTATTCATTTCGATCTCTTTTGCACTTGTTTTTGGAAGTTACTAAATCCAATCATAACTAGAGGGGCCGTCAAAGGCGGCATACCCACGCCTTGGTGGCGCTACAGAGTAGTTGTAATACTATGGGGTCAAAACTGAAATCTACATTATGTGTACTAACCCCGGATGATTTTGTCTTAACGCATGGCTTTACACAACTCGAAATTTATGTACTGAAAAAACATGACCCCTATGTCAGCGAATGTTAGCGAACGACCCAATCGTCTCCACGCTGACCTGTCCCCGGCCTATGTGTGACCGCACGCAATTCAAGCGCAGCTGAAGTTTCGGACATTTCTTTTTTGACAATTATTGAAATTTTCAGGGTAGAAAATGAAACTTGTACCCCATTCACAGTGGTTTTCAATTTTATCTCGGTGCTGTCGCGGTACTGTCGCGGGACGGCAACACCGCTATAAACCCGCTATAAATGCATTCACAGTGGAAAAGTTATCACGGGACTGTCCCGGGATAGATTTCTTGTACCCATTCACACTGCAGCGTGTGATTTTATGACCTCCGTAACAAAATACTTGCATTTCTTTGTTTTTCTCCTTCTTTCCTTTTTTTTCTATCATTTCTTATGTATTTCTTTGTTTTTCTCCTTCTTTCCTTTTCTTTTCTTTAATTTCTTATGTATTTCTCTTTCTTTCCTATTCTTTTCTTTAATTTCTTATGTATTTCTTTGTTTTTCTCCTTTCCTTTTCTTTTCTATCATTTCTTATGTATTTCCTTGTTTTCACCTTCTTTCCTTTTCTTTTCTATCATTTCTTATGTATTTCTTTGTTTTTCTCTTTCTTTCCTTTTCTTTTCTTTAATTTCTTATGTATTTTTTTGTTTTTCTCCTTCTTTCCTTTTCTTTTATATCATTTCTTATGTATTTCCTTGTTTTCACCTTCTTTCCTTTTCTTTATCAATTGTTATGTATTTCCATGTTCTCTTCCTTTCTCTCTCTTCTATCAGATTTCTTATGTATTTCTTTGTTTTTATTCTTCTTTCTTTTTCTTTGCAATAATTTCTTATGTATTTCCTTGTTTTATCCTCCTTTCTTTTCTCACTTCTATCAATTTCTTATGTATTTCCTTGTTTTCACCTTCTTTCCTTTTCTTTTCTATCAATTTGTTATGTATTTCCATGTTCTCTTCCTTTCTCTCTCTTCTATCAAATTCTTATGTATTTCTTTGTTTTTATTCTTCTTTCTTTTTCTTTGCAATAATTTCTTATGTATTTCCTTGTTTTATCCTCCTTTCTTTTCTCTTCTATCAATTTCTTATGTATTTCTTTGTTTTTATCCTTCTTTCTTCTTCTTTGCAATAATTTTTTATGTATTTCCTTGTTTTATTCTTCTTTCACTCTCTTTTCTGGAAAGTGTTATGTATTTTATTGTTTTTTATCCCGGTGCTGTAGCGGAGTGCCTTCACACTGAAGGCACTCCGCGACAGTCGCGGGACTGTCCCGGTGCTGTTACTATGGTTTGAGCGCGATAGTTTATCGCGGTGTTATAGCGGAGCGAGGTTATCCCGGGATAGTTTATAGCGGGTCCGAGCATTCACGCTGAAGGCAACACCGCTACAGTCGCGGGACAGTCCCGCGACTGTAGCGGTGTTTGAGGCCACTGTGAATGGGGTATTGCTGAAACTCATTTGTAATCAATTATTTTCGCAGTTTTTGGTATCAAAATGGATTGTTGAGGTTAATATTGAAAATTGATGTCAGTCTGATGTTTTGTTCTACAAAAAATCGCGCATTAACGTAGGTGTGCTGCAGACATAGGCACTGCGCAGACTTGGGCACTCTTATATACTCAAAGAAAAGGTCAATGCAATGAAAACAATGAAATCAATAAAACAACTTATGCTGAAAGGCATACAATTCCAGTACTGCCAACCTAAAATAATATTTTTGTCTTTTTCATTTGGATAAGTACCAAACTCATTAAATGTCAATAATTATTCAGATCATAAAATGTCAATCCCCATCCACCTGTCGACCTGAAAACTTTTATTATTCAATTATTTTCAATAGAAAACAAGGTAAATATGCCAAACATTTTGACAAGTGTGTCATCCCTGACCAAAGGCATTCGTTCTGGTAAATGAGGGACATAGACAATTATTGAACAATTAAATGTTTTCTATGAAGACAGGTGCGATGTAGTATGGCTAGATGGTGATGTGCATTATAGACATTTATAGATCTTAGTACCCCCTTAAGAAGCGAAAGAGGATAGAAAAAGTACGGAATACGATTTTTTGTTGGCAGGTCTGCAATTCGTATAAAACAACAAAATAGACGACAGATATAAAACTGTGCAGAGAAAGACGTATGGTAATTAAGGTGCCCCAAGTCTGCGCACCCACGTAAATGCGCGATTTTCATAGAACAAAACATCAAACTGACGCAATTTCAATCGTAACCTCAACAATCTATTTGAAACCAAAAAATGGGAAAATAATTGATTAAAAATGAGTTTCAGCAAGTTTCATTTGTTACCCTGAAATTTCAATCATTGTCAAAAAAGAAAAGTCCGAAACTTCACTGCGCTTGAATGTGTGCAAAATGAGTGAGTGCGCAGACATGGGCACTATTCAGTTTTGCTACACAAAATGACAAGCCCGTCTAAATCATAAAAAACATTGTTCTTGTAAATAATTTTTTGAAATTTTTCGTTTCATTGATCATTAGAATATGAAGAACGAAATAACTTTGATGACTCTCAAATAATTATTTACTTTGTAATAAAATCGAGATCGAATTTTAGGTGCGCAGACTTGGGCACCGACATCATACTAACAGCCACACATCCGGGTGCCCGCTCGTTACAAACGACCCAATCGTTCTCACGCTGACCTGCTCCCCGGCCTATGTGTGACCGCACGTTCGTTAACCCTGCTCAAGGCCAAGTCACCGGCATTGGAGCTTCCTAAAAAATCGCTTGGGATCCTTGCCGCACTGGTAGCGTGTCCCAGCAGTTAAGGAAGATGAATCATAAAAAATGTCTGCAAAACCTCCTACCTTATGACCTGGCGAGAAGATGTTCTTTATAGCCTACACCTTGTTTCGAAATTTGTGTTACGTTTGTGCGCATGCATGGGATATGGCCTAGCTGGGTACTGCGCTTACCTTTGAAAAGACAATTTAAGAGCTACTGCGCACTTGGTTTGTTTGCGCTATCTCCACTGAGGCGGATACGTGCAAACGGTGATCGATCGGCCAGAGTAAAAACAAAAAGTCAACAGAATCTGCAGGGATCAACCAATCATCACCTAAATCTAATCGATTCTTTCCTTTCACTATCCAAACAATCTCTGAAAATTTGGTGCAAATCCGTTCACCCTGTCTCTATTTATTGTACACAAACAAACAACAAACAACAAACAAACAAAAAAAACAAACAAACAAACAAACAAACAAACATACGGAACCCTTTACATACCTGCCGATTTCATCGGCGTGGGTAAAAATTACAATCTAATTTTATTATTTACGATATATAGAAATATACATTTGCCTACCATTGCTATTTGACCTCAAATCGCCGCAAACCGAAATTTACACCGAAATTTTTGCCCTATCATTCGCCTATTTACCCCCACCCCCCATTGAATAGCGCCTCCATTGACGAGGATGCGGCCGAAAGCGATCCTATAACACTTCCTCTAACTCTATCGCCCCAAAGAACTTCCGTATGTTGCAACGGAAAGGAGGGACGGAGGGAGGGATTGTAGGCAAATGTATATTCTATATCGTAAATAATAAAATTAGATTGTAATTTTATGATTTACTCATAAGAACTATACATTGTCCTACCATTGCTACGACCAGCACCGACAAAAGTCGGAGGGCAACTATAACGGTTAAGAAACTATGGAGGACGCCGCTGCTTTGAGAGGTGCGGTGGAGAAAAACACCCTCACTAGCAGCAATTTCTTTCAGGTAAAAGGAGGTGAAAGAATTTGCAGAACGCCAAAAGGCCGCCTTGCAAATATCTCCACCACTACCCTAGTAAATAGGGCCCAAGAGGAGCTGATGTTCCTGTCTGAAGCCTTGAGTAGTTCCCTCTACAAGGGCCTTCACCCCCGCAGTCTTGATATGCGGAGACTAACCACCGGAGATACATATCTCTAGAAAACCCTTTATGGGTACGGGAAATAACAAATAGCTGTGAAGATGTGAAGATTCTCAGTCTACTTGACGAACCAAAAGAGGGCCCTGACGGGGCACTAGAAAATGTCTTTTCTGAAAGATGAGAACCTGTCAGAGGACGAATGAAGAACTCGATAGAGTCCGACGAGGCTGTTTGGTTCTAAGCTATGAGATAGTGAAAAATCAGACGACCACATATCTCTCCAACGAATATGACCAGGTGATATTGAGAGAAACGTGTAGCGAAACTCCTCCATTCTCTTTGCCAGAGACTATTGTTAGGAGAAACTAGTCTCTAATGGACTGATTTAACAGGTAATCGAGTAAAAAAGGCTCGAACGGTGGCTTAGACAAGCCTCCAAAAGTTATGGAAAACTCCAGGCGAGAATAAGGAAATCGGCAATAAGAGGCAAAGGAGCCTCTCTGGGGAACCCTGCAAGAGGTTCGTACCAGGCCAGAAAGCCCCAAGGCGCGAAAAGAATACAATCCTAGTCGACTCAGTCTACTTCCAACTGCAGCTCAGCTGCTCGGTCTGAAAAGCCATCATCCCTAGCCGTCTGGCGAAAGAGGCCAAGCAATTAAAAGAAGGGCGATAGATTCGCATGTAGAGCCCCGACGAAGGAAGAGAAATAAGTCCGTACGGCCTGAAGGGGCAGCGGTTCCCCTGCTAACAGGAGCAAAAGATCCTGAAAACCCGGCCCGAACCGGCCATAGAGAGCAATCAAGACCACCGTTGTCTGATCCTCCCTGAACTTCCTGAGAAAAAAGGGGATCAACTTGAAAGTGGAAAAGCGAAAGTCTTCCAACCCTTCCAGAGAAGAGGGAAACGTGTCCAAAAAGAAAGCAGAAGTCTCCTGACTCGGGAGTAAAGCCGAGGAAGTCTTTGTCCAGGATAGAAAGTCTGCTAACAGATAGTCCTCCCCTGGAGAGTGGGAGGCAACCGAGACGATCTTCTCCGATTGCACCATTCCCAAAGGAGGAACGCTACCTCGATCAACTCCAAAGAGTGTGTCCCTCCTTGTTTGTTGATGTAGGCCTTCCGAGAGGTGTGTGCTCGTGAGAATCAACACCGACGGCCCACCAAAGGCCGGGATTACGTTGAAGGATAACAGAACCGACAAAAGTTCCAGAACGTTAAAGTGAGGCAGCGGCCTGGAGGACCCAAGAAATCCGGAACCAATCCGACCTTGACAATGGCCCCCCCCCCCCCAACCTCGAAGAGACTCGTTCGTGGTCACTGTAATCGAGTGAAGAGGGTCTTTGAATCTCTTTCCCTGAGGAAGGTACGGTTCGTCCACGGAGGAGAAGCTTCTTGACATTCTACCGTCAAAGAAAAACCAGACCAGAGGGGAGCTGAGGTTCGGCCTGAAAAAACTTCAGGAGATGCAGCCGGAAAGGTCTCATAAAGAGACGACAAATGGCAAGAAGTCCACCAGGCTGGCTAAAGACCCCAGCCATCTCAAACAAAACTCGGCTCGAACCCTCCGCATGCTCAGGAGGGACCTGATAAGAACTGACCAGAGCTTCAATCCTCTCAAGGCGCGGCCGAGCCAGTTGATTCTTGATATCTAACTGGGCCTCCAAGTAGATCGGAGTTCGGAGGGAACTAAATCCGACTTGGACCAGTTGATCATAGAATCCCAAATCTCGGTCGTTCTCACTAACATCGAAAAATGGTGTGAAAGCAGGACCTCCGAAAGGGCGACGAGAAGCCAATCGTCCAAGAAACTAAAATCCGAAGGTCCTTGCCTGAGGAAAGACATCAAACGCCGAAAACACCGTCCCTGGTGAAGACTCTGGGAGCGGGACAAAGACCAAAAGAAGGGCTTGGAGCGAAAAGAGTCCTTTCCTATAGCACAATCCAAAAGATCCCTCGACGAAGGGTCTATTGGGATGTGGAAAAAGGCATCGTTCAGGTCGAGAGACACCGCAAAGTCGACCTGACCGAGAGCAGGAGAATAGAGGTCAAAGGGTCATCCTGAAAAGTGACTTTGCGATGCCTCGTTGATCCTCTTCAAAATGAGGATCATCCTAAGCGAGGACCTGAACGATTGGGGATCACAAAACGGGGGAGAGACACAGAAAGTCGTGATCCCTCACCCGTCCGTCTGAGAAATAAGTTCCTGAAAAGGATCTAATGTGCGGTGATCGATTTCGGATAAAACCCCTCGGAAGGGCTCTTCTAGAAATGTCCGAAGACCGTTCTTGATCACGGCGAGGACAAAGACATCGACCGTGTGATCGACTTCCAAGTCGAAGAAACTCCAGGTCGATCACCCACGGATCTCCAAGCGAACTCGAAGTATCTGGAAAAAGCTTCCCGTCCGACGACAAAAGGCTGATTCTTCGCGAGGGCCTCGGGAAAAGCCCCTACACACCTCACGTCCTCGACGAGGAGACTGGTTTTGAAAGCACCAGACGATCATAAGAATCAGGAGAAAGACGGTTACCCTACGATCCTGAGTAGGAGCAGCCAAGGCCGACCGAGCAGGAACGGAAAAACCCTCTTGTCCTTCTTCTTCTTGCCCTTCCTGAAAGGAGGAGCTTTGAAGAAGCCAGGTAAAAAGACCTAAAAGACGATGGGGCCTGACGAACATCTCTAAGAAATGTAGACAATTCC
This sequence comes from Paracentrotus lividus, assembly GCA_940671915.1. Taxonomy (NCBI): domain Eukaryota; kingdom Metazoa; phylum Echinodermata; class Echinoidea; order Camarodonta; family Echinidae; genus Paracentrotus; species Paracentrotus lividus. Next base: position 461,123 of record CALNVZ010000174.1, read on the forward strand.
TGGCCTTCTAACGTGAGTCAACTTCAAATTGCAAAACGTCTGCCAAGTTGCACCCGTAAAGGAAGGGGGAGTCACGTCAAACTCCTGACCATTCCGGGATGAGGGATTGCTTGAAATGAAGAGTCTTCAAGCATATGAACTCACGGGCATCATCCAACAAGGAGGATGTAGCCGCAAACTGAGAAAACAAGAGAGAAGAAAAATTCTCTAGGGCCAGGAGAATCTCGACCGAACTGGCGGAGAAAGGCCCAACTCGTGGATGAAAGTCAAATCGGATAGTCAGATTACAAAAGGTAATCCTGTACTCAAAGCTGAAAGGACGTAAAAGCTTTCGACCTAACCGAAAAGAAATTAACGCCCTCCGAAGTTCAGGGGTCACTTCCGACCTCTGGAACGAAAGAAAGGGGAAAAGCCTGTGACTCGCTCGTCACAGGAAGCTCTACAAGACTTCAGGTACAACTTTGTCAGACAAATATCCAACGAAGTATTATCCAACAATATCCAACAAAACGACCGGCTTTGAACGTACGTCGCAGCGCTAGTGAGGACAAACGAACAAGTGCGGCGCGGATACCTAATCCGAGATACAGGTCCGCATTGACGGTATACACTCCCCAAAACCGGTACGAAACCGACTTGCGGATCCGATTTACCTCAGTTAAGGGAACGGTGCCGATGTCCGTATGAAAACGGAGAGAAGACGGACCCCCCACCAAAGGTGGGCGACCGGATATGGTCGCGGAATCGTCCCGTTCTCCCGGATATCCGCCGACAAGTAACAGAGCGAAGGCTCTGGACATGTCATCCGGCTAGGTGAGTAACCGACAAGCGGGCCTACTATCCGAGGATATAGTCCGCTCTTGAACGGTACTACACCCCAAACCGGTACGAAACCGCTCGCGGATCCGAGTTTACCTCAGTTAAGGGTACGGCGCCGATATCCGGTCCGGACAAACTCGAATATAGACAACCGAGCTCGATCCGTTATGCCAGGCGAAGCCAGGCAGGCACAGGAATAGATTCGCACGTGAGAGAAAATAACCCGGCGCCTTCAGCCAGTATGAATTAACCAAGAGAACCGGCCACGGTGTGAAACCGATGTAAGTAACGTTTTAGATCTCCCGATTGATCGAACGTGGCAAAAGGACTATCGTCCGGCGCGAGGCCGTAATCGTCATCGTCCTGGACGCCGCCAATCCTGTCGGTCATCTACAACGGTTCCCGTACTCTGAGGGAACCGACGCAAGCCCGAGCAGGTGGTTTTGTCCGCCGGTGGTTCACCCAATAATACTCACCGAAGTTCGAGGTGGTAGAAGAAGCGCGAAGGACAGCGTCCAACGCCTCTCGAACGACAAAGCCCTCACCCCCGCAAGGGGGACTTCTCCGAAGAAAACCACGCTTGCTCGCTAATTTCTTCCCCCGCTTTCCTTCTATATGAAGTGGGGCGAGAAGAAAATAGACCATGATGAATCTGTAAAATAAAAGAGAGAGAAAGTGTAATACACAAAAAAGGGGGTAAATAGGCGGGGTCTATCAAAAAAGCGGAGCACAAAAACTCTTGTGCGCCGCAACACACACAACACTCAACGTTTAAACACACGACAGTATAACATACACGCAGTTAATGAACGTACGAAGTCTACGAGGAAGAGAGAGCGTGAATAAACGATCACTCGAGAGATAAAAACTATCAATACTCGGTAAAACCAAAAAGACCAGACCAAAAAGGAGAGAGCTCAGAATACTCAAAAAGATTATCCTGAGCAATATAACCTCGCAAAACACCGCAAGAAAGTCCCAAAAGGAGAAAAACACGCTATTTTTTGGGCGGGGCAAAAATCACAGACTTATCTCGACGGAGGCGAAGAGATTAGGGACAGTGTATAGGATCGCTTTCGGCCGCATCCTCGTCAATGGAGGGCGCTATTCAATGGGGGGTGGGGGGTAAATAGGCGAATGATAGGGCATAAATTTCGGTGTAAATTTCGGTTTGCGGCGATTTGAGGTCAAATAGCAATGGTAGGCAAATGTATAGTTCTATTGAAGTAAATTAAGCTGTTATAATTTTTATTGTAACAAAGCAGTATACAAATATAAGCTGGTGTCTCTTGATTTGTGGTTCCATTACCAGAACTCAAGATTGAGTTTAAAAGCAGAGTAAACTTACCCCTGCTGGATCATCATGGTTTCCATGTATGGAGAATACTGGCATGTCAATGTTAAGATTAGGGTCTTCATAATTCACATTGGGGAACCTGGTAAGATTAGACAGTAGAGTGACATGGTAGTTTTCATAATGTACTGTCTATAATCTGACATCACAAGGTAGTCATGTATATAGCAAGGGTTGGATTCAGTATGTTACAGGATCAGGTAGTTTATGATGAATATATTGGTGAAAAGGACCTGTTTCTTGGTATAGATTTCAAAATATGATACAAAATAAGAAAAAAGCTTAGTGTCATCACCACTTTACACTTACACAATGATAACATGCGGGGAAGTAAATCCCAATTAGACTGCCAAATCATAACAAGCATCCACTCCACAGAGAGGTTATTTGTGAAAGAAGACAACCAAAAGAGGTTAATTGCATGTTCTGTAAGTATCAAATCAGAGAAAGATTTAACCCACCTCCTGGACTTTGAGGGTTCTTGAATTAAGTCAAGAAGATTACGCCTGAGGTCAACGGGTCAATTAAATTACACAATATGAAATAAGTGAGCGACTATTGTACTAACGGACTGGCAGCAAAGTTGACGCTCTGATCGCTGAGGTACTCAATCTGTACAGGTCTGTCCCCCATACAGTACTTCCTGAGTAAGGTCATAACCCCATGGAGGGACTTCCTGGATGGTTTGTTCTCATGGAACAGATCTCCTCCTAGCAACACCATATCAACCTGACATATGAGAGGGTAGATAATGTATAAAACTACCTGATTAGTCACCTTGGACTCCTAAATGCAAATACCCAGCTGATATTTTCTGTTTAATAAATATAAAGTAGTGAAGACCTTTTCAGACTATGAGCTCAAGAAATTTCTTTTTCTTGTATGGATTCATTTTAAGTAATCTCTTTCACTTGTATGGATTTAATTGTGTGTTTTTTTTTCTGATCAATACGAAACTACGCAATAATAGAGAGCAGACATGTTAACTTCATAGCTATTATACTCAGTGCAATATTTCTCCTATGTTTCTAGAGAGTACTTCTTTATCCATAAATAATAATGTTATAAATATGGCAATTTTCACGAATGTTATTATTGTAAATTTGATTGCATTTTATATTGTAATACCATTTACATGTACTTTACAATTATCGAGTCTGATGAATTTTCAATGATCTTGTTTCTTATGTACTATTTTATTTCTATATTTTATGTAATGCTAGTTACATGTATGTTATGAATTGCTATCATATTATTTTTCAATTATGTTCTATTATGTTTTTTAAAATCAATCATTATAAGTTTCTACTTCTTTATTGGCACTTTTAAACTGAATAAATAAATAAATTCCTTGGATACTGGTAATTTTAAAACCAGTATACATGTATAAGAAAAACACTCCTATAATTTTTCTGCTTGGCATGTGATTATTTAAATGTCAATATATACATGTATTAACATTGTCCCTTGAAGTGATTTATCACTCTTTCATGGGCACAGTTTATATGTTGACCTTATTGTTGCACTCTTTGTAATTAATAAAGGAACAGTTTCTTAATGAATACAGCATCTAACTATTGCTTTATAATGCTTAACCTCTCACGTCTTTGAATCTTTATCGTTGAATAATAGAACACCTCTCTTTCAATAACTTTCACTAACCCTAAAATTACTGGGAAAACATGATTCGATAAGGGTTAAACATTTCAAAATAATTTCCTGACCTTGTTTTTACGTGCAAGCTGTAGAATCTCTTCAAATGTATTGATAGAGTCACTGTGTCGAATGGAATCTTTCTCCATGTATCCTATATGACAGTCTGTAGCCACCATGATCTTAATAGTGTTCTCATCTCCATCATATACGTTTCTATCAAGTTAAAAACATCAGCAATGTAAACAGGCCTACTCTTCACATTGTATTTGACAAGCCACTTGACAGTTCTAACATGAGTATGAAAGACCTCTTGGTAAATTATTATATAGATATTCCACAATACATTCCATTTTAGTTTGATGTAATATTTCAAATGGGAAAACTAAATCTCCTCATGATGCACCATTACTTTTGGAGGCTTTTTTCCTTCTATAACTGGATTGATTGATTGATTGATTAGGGTTTAACGACACTACCAACACAATGTGTCATATAAGTGTCAAACTAGATATTACTTTTAGTGTGTATACTGGATTAGTTGGGTGGCTACTTTCCGGGTAAAAATTCCCTACTCTTTTCGTAATAGGAAAGCAGGTTCTTTAACGTGCAAGTGGGTGCTCTCCATCACACATGTGACCGAATCTTAAAGTTCCTCCGAAAGACTTATATTTAATTTTTAATGTCTTAATAATTGTCATAGCTGCTGCTTTGATAAGCCTTCATAGTATTTTTTTAAATCTGAGAAAAGATTGTTATTTTGTTTAAGGAACACGTATTCGTTAGTCGTTGAAACGTCACAAAATAACGTTTTAAATCCGGTTATCGTAATATAAAAATAAGTACGTTATGTGGCTGAATTCAACCATTCAATAGGATATGCTTAAACTGATATAAAACACAATCACACGAATACCAACGGGCAGTTCTCCGCTGCGAGCAATATAATTGTGCGTCAAAATGAGAATTGACCACGTTCTAACCATGCTTTCACGACAATATCATCACGTCGTTTAGTTAAGGGATTGTATTATGTGGTTGATACTTACTGATTGGTGTTGGGTATAGTTTTTTGGAGGGTTTAAATCCCATGACGTTTGCCATTTTCTTCTAATGTAAATATAATTTCGACTTTAGATCTGTATATGGGATCTGTATTTAATTTTACCTCATTTGAGAGCTTCTTTAGCTAACTTTCAGCTTTTTCATTTCCTTGATACCTAGTATGAGCTCGGTATCCGATGCGAAACAACCTCTTTTTTGCTGTAATCAAGCAGGTATTAAGTGATCATATGTACAGACAAGAGGCTGGTTTAGAGTGTTTCAGTAGCACTGCAAAGCCATTAAACTAGATAAGGATCTGTAAAAATTACAAGCAATGTCTTATTATTCGTGTTTTCATACAATGTGTCAATAGGCCTATTGTCAATGTCCAACATTTCTGCACGTGTATATAGACGCACTTCCGGTAATCTAATGCTATGCTGTACTTCGAGTTGCTAGCTGACGAGGCTACCTCAGGTCTATTTCTCATTCTTTATACTTGACCCATCGTAGTAAGCAAGTACGGTCTGGAAGTTCCTCTATTATGCGATTAGTCACCGAATTTATCTAAATAGACAACGGTCACTAGTGAAGCCCTTTTTGAAAGTTTTTAATGTAAAGGGATCAACATTACCTGGCTCAAAAATCATCAAGGTGGATTGATAGTTACTAGCAAAAGGAGAAGGAGATACTAGTGTTATTTTAGTAGTGTGTATAGAGTGCCTTGATATACGAAGTCCAAAAGATTTTATTGAAGATGGTTTAAGGTTATAAAACCACAATGATAGCGGTAAACTGAATAGTAATATCATATGTTGGGTTTGATGTGTTATTTTCTTAATTAATCCGCCATAGCGTACAGGAACCAGTTCTCTTCATCGTAAATGCAAGGTGGTTCATTAGCCTCCACATAAAGGCTTTCTCCATGGGAGAAGTGCGGAGAACGCCCAAGACAGATTTCGAAGGCCTTGATTCTTGTATGGTTTGAATTTTTCGCAGATACGATTTCTGCTTTGCGAAGCTCTTATATCGCACTGTCGCTAAATTAATATTTTGAATCTGATCAAGATCTATAGAGGGCGCGCGTAGACAATGCGTCTGCACCCCAATCATTCTGGAGACAGACTTGATAAAAGGTTTAACGATTTAATGCAGCCTTTCCCTTAGATAATCAATATGAGCTTTGAAATGTAAGTCTGTTATCAAATATCAGTCCAAGATATTTCGGGACTCGTGCGAATCGGGTAGTGATAGATACATTTATTTTAAGTTCGAGATCAGGGTGTAGAAATCAGCTTATTACAGAAATGTACGCGAACAGCTAGTTTTATTGAGCAAACGAAAACCGTTTTACTCTGCCATGTCTTTCCCGAATCTATATAGACGATTTGTAGAGGTAGTTTCTATATACGTAGTCCAGATACTTTTCTCGCACGAACAGATAAGCAAATAGCCATATGAACATAATTCAAAGTATCTCATGCTAAAGCCTCGCGCCGTAACAATACATCTACGATTGCTGTATTTAGTCTCAACAACGAATAAAGGTAACAGAGAGATACTCCCATTGAGCTAGCAACCCATTTCTTTGTCAATTATGTAGTTCTGATTAAGCTGGATCCGAGCGAACCCTAAAACCACGAGTTCTTGGCAGGAAATTTTCTGCAATATAAATGAGTCAGGAATATTGCCCTCTCAACCCAGACATATATTAAGATCTCTCATATGCCATACTTCCAAGTAGTAATCATATCAAGCCTTCTCCAAGTTCGAAAATAAATAGACAACAACATGTGTCCACGAATACCTCGCACACGAATATACAGACTCTAGGCGAATGAGTTGATCAAACCGAGTGACTTCGATTTGCGACGTCAACATATCCACTTAAGATAATTCTTGTAATAAGATCCGCTGCTTTATAGAAGGTCCTACTCACCATATGTAGTATTTGATCATTCTTCCATTGTTTTGCACAAACAACTAGTCAAGGAAATGGGCCGGTAATTTGTTGGTTTAGAAGCATCCTTTCCAGGTTTTGGAATGGAAATAATGGTAGCCTCCCTCCAAGAATCTGGGAAACCACCTGTCCTCCAAATACTATTGAAAATATCCAGAACGACAAGAAGAGATTCATCTGGTAAATGTTTTTAAAACTGGTAGTGGATATCATCCGGACCAGTTGCTGTATCATGAGACTTGTTGAGGGAATCTTTTAGTTCTGTAATATTAAATGGAATGT
>CALNVZ010000174.1:483178-515946 GCA_940671915.1 Paracentrotus lividus
GAGACCATGAGTCACCTCCTACAATGCCCTCTTCTACCTTCCCCCTGTTCCCCAGCTGATCTTACTACCCTTTCGCCTAATGGGATCGCTAGCGCCTGCGTTCAGTATCTAATGGGCAGAGTTTGAATCACATTCTAACTCACAAATAAACAAAAATTGAGAGAAAGGACCGAGAAAAGAAAGAAGTATGTAATTCATTACATTAACGGTCTGTGGTTATTGAACTGGGTTTACATTCCCCCCCCCTGAATTTAAAAAAAAAAAAAAAAAAAAAAACCCAAAAGCGGTAGGAGGAGTTATTTTTTTTTTTTTTTCCCTGCGGCACATATTTTTTTGTTGTAAGTGGTTTCAAGAAGGCAAATGGCCGGAGGAAAAACTTTCAGATCATATCTAATGTCTCATATCAAAAGTCAAGGTCCAGGCAAATGAGATTCTTTCTGGAAAACGGCCTAAAGGTTTAAGTGCGACTGTCTCCATATTTTTTTCTTCAATTTTTTTTTTAATTCTTATTTATTTTTTACCTTTCAACTAACCATCTATAAAAATTATAATGATATCATAAAACCGTCAAATTATGTGTAAGGCCTTAAACTTATTTGCTGGGACCCCGACTTTTGATGAAAGACTATTTTTAGTAATGCACATTTAAAACGATTTATAGATCATGTTTAAACGTGATATCTGTTATTTTATTCTATTCCAAAATAAAATAAAATTTAGAAAGATTATATATTTAGATTCACTAAAACAATATACCAACTTTAAGGAACATTATGCCATTGTCCCACGAGAGAGTTCTCAAAAAGCTTTGAGACTTTGTAACCTACAAATGACAAATAAAAACAAACATACAAAAAACTTTCTTTGTACCGTGTCACTACTTTATTTACGTGAGGATGACAAAAAGCGTTATTGATGTCATTCTGGTTAACTTTATCAAATTAACTTAGCTCGCACTTCGCGCTCGTATTATTAAATCAATCTAATTAAAGTTCGGTCCTTTACCCTATTCAGACTGGGCTTTTCAAGAGGAGATTTTGACTGGGGGGGGGGCGAAATTTTGCGCGAACGTCGCTGCACATGTAAAGGGTGTCGCTGGTATATATATATATTTTTTTTTTTAATTTCACGTATTTAATTTATGCTAATTTATGCATACTCATGTATGCAAATTAGATGCTTTTTTATGGATAAATAATTATAGTTATGAAGCCCAAATTTTTTCTAAAAGTTGCTGAGTAGCAAAGACAACAGTATTAAATTGACAAATTCAGAATTTCAAATTAATTCTTTTGTATTCTATTGTTTTATGAATTTCTTATGTGTTCTATTGTTTTTATTTCTTATGTATTTCTTTGTTTTTGTAATTTTTTATGCTTGAGAAATATATTTTGATCAATATAAAGACGAATTTAATCAATCAAAAGGCTCAGAAGGCACAATTATCAGTGTTACAAAGAAATTTAGAAAAAAGCAGTATTTTGTACACAAACGCATGCAAAATGACGATTTTCGTTCAATTTAGGCCTGACATGCGATTATGTAATGTTGCGTAACGCGACAACGGAGTATCCGATTTTTTCGAACTTGGTGTCAAAATTTGCGAGACACTTGAAAGAAAAAAGTCATAAAGCGCCGGGTTGCTGCGATTTGCAGCTAAGTTGCAGGCACAAACCCATGTTGTTCGCTTACTAGGGTCTGCAGTTAAGAACTAGATTCACCCGTGTACTGTAGCTTCTCCCTTGACACAGACAGTGAGTTTGGAGGCTAGTCTTCACTCTAGACTGAAATTTGTTAAGTGTCAAATTGAGTCTGTGCTTGCAGACTAATTTGCAGCGGTTGCGCGGCAGTCGCGGATTTCGTACAGGGGGGGGGGTCAAATTGACCCCCCCCCCCAGTCTGAATAGGGTTAAATTGACCCCCCTTCGCGCGCGCACACACACACACAGTCCTGACGTAGGATATCACTTGCCTTGCCATGAGACGGGTTGGAAATCAAGACAAGTTAAAGAGGGGTTTGAGACTGGTTGGAAATCAAGACAAGTTAAAGAGGGGTTTGAGACCGGTCGTGGAGGGGGACATCCCAACAGGAAAATTGAACATGTCCATAAATTAAGCATGATATATATGCATGACCACTCCCCCCCCCCCCTCCCCTCCCCTCCCTCCCGTCTCCGAGACGTCTCCTCGGCCGGGTGAGATGAATTGACTATCGTCTTTTGTTTTTTAATCGATTAACTTATACTTGAAGGCCTATGCTCCTAAGGGCTCGATTTATTCTATTCCAAATCCCCCCTCTCTCTCTCTCTCTCCCTCTCTCACCCTCTCTCTCTCTCTCCATCTCTCTCTCTCCATCTCTCTCTCTCTCCATCTCTCTCCCTCTCTCACCCTCTCTCTCTCTCATCTTATTTTCCCGGGGACTTGGCTTTACCTCTCCCTCTGACTAAAGGTGGTGTCTTAATTCGACTCTAAAACGTTGCTCTAACGGAAAGTCAAATGAATGTTCAATTTCCCCTGTGACTCACGAGACGCTGTGGAGACTCAAGAGAAGGCTCTGAGACGTCTCCGCGACTGCATTCAAAACCGTCTCGAAACTAGTTTCAAACGCGTCTCATTGCAAGTGAGATATAACGTACCGCAGTTGCAGGGATTTCCGATATTGGAAATCACAATGGTAGGGCATCCTAAAATAGACAAATTCATCAATAACTGCACACACAAAAAAATTGTAAAACCACATCGGACTTTTTCTTAATTTGAGCTTTTGAACGAGAGAGAAATCCACTAATAAACCGTCTGGGCATATTTGACTTTGAACGTGGTACTGCCGTTATACGCCACGAGTATTCTTGTCAACATGTCATCTTGGCGGTTTTGTTGACCTTACTTAGTTTAAAATTAATATAATATTTTTTTTATTTTTTCTGGTAGAATATCTTTCGAAAGGCTTTGTTTTTATGTTTACAATTCGAATATCAGGATTTAAATGCCAATTCTGTACTTGCTTGTGGCTATACCTTGGCGCATATTTGAAATACGGCACGTAACAAGTATTCAATCAGTGGGCCTCGGAGAAGGAAAATAAGAAAATGAATTAAAAAATAAATAAAATAACACTTTTTTTATATAATAAAAACAAACACTGAAGACATTTACTTTTGTTTACCAAAGTGGCATTGCAGTTTAATAAACAATATCCTATACTTAATCATCGGCAATATCATTTACAAGTGTTAAAGATGTACAATATAACTCCATACACAAAATAAGATTATCTGTGATTGAAAAACAAAAAACATACCGTACTGTACACAAAAACTTACCAGAAATAAGAGTAACATTTTTTTTAATTAAAAAAAATATCGCATCATTCATTAATTTTTTTCTTCAATATCTTAAAGATACCGTCATCGAAAGCAAGCATTTTGCTAGAAATATATGAAAGTAAATTAAAATATAACGGCGTGTAAAAGTGATAAGTTATACGCTGCAGCTAATTTTATACACAGTATTTTACTTGTCACATTTTAAGAAGACATTAAAACAAAAACAATGAATATAAATAATTTTTGTACAATGATCTGCCTATGGCCATAATAGTTACATAAATTGCGGCACATGGTTGCCTTTAACATGCATTGTTATAGCGGCGATGAAGTGGACATTCAATATCGCTGATTTTAAAGTAAAAAATATCAATCAATATCCCTTCTTACTTTGAAGTTGTTTCTTCTTCTTCTTCTTCTTCTTCTTTTTTAAATATCAACATGATCTTGAAAGTATCGTATAAAAAAAAAAATCCTGCAAAACAATGCTATTAAACTTCAACGAATAATGTTAGCACTTGTTCCACACCGGTGAAGAACAGATGTAAAAGGGTAACAGGAAGAAAGTTCCCTTTTTCAGAAAAACAAGAGCAATGCCGAAGGCTTTATGCAATTTAATTTGCAATTTGTCGTCTGAAAGAGAGTTAAAAAAAAAGGGAACGATACAAATCATTCGCTGTTGCTGGCCTGCGGTTGCATTTTCTATCTGTCTATATGATCAATAACTCCACTTATTTTAGCGTTTAATTCATCGAAATTTTCGAATCGTTCTAACTTTATTGTGCGGGTATGTAACAAAATCGGCAAATATCAATTTGAGAGAGAGAGGGGGAGAGGGAGGGGGGAGATTATCAGATAGAAAGAACTGGCGAAGGGGGAAAAGAGATGGCTGACGGGTGAAAAGAGGATTTTTTGTTGAATTAACAAATGAGACAGCGGAGGTCGTCGAGGCGACTTTTTATTTTGTCTCACTAATCTCCTCGAATGGTCAGTCGCAGGAAAGTCTCCGCCAGTGAGACGAGATGGGGAGAGGGGGGGGGGGGCCTGGAGTACTTGAAGAATATGTAAATGAAGAAGAATACAAGGATATTCAAACGGGGCAATCATACAAAAGGGACAAACACACCAAGATAATCAAATGAAGAGAAGAGGAGAGAATGAAAGAAAGATAATGCAAGGGACGGAATCTTCTCTCAAAATGAACGTATCTTATCACCTCAAATTCGCAAGCAGATATGTAAGAAGACATAACTTGAAAGTAAAATGGAGAGAACCTATACGAAAGACCTTCATATAACTTCAACATTAAACATTGAAAAAGAGGAAAAGGGAAAACTGCAAACAATAATGAGGATACTGGATTGAGGGCAAAGACGCAATCACGCATTCTACAGCATTCCTATGGTTACCATGGTAACAGGAAACTGTATAGATCTGGAGGGGTTGCTACTAGTTACCATACAATGACACCCTGGAATGCTGATAACAACATCCAAAAATGAAAGCAGCATCTTTGACATAATGAAGCATTTGGAACTAATTTCATCGAATTCAATGGAAAATGCCTGGAAAATGCCTTGAAAAGAACGATACAAAATGTCGAAACGGCGATCCGTTTTCGATAAAAAGCGAACTGATCGTACTTAACCTACTTACCGTGCACATATAGATAAATAACCATTTCCTTCTTCCTATTAAGGAGTTTACGAATCAGTATGGACCCGAACGAGAGCGCCATATACCAGAGATAAAGAATGGAAGCTTTGAATAAGTAATAATAACGCAATGCGTGTAGAAACGACCATCATTAATATCATTATTTATAAAAGTTTTAATTCTCAACTTCTGGAACAACCTACTCCTTCAAGTCCACACTGGTTCCAACACTAATACATATAATTATAACTTATTTGCACGATACGTCCATCTTACAATATCTATATATCACAAAGTTTTACGCCAAAATAATCGGCACATAGTAAGCGATTGCGCTATTAAAATATAAATCTAGAACGAACGATTTACGTTGTACTCAATATACAGCGATAAAATGCGTTAACATTTACAGTTCGAGCAATACAAAGTGAATAACAGCCACTAACAGAGATTAGTCTTATTTTTATAATGAGGTCAAAAGCAACCACTCAGTGCAATTTGATCGCTTCCCGAGTGCAGTTCTCTTAGGACGCCAGCGCCATCGAAGACATTTACGGAACAAAACAGGAAACGAACTAGAATCCCATTGGAATTCTACTGACGTTATAGACATAATTCCGTATGCATTCAGAGCCAGAAGAGCGTTAATGGTCTATAAAGTGATACTATATAACGCCATATTGGTTCAAAGCAGAAACGATTGGACCACTACGACAACTATATATATTTTACAAACCTCATTGTATGTAAACAAAGAAAGAACACAAAATAAATATTCTTTTTCATCTTAAGATATACACAAAATATTCTTATCATTTTACACAAATAGTTACCATTACAAGACGGAAGCATAAGATATATACCAAATCTCGAATTAAATTACAAGTCATAAAATAACAAACTCGTATCGAGCGATAAAAAGCGATACAATAGACAAAACGTAATTCGCAAACGTCACATAAATGATAAAAAGTGCGAAGTGGTTGCAATTCGTTGTACAAAGTCATACCCTTATCTTGCTCCACACCACACTTTCTTTAGTAATTGAAGTTCACTGATTCTAATGATATTAAATGCAGCAACGCTTTAAGACACCCACAAACTATTAAAAGTTCACTTTAAACGAAGACGTAAAAATATTTCTGTTACTAGTCTGGACACAGAACCCTGTTCAATTTTCATAATGATCAGCCTTATACAGTTAAGTTACACAATACATACACATGTAGCTTCCAAGGCATAAATAACACTAGATTCTTACAGTACACTAATATTTTAAATACTTACTTTGATTTCAATAGCCATATCTAAATTTAGTAGACTTTGATCACAATTTCATACGTTCTAGACATAGAAAGAACAAAATCAGAATCGACAGGCAAACGTGGAGAGAGACAAAGAGATCAAGATATACAGACAGATAAGATTTTTTAAAGTAGAGACAGAAAGATTTTTTTTTTTTTTAATATAAACTTACATAAGAATATCTTAGGCCGTTGTACGAATCATTAACCGAATAAAATTGGGGTTAATTCGGCATATTTTTCATTTTTCCTGACAGGGTGGAGAAGAAATCTCACGACAAATCGTAATCTTGGAAAACGAAAAAAAAAAAAAAAAAAAAATCAAAATCTTTGTCTAATTAAATGTCATTTATCCTGCATAATCGGCTAAGAAGATTATTCAAAAACAGAGAAGCAAAACACGCATTTTTGCCAGTTTAGAAGACCATGAGGTAAATCAAAATACATGATTGTTGTGTAGACATTTCTTGTCATGATATAAATCGGGCCGCACAAACTATTTCCTCGGCCCAGATATCTATACATGGAAGGAATTTTTCGTATCGACAGTGAAAGAGTCTACCAAAGGTACAAATTATCCGAAAGAGAAAATGATCCGACATGGGGAGAGACAGGGAGAGATCATTTTGAACACTAACAAGACCCTTTTTTTGACGGAAGATCGTTGCCAGCCAACTTTGCAAAATAAGAAAAGACGCAGGAAAGATAACTATCTCCCTGCTCTAAATCAATTCATACACATAAATTTCACTACCCTTCTATATCGTAAGGCATACAGGCTTACATAGTAATCATTGTGAAGAGGTCACAGGTGTATCTGGCTCTACAATAGATATTTCTTCTTTAGCAGGTTCGTTTGTGACGGTGGCACCAGTATCCGTGCTACTGGTATTTGTGCTGCCGCTACTGCTGCTACTACACGTGGTGGCAATACTAGGTGCGCTACTAGAGCTTCGCATATTAGGAATAGGACGCAGTGGTTCTGTCTTCGCTATAATGGATTCGATACTCAAGACACGTTCCTTAGGACGCTTCTCAGGCTCCTGTAATAATCTCTGATTGTCCTTGGCACCATGATTTGTCTCAAAGTAGTAGTCTCTGAAACGGCGCAAAGATTCTTTCTCCTTATCCTTAGGAGGTTGCATGACTGCAGCAGATGGCTCATGCTCAGTCTGTGTCTCCATCGGACTAGGGAATTGGAAAAATGTCTGCGATCTTTGGGTGGGTGTACACGGCAATGAACGCGAGGAGGGACTTGAATCAAAAAAGATTTTAGGAGACTTTGTATCATTATCGGCAAAAGAAGGCGGGCGGGCGCTGTCGCGGCTCCATTTACGTTTGAATCGGAGTTTGATTGGGATCGAGTCTTGATTGTTGTGCGAAGAATCATCGGTATCTAGAAGGTCCTCTTCTGAGCGGCTTTCGTTGCTTGTGTGGACAATGATTCGACGCGGTTGGCCCGGACTCCCCCTAAACCCAGGTCCAAATCTTCGAGCGTCCAGTCGGTCATTAATGGGTGGAGCGCTGCTTGGTGGCTTAATGTCGAAGAGGAGTTGCTTGGAATCGACTTTGAGGGGTGGCGGGGGTGTTTTTCGGCGAGGCTTCTCGCGTTCGCGGCACTCGTCTGGCGGGCTAGTAATAGTGCAAGGTGGCGCTGAATCAGGCGGTTTTTGAACACTCGCAGAGTTTGTCACATTTCTATCATCAATTGTGATTGCTGGCGGGATACGACGTTCATTTGCCTGTCGTTTCTCCGCCATTCTACGCAAATACAATTCAGACTGCAATGGCCTCTCGGGAATTCGTATTGACATCTCCTTCTCCGGAGATTTTTGTAACCTTTGTGTCTCTAAGGCCTGTTGTTGTTCTTGCCTTTGCTGCTCTTGTCGTTTCTGTTCTTGGCGATTCTGTTCCTGGCGATTCTGTTCTTCTTGGCGATTCTTCTCTTCCTGTCGCTTTTGCTCTTCCTGTCGCTGCAACTGTTGCTGTTTCTCCGCCGCTGTCAGCTCTAGATTACGGATGCGGATCTCGTTTTCAGTGTGAGTGCGCCATAGCGTTCCTGGTGATGGAGGCACAGAGAGAGGGAATGCTCTGGCATGTGCCTCAGCCACTCGGAGCTGGGCGACTCGCTCATGCTCTAGTCTTGCGATGGCAGCTTGTGCTTGGGCCTCCTGGTGAGCACGTTGGATTTCTGCAGGCGTATATGTAAACCTTGGTGGACCGTGAGGATGCCCGGGTGCTGATAGTAGCGGGCTCATGGTTGAAGACGGGCTGGCGAGTGGCGATAGATAGCAAGGACTGGCCGGCAGAGAGTGGGAGAAGATGGATGCTGGCCGCATCATCTGCAAACGAACGAAGAAAAAAAAAAGAAGAAAGGAACAGGATTAATGTCCTGTACTTATTAAAGTTAAAGATGCAAAGAATTTACACTTGACAACATATATTGGAAATAAAAAGGAGGCAAACATCAATAGCAACCTTCCTCAACAAGATTGCAGGACAATTTCTAATCAGTAAAATCTACACTATAAAAAGCCATTAACGAAGGACAGTATTTGACGACTATTTTTACTTATTAGACAAAAATGAAAGAAAAGAAATGAGAATAAAAATTATATTTACCTGGAAGGCAGGTCCACTGTAGTTGTGTCGAAGATTAGGGCTCATCAGACCAGCTAATCGGCGATCGTGTTCACTAAAGCCCGGCGGCAAGGCATGATGGGTAGGCGTAGGAGGTTGAACGGACATTGTGGACGCCGGGTCGGTATCCCCTAAACTATGGGAACGGTGACGACGGCTACCCGGTTTCTCATCCCCATCCAGGGATTCACCAGAGTCGCTACATGACCCAGATTCTTTCGTCAGATGAGAAGGCGTGCTCGGCTCTTCGTCCATGTTCGTATCTTCCGAAGACGAGCCCATTCCTCCCCGAGAGGCGGGAATAAACGGAGGCACATATTTGAGGTCGGTTCCCGGGTAGTTCACTAAGATCAGCTTGCTAAAGTTGAATTTATAGGTAAAGCGCTTGCCCTTGGTTTTATTCAATATCCGTTTATTATAATAGTATCTGAAAAGGTTAAAAGAATGAAAATAGATATTAATTATTACACTGAATAAACAAGTACTCCAAACAATGAAAGACGGCAATATAAATACATGAAACACTCAATCAAAGCCTCATTCTGAAATGAATAAGATATAAGTATATTGTCCGCAAGCGGGGACGACCAGGAGATAAAAAAAATACTCACGCAAGTATCACTTAAAATGAGTTCTTTGAGAAATCGTGATAACAAAATGACCAAAAAAAAATGGAACTGAAGAATATCAACAGGATAGTTAAATAAAAAAGAAACCTGAACTATTCTCCTCAAACCTTTAAATCTACTTGATGATAAAACTTGAGATCGAATTTAATTTATGAACCACACACCTGCCAAAATTAGAGGGGGGGGGGGCTTTTTTTGGGAAGTTGCCACTGCTAAGGGTCTTACGGAGTGCTCTGCTGAGTTTATCATAGTTCATGTGTGGCTTGCAATTGCGCCATGCCCCAGAGTCTGGCTAGTTCATCAGGATCCTTGATGAGAAACTCCCCATAGTCACCCTGCCATGCGATCACGTCACGGAACTCTTCCTTCTGCAGGAGCTCCAGGATGAAGTGCCAGAGTTGGATCTGCCTGCTGCCAGGACTCGACTCCGGTTTGTAGGCCCAGTCTGGGTAGGCAACACCACCTCAAGGGAGGCGAGGGGTAACAAGAGTTAGCAAAGGAAAAACTATAATAATAATAACGTAACTTTGTTCCGGGTCGATTACTGTTGGTTAAAAACTCAGTAGAGCTCGGTACAATTGATTTATGACTGGATATTGTTCTGGTAAGGGGAAACGAGGGGGAGTAAAAGATATCAAAGGAAACAATCCACCAATATGACACATATTAATGTTTATACCACGTCAAAATCATTGTTTTTTTTTTATTTCTTGTATTTACTTGATACCATGTGACTGTCAGTATAAGGTAACTCTATTTTACCTGTCCTAAAGAACAAGATATAGAACAACACTAAAAAGTCTTGCAGAATGATCTTTCTTTCAACATTCAGCATTAAAATAACAGACGGTGATTTGAAATGACTTGCAATATGAAAAGTTAACAGATGAGGTATTTATAAGCATGCGAGAAAGAACTGGTGCTTACTCGAGTTCCATAGCGGGACGGTTGGGCTCGCCAGCGGACCTGAGCCAGGAGGGGCAGGTGCGCTTGGGTGATGTGATGGTGAGGGCGGTACCTGAGTTGGGGGTCCCATAGGCTGCTCCATTCTACGATACTGCATCAGGAGCTCAGCCGTTGGTAGTGGGGGCTGCAGGGAAAGTGGCAGCCCAGGGACGATGCTGGTGACAGCAGCAGTGCAGGCTGGTGAAACCCCGACGTTGGGGGCGCTGCTCAGCGTGGTAGTGGCGGGTGGTGGACAAGGCATCAATAATTACGAGTGTCTTTTGGTAGCGTATAAAAATAGGCCGATCTGATGGAGATAAATAAGGATGATAAAAAGGGCTGTGTTACCATACAATGTAAAATTATATCTTTGCTTACGTTACGGAATACATGTACTCTCAACTCTTAACCCTAACCCTATTGGGTTTGGCCCCTCGACATTTTCCGCGATCATTCTGGCACGTGAAATTGTTCCCCGCGCCGCTCGCTACATTGTTATATCCAAGTTTCGAACATCTTTTAAAACCTTTTTCGCGAAAATCGGGCAGATCGTTTAAAATTTTAAAAAACGTCATTAACATTTTAAGCAACCGAAGTTAGAATATGAAACCCAATTTTCAACGGTGGCTCTTTAACATTTCACGAAATTTGAACAGTGTTTTACAGTGTATGACGCTGCAAAATTTTAATAAGTATTTACACCCAAAATTAACATTCTTTGAGCTTCGTTTAGCAATTAAGAGCAAGGAATATGATTTTATTCATAAATTCGCACAACTAATACCAAAAATACATTTTTTTTTTTTTTTTTTTTTTTTGTTATTGAAAAACCAAATATACATTCTTGTAAAATACATCGCACACTACTACCGTGTAAATTTTTGGGGCGATCACGCGATCGGCAGCCGAGATCTGAGGACGACGATTTTTGTTGTTGTTGTTGTTTTGTTTTTTGTAATAATGATGATTGACTCCAACGACCAGGATAATAGTAGTAAGCGCTTTGGTCATAACTGCAATGACCAAGCCATTTATAGAAGCCGTTATTATCTATATAATTGTATATTCACAAATCAATAACAATCCTCATTAATTGGTTACAATAACACTCTCCCCCCCCCCCCCCGCAAAAACATTAACACACTTATTACAAACATTAAGAAATAATTCATGAAAAATATGAAAAAGAAGATAAAAAACAGTAATAAAATTATTTAATATCATTAAACATTATAATGCAAATTAGTATAATAAAAACAAAGAGATAGACACAAAAAAGGGTAATGAAAACAGGCTACCACACAATCATAATAAAGGCTAACTGAGTTCAATAGGAAAAAGTTAATAGAACATGGATCCGCATATATTTTATTCAAAGTTAAAACCAGGAAAGAAAACAAATTTTAAAAAAAAAGTGGTCATCAAAGAGAGAGAGAGAGAGAGAGAGAGAGAGAGAGGGGGGGGGGGGACCGGGAGCATAAGATAACAGGTTAATACCATCATGAGCAAAGAAGTCAGTATGAAAAAGATTAGTTAAGACTGTAAGATTGTGACAAAATAGATATTTAGGTCATCGAATAATCTTTAAAACATCCGCCATAACGGTAGAGAAAAAACTGATGTTACATCAGAAATACATTGAAGACACAATGTCCTTGATTATGTTTAGGGGAAGTCAAACCGTTACAAAAAAAAATAGGAAAAACAGAATATGAAGGCTAATTCGAGCAGCGTCAAAAGCAAAATATATAAATAGCTACGGCGTCGAGCTTTTTTTTTTCAACGATTTTGTTTCCATTTTCCTACTCTTCCGCTTTCGTTTTATGAATGATCTAGTTCGGGTAGATACTGATTGTTAAAGCTTTCTATTGGCACTATCAAAAAGGAAGTAAATATATATGCAACATTTGAAGTTTCTTTATCCCACGTATTTAAAGGAGAGCTATTTTTGACAAAAATCCAGCGGACTTAAAAAAAAAGCCAATGGTTCCTGTTTCTAGGATTTGAGAAAAGCGGATGCTACCATGGTAACGCGGCAACGCTAAAGATAGAATCTGGGAAGACAGAAAGAGAGAGGGAGAGGAGAAATAGGCGAAGAGCGCTGAATAACCTGACTGATGTTATTCGTGGTTCGGATATGCTCTTGGCTGTTTCTATTTCTGAACCTTGTTTATTCACAACGATAAAAAGGGCTCTCTTCCTTTCGTAGTCGCACTCGACAGGCGTCATGCAACATACATCTCAAGAACGGCGCCTCATTACACAGTCATCAAAGTGAGTTAAGGGATAATGTACATCTTCGCAGCCTGTTCCCCTAGACTAAATGTGATCGCGAGTGTGACGTGCGTGTTGATTTGCATACACGAGAAAATACCCTGAACGCACGGCAGTGCGGCGGAGAAGTACGTACGTAGATGATCTAATTTTAGCGCCGAGCAGAAATAGAAGACGAAAGTTAACAGTATATCGATGAATAAAGATGAGGGATGTATCTGAAAAAGGTTTTTGTGTCTATAGTGGAATCATACAGGGTGGAGACTCATTGAATTATCGTTTGAGCTGCTTTTAAACTGCTTACAAATCTTGACAAAGTGGGAATAATCAAAACATCCTTCATGCGGATGTTTTCAATCTCCTATGGGAATTTTTTAAAAAGGTGTTTCACTTTACATTACGGTAATGCGCAAAGCAAACAGCTTTCCAGAACTTGTTTTGAGAGTATCTTTGTAACCATTAAATTATTAAAACAGTATTTCCCAAAATTTTCTGTTACAAAATAATGATAACAATCATATTTGAAGAGAACAAAATAGTTTATACAAAAATTGAGGAGATATTCAACATTTGAACTCCAATTTGAATTCCTTTCATTACAAAAAAAAATAAAAAAATAAAAAATCTGCATACTTTTTAAATCGATCGACGAAAAAAAAATTCTTCTTATATCCTCTTGCGATATATACCTAAATGTATTTTCTGCTACAAAGTCATTGGTTTTGAGCTCTAGTATAATTATGCCATATTGGGCTGAAGTCATGACAGCGCTTTGTATAAATTATTCAGGCGAAAGGGGCTTTATAAATCCTATCATGCTATCATGGTCACACAAAGTTAATGTGTTGTAAAGTTGAAAGAGAGACAATTTCGTATTAAAATCCGCACTTATTATTATACCATTCCAACATGGTTGAAATATTAAATATTTTCTACATTGTTTCTCGGAACGATATTTTTACCGCCAAAATAATCTTTATTGCTTAATCCACAAGAGAATATAGGAGCACATGTATACACCAACAAATGGAACATGACAATTGTGATATTTCCCTCATTATAGTATACTCTCTAATTCACTATAAACCTCATAAAAAACATTGCATATAATAATGACTCCATTGTAGTAAGTGGGTTAGGGACAATTCGCCATAAGTTATATATATGAATTACGAGATAGCGTTCTAAAGCTCTCTTCCCAATTATTCCAATGACACGAATTATAGCGCTAAATGCAAGGAAATATAATTGCACGTAAAAATGGTCATACCATTCGCACGTCACGAACCACGTCAGACATCAGCATTCTAGCGAAGGTCACGAAAGGTTCTTTTTTTATATTTCCCTTTTTTCGCATTTATCAAATTATCGAGCTACAAGTTGATTCCTACATTTAATTTCCTCCCTGACCAGAATCTTGATAATGTCTCTGTCATTCTTTCTCACACACACACATACACACACACACACACACACACACACACACACACACACACACACATACGCAAAATCCACATACACTCTGTCATTTTGTTATCGTTGACAATGCCCTAGCTCTATCCTCCTCCCCCCATCCTGTCTCATCTTTCTTAATCATATTAATTTTCCAATCGTTATTTTCTATCAAGCTGAATTACTTGATAGATTACAATTTACACATTATTATGATCGTGCTGTCCTACTTTCCACCTTCTCTCCCTTTAGAAACGTTGTCTGTATCTGTCGTTGGGATTATGCGCAATATCTACATGTAATTATAGGCCTATGTATATTAATATCGTTTAGCAAATTCAACAATTTCCAACTCCCCCTTTTAAAATGCCTTTACTGCAGACGCGAATCCAAAATGCCATGCAGACGGCGAAGAGAAAAGGCCACTTCGTTGCCATTTTTACCAGTTTAGGGGGACTTTATTTTATTTATTTATTATTATTTTATTTTTTTATTTATTTATTTATTTATTTATTTTTATTTATTTATTTATTTATTTATTCATTTTATTTATTTATTTATTTTTTTTTTTTGGGGGGGGGCGTGTATCCCTGGATCCATGCCGAAAAAAAGTCCTATAATAGAATAACGGACGTGGTGGAGAAGATCCTTCTCGTTCTGAGCAGACATCATATAGTGCAAAAACAGAGGTATATAAAATTAACACCATATGCACGGGTGTTAAATGTAACACCGGTCCAGCTTCAATACAAGAAAACACCAACTGGTGTTAATAAACATCATTTTGGGTGTTAAAATACACAATCCATTGTTATGGTTGTTAGTCTAACTCTGTAAAATGCTGGTGTTGTGCTTTCATGTGACATCATGGGCGTTAATTTTATTATATTGGTGTAAATTTAACAACATTGGGTGTTATCCTCTATTAAAGCTGACTCTGGCTTTGGTGTTATGAATATGTAGTTGGGTGCTAAAATAAAAATTAAATAAAAAAAAATAATTTAAGCAGGATTTGTTGTTACTTGTTAGTGTAATCATGATTATCTAAAATTAAAATATAACAAATAATGCATTTCTTTGACGTGCAAAAAGTTCAACAAAGTTGTGTTTCAGATTACGTATTGACAATTCTGCATCCAGTCTGTTTTTATCTAATTTTATAAAGACGCCAATCAGAAAGTGAGACCACGCGTATTATCTCATTTTATGCGATTACACTCGACTTCCACACTCTGTCGATCGAATCACAGCATATTATTTTAACGTCTTTTCGAGAAAAGAAATTGATATTGAGCTCCCTACAACACCTAAAGAGACAACAAACCGGTCCATGATACAACACCAAACAAAACATAAAATCTCTGATTATCTTCATAAATACTCTATCGTTTTCTATATAGTTGTCCAAAGGAAGTTGTGCTCAATGACTGTGTTATGTAATATTATGACGTCTATTCGCCATTTCACTCACTGTTTATTGTATTTCTAATAAGTAATAAGCCGCGCATTCATAGCGGATAAAAAGGAAATTAAGAAAGTAAAGAGTCTATTCGCGTTTCTCCATTTAATAAACCCTTTCATAATGAACATAAAACACGTCAGTAAAACAGAGTGCCGTCATTAAAAGCAACACAAAAAAAACTTCCACTAGACGATGGAAATAAAAATAACCGTGCTTCCCAAGGCCTTGCTGGGGCCTTTTTATATTTGTTATTTGGACATTTACAACTACAAAGCTTTTGTTTCTTTAGAGTAAATAGTCACGATTCCAGGAAGTTAATTATTTTGTTTAATGTTTACTGTTTGATCGAGTTATTATGAACAATAAATCCCATTTCAAACATGCATCACTGCAAAAACACTGGTGTAAAATATGCAACACTAAGTTGGTGTCAAACCTGTGGTTTTAAATTTCGATGTTAGATTAGTTCAATACAACATCTCTAACGTCACTTGGTGTCAATACAAAATTTGAAAGACCACTTTGTTTAACATTTGGCAGATCAAAGTAATATGTAGTTTGATATATTTCAATTATGGATATTACTTTACAAATATCACTCTGCCTGTATAGTCATATTAGTATATGAAGTAAACGAAATACTTTAAACACCAAAACCGGTATTTAATCAAAACGGGCCCAGCTTCAATAAATGACCACACCCACTGGTGTTAAATTTATACAAACAAAATCAAATCAACGCCGATATTAAGACCATGAAGTGTCAAATTTATACTAGCACGTGACCATTTTAAAATAACACACAGTAGTGTGTTGTGGTGTATTTTATCACAGAAACTGGTGTTAATTTAACACTATACACTGTAAAAAAATATTTTGTTTTTTTGCAGCAAATCTGCTGTCAGCAGAGTCGCCATAAAAATGTAATTTAAAAAACAGTTTTGTTGTAAATTTCTCCTGCAAATAATTACATGAGAAATACAAAATATACATCAGGAGTAACACATTTGTTCCGTTTTAACCAAATATGTATGCTATAGAACTCTAATGACTTTTTTCCCTTCTCTTTCATAAATTCTTAGACGAGAAATTTACAATGAAACTGTTTTTTAACAACATTTTTATGGCGACTCTGCTGACAGCAGATTTGCTGTAAAAATACTTTTTTTTTTTACAGTGTAGTTGGTGTGGTCCTCCAATAAAACTGGGCCCGTGGCAGATTTAACACCCGTTGTGTTAGTGCAATACCACTCTTTTTGCAGTGAACGACACCCAAGATAATGTATTGGTATTTATTTTTCATTCTCATAAATAGCGATTTTAAAAAAGGTATGAAATATATCACAATCAAACGCTCATGCCACCGTGTTTACGAAGCATGCAACCGTTACAATTTTTATCATTATTATTATTTTATTTTTTTTGCATGCATAGGCCTTTTTGATACAATCATGCAATATTTAAATGACATCACGTTCATTTATAATTGTAAATTTTATCTAAGAAGGAAACGATGTTTCTCCACAGAGAGTCAAAATGCTCTTGTAGCAACGTGTTGATTCTTATAATTATTACATGTAACACCAAAAAATACTTCCCATCCAAAACCATTTGTTTTAGTGTACTTTTGGATGTCGTTACATACGATAGTATCATTATCTTTATTATAATGATATGAAATTTATGCTGGTCTATTGCATTTTGAAACTCACTTCAAAACAAAGTAATAAAATACATATCTTTCTTATGCACAAGTCATGTACAATCGTGATTTCGCTTGTCATTTCCAAGAATGGAAGCGACGAATATTATTTATAACGAGAACACAGCAATCATGATAACAATATTTCAATTTCAAAAGGGTAAGTTGAACCTAATACTGTCTATTGAATAGTATAAAATAAAATTTATAGAAAGTTTGTTAACAAATTAACTATCATCTTGTTTTGTTTTGTTCTGTTTGTTATTTTCTCACAATTCGAGTCATACATTGTACAATTCCATTTCAAACAAAGGTATAACCAAATACAAGTGCACATCAGGATACACATACATTTATAACAAAAATACAAACACAGGAGAGAAAAAGCAAACTTCCTGTCAACAAAACAATATCTTGCATTAAGATGAAAATTAGTTGTAACTACACGACCTCATAATGAGCCGAGAGACCACTTCAACAAACGTGCACTGCGTCTTATAAAGCCACAATATAAATTGCACGACCAGCACTTGTAAACGTCTATCACTTGAGAGGTGATCCGAATCAGCAATATAAATGAAATGTAAAATAAAGTATAAAATGGTCAAAGAACTTAAGGAGTTTGCATCGAAATGAGATCACATGATTATTCGCAAGAGGGAAAAGTATGGAAGATAAACTTTTTGATTTACGAAGTTAAGCAAACAAAAACTAAAACAATGGTTTTCGGATGTGGCTCAATCAAACCTCAACAAACAACACAAATACTCACAAGTGGAAATAGATGATAATCAAAAATATTCAGCATAAATATCCCCCAAATCGCTCCTCGAGTACAAAGAATGGCTAGAGAAGCATTTATCGAATGGCGCCGCCACGATGTTCATATCTACCGCCGTAGAGCAATGGGCTACGTATGGCGTACACGAGGAAGTGGCGCTCGCTGAACACTGGTAGATGTGTATGTGTGTGGTGTGCGCTTGTCATTGGTGTTTCTGTGGAGGCGGCGCCAAAATGTGTTTAGTGGAGCTGTACTCAAAGCACGCGCTCTTACACCGAGTCGCCCAGCTCATACTGGCTGTCGTTGCGAACATTTGTTGATGTTTTAAGCGAACGAGCAATCGTGCGAAAAGTTCGCGGCTGCTACTTACAAACCCAAGATCAGCTGACGTCATCACTGCCTACCCACGTGCGACGGCGTCGCGCTAGGCTTCACCCAACAGCCGCCGTATTGGATGTTTTATTCCCGAGAGTGTTTAAAGGTATGAAGGTAAATTTGATGACGGTCGAGGTAGACTTGTATTCCAGATGTTTAGTATAATTTAAAGGGTTCTGGTTATTATAACAATAAACAAACGGGAATGAAATCACTAAAAAAATCCCACCACATTTTATATACTATTATTGTCTCGCAGTGTTGTTTTTTTTTTTTTTTTTTTTTTTTTTTTTTTTTTTTGCATTTCCTAAAATTTGCTTGTTGTTGTTTTGTATGTTATTATCGTACGACACACCGTTTTATATGTATTTTAAATGTATGCTTTTATTATGTAATGTGGAAATAAATTTTGAACTTTGAACTTTGAACCTTGAAATCTCAGAACTCATCATAGCTAGCACAAGACAATTTAAGCCCGATTTCTATCCTTACTACCTAGCGATTACACGAAGCCATATCAAATCAAATTACTCTTTCTAGAACATCTACTTTGATTTTAAGGATGGACACAATTAAAAATAAGGGGGCGGTTACCATGAGGGTCAAAACGAAATCCTCTTATAAAAACATATTTCCTCCAATCGGTTCTTAACTAATTACAAATTTTAGCACAACATCGCGTGAGCACCAACGCAATTTCCGAGAGGTAGACAGAGAAAAGGTGAGAGTGCGGTCGTGAAAAGACAAGGAAAATTACACAGAAAGAGCAGGACGGGAGATAGAGAGAGGGGGGGGGAAAAGAAAAATAGCGAGAGATGGAGAGAGTGACGACATAAAGAAAGTCATCAAGGCACACACACACACACACACACACAATGAAAAAAACTTATAAGCGAAAGAGAATAGGCTTATAGCAAAGAGCATAGAGAGGGATAGAGAGCAGGATGATTAAAATATGGACATTAACAACATATTTTAAATGTGCGTGTGGGTGTGTGTTTTTAAGAGTGAATAGAGCCTATATGATTAAAGGGATAAAAAAATACGGTATCAGGAAAGAGAAAATGAGATTGAGAGAGGTTGAAAGGGATTAAGAGGAAGATATCTATAGATGGAAATAGAAATAGAAGAGAGAGGGGAAGGAAGTTCAAACCTACTCCAATTTTTCATCGACCTCCTCCGTAATCCGGACAATATCGAGAACGAAAAACATCGTGTTTATTTATGACCCAGTATTTGAATTCGTAAATCACGGATATACACTGATCAATAAATTCTTCTATTATTGGTTGCTGTAATTTACTTTACAGGGCCGAACAGTAGCAACAGATCTTTATATATATATATTCGGGAGCTTGCAAGCAATCATTCTTTTCTATATTTTTGTGCAAAGACAAATTCGTGGATATTGAGCGCAAAGCTAATAAGGATGCACTCTCGACAAAACGCCGACCTCAAATTCCCGAATAAAAAATCGTTACGGTTTATGGCAATACAAGGAAAGGCAAAAACATGGGACAATGTTCGAAAAGTAAAGAAGAGATAAATTCAAGTTTCCAATATTTGTTGAGCAGGTTTATATCATACATCATATTTAACAGTAGCGGTTGTCCTGCCCGCTCGGCTTTGAGGAACGGCTGGTTATTCTTCTATAGGGTGTTTTTAAAAAATAAATTTTTTTCTAAACTTTGAAAACAAAAAAGGTGTAATCGAGTTATATTTACTCTTATTAGAATAGAAGTCATGATAAAAGTTTGTTTTTCACTTTTTTCAATAACTAGTCATGACCATGACTTGTTTTTTAATTTAGTGTAAAATTCAGATGCCTTATTTCAAACAGTGTCTGAGACAAATGAAAAAGAATCGACTACAATACTATTATGAAGACGAATGTTCATAGTGATAGATCTTGGTAGTACATGTATATCATTTTGTATCATTGCAAATGCAAAATAAATTACTGGAAATTTAAACATAATTATTAATCTGAATGCAGTTACGTTACGCATATCTTTGGGTTAACTTTCTTTTGAATCACTCTGTATTTCGATATATCTCATCTTTAGATTCGGTCTAGACTTGTTGCGATATGGCTTCCACAATAATTTTCAATTCTTGATTATTTCTAGTCAACAGTTTCCAATCTAATATTAAACATGTTAAAGGTTATGCAAGTATTAACTTCATTTCAATATTCTTTGAAATAGTAACAAATAAAGTCTGAAAATGATGACCGATCGACATTCTACAAGATGACTGATTACATGGACTTTACTTTTCTTATAATAATACAAAAATTTTCTTTCAAAATATTTGTTTTACATTGTCTATCTTCTACCATGTTGCCTTACTCTCTAAATGAGATCTCAGCGGTTCCCATTAGAGAAAATAAAACAAGGTACACTCTAAAAAAAAAAAAAACATTCATTCTGGGAAGGGGTAAATCAAGCTTTAAAGGGGCCGAGGAGTGACAGCGTTTTCAAACTATTTTATTTTTTAGAGTGCAAGATTCACCTTAAGCGACATCATTCCCAAATCATCCACATTTTGTTTATGATTGAAATTTAGATATACAAAAATACATTTCCAAAAAGCTAATTAACATGAATGCAATGTCTGATCGGAAATAATAAAAGACAAGAAAGGTGACATACTTCCTTATTTGATATTTAAATAAAGCCTTAAGTTCCTGTTTTTCTCATTAAGCATAATGTTAAAAGGAAATGAAAACCTGAAGCAAGAGTATTATGACAAAATATTAAAAACAACAACAAGGTTACTCGGGTATCACGCTATCATAGAAAAATAAGGTAGGAAACACTGAGGAATCCATCTAAGAATATTTTTCTAACCGATTTTTATAATGAGCAAACGCATAATCCCGACTAAAACGAGTGCTACGAGTTCCGTAAACATTGAGCTCTATTAAAATAAGTTCAAGTAGAATACAATGTTGAACGGATTCGGTGTAACATTCCAAGTCATTTTTTTTTTTTTAATGTTTGTTGAGGCGGATATCCGGAGGTGTTTAAAACCAACAGAACTATGAATATCATCTGCATTGAAGTTCACAAGACAAAACTTGATGTATAAGAATCGGGTTGGCTTCACAAGTAAAGAAACAACCAAATGAAATATCTGTTATTGCAAGACCAGTTTTTTGTTTTGCTTTTCTAACACCATTCTATTTATTTTTAAGGATATATAAAAACCAAGATATCGTTGATGAAATTATAATGGCTTTAGGTCATAAATAAGAACGAAAAATGGGGTCAAAAGATTGGGACATTCTCACAAAAGGGGTGGGGGCGATAGATGACCCAAAACACAATGTATGTAGTAAACAGGATGTCAAGAAATTCAATATGACGTCTGATTAGAGCTAAAGGGGCCTTATCCCCAAATACTTTGTAAAGACGTAAAATCCATCTGCATCTGAACAGACTTGGAGATATACAGGATGCCTCCAAGGGGATGCTGTACAATTTCAAGCCAGATTATTATTCCAGTATGAAAAGAAAATGTCAAACTATTCTTTGATCAATGGTAACGCAATCATAGAGAGAGAGAGAGATGAGTTTGATAAGGGAAAAATATAGAAAAAATAAAACAAAATAAATAAAACGAAATAAAAATGGATGAATAAAACTGCAAAAAGACGAGTTACAGTATATCATACGTATATAATCAAATAATGTATTTCTAAAGGAACTACACGTTGCACCAAATTATGCCGACGAAGTATATATTGATTGCACAGTATAATCAAATATGTTTCGTCAGTTTTTTGCATGTGACTGTCTTGATCTGTAAACAACCTAGTTTATGATGTCTTTAAAATAATACATACCTTCCAATAATGAATACGTGATAGTTGCACCATTCCAAAACAATAACAAAAAAGGTCCCATCAACTACTCATTGAACATGAAATACATTTTACACAAGATGAGAGTAGCAATATCATATATATTTTTTTTTTAATTTTTTTTTTCACTGTAAGCAACTAGCGGAATTCGGTAATAAAATTTATTGTGAATTACACGCAATTGCCTCAATCAATACTCACGATATTGGGCGTTGGTTCGTATGATCACAGTCAATAATAAAATAAATAAAAGAAACCACAGGTGTCTGTTCCCTAAATGGTGTACAGAAAAAATTAGGACGTGATCATTAGACACATTTTCGTGTAATCAAACTCGGAAGTATTGTAGAAACAACGTTGTTTCAAGAAGGACCAGCATATTTGATCTGATATTCGTCATGCGTGTCATGTGGTCTAAAGAGAACTTGTGTACATTGGTGATCATCCAAGCGTGAAATTAAAAACAAAAGCGGATATCCTATCAGTGTGATCGATGCTAGTCTTCAGCTTCAAACGCCTTTAGTTCAGCGTAGCCAAAACAATTAGGTCTTTCTGCAAGGAATAGATATAGAGAAATATTATACGTGGCCTTTTTTTGATCTCTCGGATATTCCTCAAAGTAATTCTGCTATGTGGTTGTGGGATAGGCGTAACTAGTTACCCTGAAAGCAAAAAAAACAAACAAACAAACAAAAAACAAACAATAATAATATTCGCAATAATTTTGTACCACCATGCAGCAGGCCAAAAGCAAAGAGGACTGTCTAAAAAGTTTTCGAGCATTTCGAGCAACTTCCTAATATATTTTGTGCATATTATTAGTCGTAACTTTTCTTAAAATTTACGATTGTGGAATACAAGCTGAACAGCAATGCAGAAAAGAATATAATTCTTAGATCTTATAAGAACTTCTTACAGGCTTTCTCAATGAATTGTCAAATCAAGAAATCTTTTCTTCTCTACTTGTTATCACCGATAATTAATGAGGACCCATCCATGCCCATTCCCGTCGAGAGACGAGGCATTTGTTTACAAAATAAGTCAAATTTATTTAGCGTTCAGCTGGTAGTTCTAGAATGCTAAACACGCCTAGATCAAGGCGGTCTGTGCCAGCTGGGTCCCTTAAACAAGGCATACTGAAATAGGATAGTTGTCAAGAATTCTAAACCAGGGAATTCAAGCATTTACCACATATGTTGTATGTTGGAAGCTTTATTGAAATAATACCGAATATAGAAATCAAAGAAAATTAAATGTCATGCATTATTAGCCAGTGTATTGTTACAAACTGTACGTCATTTGTATTAACAGGGGAGGCGAGTAAAAAAAGAGCGTATAATGTATATTGCCCATTTTAAAGAGCGCTTCGTTCACAAAACGACTGCTTTTACGAGCCGCAGTACTTGTAGGCTAAATGGAGCTTCATCTCTATATCAATTCAAATATCTGTTTTATGAAAGACATGTCAATAGAATAGTTACTTTTTCATTGTAATCAGTCTAGAATACTTAGACAAAAAGACGGATCCAGACGCAAATCGACGCATTGCAATGGAATTTTCCTAGAATCTATAGGCCCAAATTACTGTCTAATGAATTTTGTCACCTTATAATTATTACAGCACTATATTCCCCGAGAATGATTCGAATGATTTTCTTGTATTTAGCGACTATATATCCAACTTTTCATAGACGTAACGGAAAACAATGGGGACAGGATACTCACATTTCAAAGAATGGCATAAAATTGATATTAAAAAGTGCGGGCAGGAAAACCAAACGCTCTTGAAACCAGTCTCGTGATAACTTCTATGTAATAAGTTGGAGTTGCGCCAAAATAATAATCGCAATGCACACGATGTAAACAAACTGGGAAAAAAAAGGAAATGATAATTATCTCAATTTGTCCCAAGATCCTGATGGGTGATGTTGTTCGTTTCTTGGTTCTGTATAACATCACAGCTGCCCAATGGAGTTACAGATTGGAAGGATGGCAATCTAAAATTTTGCATGAGGGTTCGGATCGTATTTTTACGATTTACGTTCGTTTTTTTGTAAGTGGGTTCCTATTTTACTCAGGTATATTATATTAGAGGTATGATGCAATAATATACTGTGCATTTATCGGGGTTCATGATGCAAATGAGAACAACCTTGATTTTACCTACATTGAATTAGCACGTAGTGTCACTCTCAGCTGACAATTTATAATAAATAAAGTTCTTTCATTTTCAAACAGGTTTTAATGTTGCATGATAAGGGAATTTTTTTTCTTCTTTCTTTTTAATGTGTTTTTTAAGTGGGTAAGTGGGTTCCTATTTTACTCAGGTATATTATATTAGAGGTATGATGCAATAATATACTGTGCATTTATCGGGGTTCATGATGCAAATGAGAACAACCTTGATTTTACCTACATTGAATTAGCACGTAGTGTCACTCTCAGCTGACAATTTATAATAAATAAAGTTCTTTCATTTTCAAACAGGTTTTAATGTTGCATGATAAGGGAATTTTTTTTCTTCTTTCTTTTTAATGTGTTTTTTAAATAAATATTTATTCAAATTGAAAACAGCCTCTATTATGAGCTGGAAGGATATTAACTCTGAGTTCAATACTCTGTATAATCAAATAATAAGTTAACGTGGCATTAAAGCATAATATTATGTAAATAGTAGACACGGCCCGCTCTTTCATACACATCTTCCACACCCCGCGTCCCGGGACATTTGAAACATTTTCGGCTGGTTGGTTAGCGTTGATGGATGGTCCCACTAGTCCACTTTCCCGTATGTGCCATAAAAAAAATCCTCATCAGCCGTGACGGGACTGGGCCGCGCGCGATTGGGCCTGAGAATATTCAACAATGCGATGTAGTTTTACTCAGGAATTGGTCGGGGTAATAATCGTTAGTTTGCATGCACACACCCTCTCGTTTATAACGTGTACGGAAAAAAAAGAAAAGAAAGAAAAGAGTATGGAAATTGAGGTTATACATTTCATTATATTTTATAAAACCCTTAGCATAACTCGTTCGACAAATACCAATAAATTATGTTTTGTTTTTGTTTTTTTCTGATGCGAACGAGGTCCGAACCCTATTATACAGATCACCTGTGAGAAGTTATATAGAACCAAGGAGGTTCCTTCAATTTGTCTTCGTTTGTGTACATTTTCCGTCCAAAAAGCATTTAATATCACACCTTTGAACAAAGATTTCACGCTTTAAGACCAAAAAATATTTGATCTGGGGTAATAATAGTTGAGATTCCAATATCTTACATAGCTGATGCCGCCTGACACGAGTCCGTGAGAAATTCTGTGTATCATGTTATAGATCTCAGTAAACGTGGGTGGGATCGAGTTATGAAAAGGGAAAATATATCAAATTTATGTATTACAAAATGTATTAATTATCAATTATCGTGTCTTCGTCATTTAATTTTAAGTATCCTCCCACGGTTTAACCGCTCCTTAAGCTTAATGTTTGCGCGTCGTTATAAGAGCCAATAAACTTTAGTTAAAACGAAAAAAATATATATATATATGTTTTTCTCTACAATGAATATCCGGAACTTCTACAAAGCTTCAATGTCATCTTATGATTATCAATTTTGTTAAATCTGTTTTAAACCAGAACATTATATTGATAAAGAGGAAGTCATGACATGCCCAGTCTTATACCACGGACTCAACGGTATACACAAATAGGGGATTAAAATGGGCTTGGGCTTGAAAACAACACTAAATTGTGGGTGATGAATATCTTTAACACGTTTGAATTAAAAACGTATACGTCATACAAAGTGAACGTAAAGATTTCTTTGATAACTAAATGAATTCGGAATCGGACTGGATTTGCTGTTACTTATTCAGTTGATTTAGTTTTCTCTTATAAAGTTGAAATATTAATTGGAAACGTTGTTTTTGTTTCACCCCCGTATCGTTCAAGCCGAAGTTTGAGTAATTATTCCGCATAAAGTATAAATTTTTATCATTAGAACACCCAAAATGTGCTAAAACGACAGCCACATTGAAAGGTGGTAAGTAATAAACACCCTCGTTGATGTGGAGTAACTTTCCACTCCGCAAATTATATTTAGCAGATCAGGCTGTTTAACAATTATTCTTCGGTTTCAATAATATTAATTTATTTTCGGGGTTTATGGAAGGAAAGAAAAGGGGGGGGACAGGAAAAACTCCTTTTATGAACAGGCAACAGCACACGGGATTTTCACAAATATATGATACATCCATCAAGCTATATATCGTGAGTCATTTAGCATATGATATATCAGTCATCACAATAGCAAATGGAAGGTAAACTTGACATTATATTATTCGCAATCAAGCCAGCCCTGACCTATACACCAACAGAGTTCGAGCTCCTAAATTCTTCGTATGTAATTGATTGTTCACTATATGATCGGTATGCATATACACTGCAAAAATGTGGGTGTCAAACTTGTGGTGTTAGATTTCAGTTTTTAAAAAAGTATCAATACCAAATCTCGAATATCACACTGTGTCGATCCAAAATCTGAAAACCCGCTTTGTTGCTTTTATGCAGATAAAAGCAATATATCATTTATATCATTTTAGTTATAGCCATAACACAAAGAGCTATGAATTCTGCACACAAAAAAATAGTTAAAGAAATTAACTAAATATCTTTTAAGACAAAAGCTGGGGTTGAACTAACACCAACATGATGTGCTGTTGACATATAACCAAGCAGTGTCAATTGATGTATTCAGACACCAAAACTGGTGTTAATTTAACACCAGTGGGTGCATGATTGTGGTCCTCTATATCAAAGATGGGCCAGCGGCGTTAGATTTAACACCCGTGGTGTTTTGGCAGTGTACATGTGTGATTAGGGGACTGCTCCATTAGGGTCCAAGGGTATATGGTATTTTTCGTAATGTTCACTTGACAGTAGGATCTCAATTTCACCATTTTAAATGATATAAAATAAGTTCAATAATAGTAAATACATTGATCAAGAAGTATAAAGAAGTATAAATGATGAAAAGGAAATAGAACGATAATTAAGCAAGGTTAAAGTTAAAGAAAATATTCGTGCGAATCTCAAGACGTGCACAGAACATAATTAGATGGAGAGAGAGAACGCTCAAAACCGGTAATTGCAACAAACAAAAAACAAAACAACAAAAAAAAACAAAAAAAACACAGTCTTTTAATTAGAAGAAAAGGAAGAAGCAGTACTACAAGACAATAACAGGATGTGTTGTATGTGTTACGAGTTAAGCAGTCATGAAGTGCTGTCTTGATTACTGCAAATGAAATCACGAGGTCGACAAACACATTAAACAAGGACTATCCCTTTTTTTAAATCCATCTATATAATGAGATTCTCATGGTCAATATCAAAGTCTTCCGCTGATATATCTCACATTTCAAATGGGAAAATTGTTGCGGAAACTTGCCTTACTCTTGCCTAAAACTATAGAGATGCGATACCGTTTAGATCATGAAATAATTAACATCAACACTGGCACTGGTATGTTCATATCTAACACGGATGTTGGTAAATATTAAGGTGTATACTGTAAATACCATAGCCCCCGATTATGATATACAATAAACACTACTAGTATAGCACCGAGTTTTAACTAAATAAAGAGTAGTATGTTCATATCTTCCATGGATACTGATAAACAATAGAATATGAAATGAACACTATAGCAATGAGTTTAAATAAAACCAAAAGCAGTATGTTCATATCTAACACGGATACTGAAAGACACAAAAGGTTATAAAAATAAAAACTATAGCACCGAGTTTAAACTGAACAAAATGAAGTATTGTCTAATACAGACAATGATAGGGTATAACGCCAACACTAATGAATACAAGGTGGTTCACAACAAAGGCATGGATATGATGTTATGTAGTGGTACACATTAAGAGGAGGAAAAAAAGACATTGAACAACACAAAAGCACAAATATAATTTGTAATCATTGACATAATTACCTGGACGGGATCTAAACTAATGTTCCAGCCGTTTTAATGGAAGTTTGTTATCATCCCTGATATCTTTGGTGTGCGGCTCACGGTACAACGCCTGGAATGGAAGACAATG
This sequence comes from Paracentrotus lividus, assembly GCA_940671915.1. Taxonomy (NCBI): domain Eukaryota; kingdom Metazoa; phylum Echinodermata; class Echinoidea; order Camarodonta; family Echinidae; genus Paracentrotus; species Paracentrotus lividus. Next base: position 511,700 of record CALNVZ010000174.1, read on the forward strand.
ATTCGCAGATTCGCCCAGGAAGACGTTTCATCAACTCTTCACCTGTAAATTGGAATAAAGAAGAATGAAATGATTTATTGGTGTACGCCAAAATGACCGAAGGCCCGGTAGCGGACTGAAGACCTTGCATGACACTGAGGGCCCGAACCCTAACCTTAATCAGCCTCGTGGGCCTTTAGTCCAGTGAATTCGACCGAGCAATCATTCCGGGTCTTCCCCTGACACAAATAGCTTAGATTTACGGATTGGGTTAGATTTAGATTTTATGGCGAGAGTTAGGATAACCATTATGATCAGTTTACCACTTGACTGCCGCATGGTGCTAATTGAACAGTACGGTATGACCAGGTGCGCTGGTGGTCAAACAGACACACTAGCTCAGACAATAGCATTATCACGTATTATTATCCATACAGAGGGTTTTTAGAGGCCAATACAAGTGTTATTTTGTTGATGCACTTCATAAACTTGACCTACTTTACAAAGTTCGTTGAACTCGCCCAATATTGTGCCTCGCTGCCCAAATATCGAAAATATGGGCAGCAAGAGGGGAATCCCCAAATGCAGCGACACGTTACAATTCATTTATCTTAATTCCTGTTACGTCATAATCACTTCAGCCCATTTGAGCTAGGCCACGCGTCAAATGAATTGCGCGCAATTATTTGTAAGCGTTTAGCAATTTTTTGTTTGTTTTGTTTTGTTGTTTTGTCCTTGTTTTTTTGTTTTTTTTTTGGGGGGCAATTAATTTTATCTGTGGGATTTTTTTTGGAAGGGGGTCTTTTGGGGCCACCTTTTATGGGGCCCAATTTCACAGAATAAAAAAAAAAAAAAAAAAAAAGAAAGAAAGAAAGAAATGAAGATTTTGGGGCAATTTTTTTATTATCTTTTTTTGGGGGGGCGGATTTTGGTGGGCAGAATTTTTTTATTTTTTTATTTTTTTATTTTTTTAATTTTCAAAATAGAATTGTATTCCAGAACTAAAATTGTGGGGTGAGGGTTGAGAATCCTAAATGAATAAAAAATTGTGATTAAAAAAATGTGGGGGGGGGGCCCTATTTGTAAAATCCTCTGTATACATAATAATAAAAATATTAGATGTCCTATTTTCGGTCAATACAAGGATATATTGAACTCGCTTTTCAAAATATTGCACTCGTCTTCGTCTCGTCCAATATTTGTGCAAAGCTCGTCCAATATTCCTTGTATCAACCTCAAGGCCATCCAATATTCTACAATTATTATGTGGTCCGCGCACATAGTACAAACGCCAAGCACATAATATTACGTGGTCCGTAACCAAGTGGTTTAGTGCAGAGATATAGGAAAGGGTTTAAGGTTTCAGGGTGGCAACTTTTACGACCCCAATACTCCTCCCTCTGTGGAAAGGTGTCCTGAATGTAACAAAAATATATCATTAACTCACTACTGTCTTCTCTCCAAATACTGTTCACAATTTATATTGAATGAATGTTGATGAGTCTGAATACATATCTTACAAATGTTTTCTTTTAATACATGAAGTAGGCCAATACCCTCGTGTTCAAACAGATAATATTCTTTTTAAAATCGTCTTAAAGTCCTTCTCTTATGATACATGTAACTTTTCTCACACGTATTTCCGATAATCATTGATGCTTTGTAGTTTCTAATATCTATCTATTCATATTGACACAGAATGATGCTAATTATAATAATGTTTCCGTTATCCTTCTGTTACGATTTTAATGTTGATGCTTTCATAAATTCTTAAATTAGACTAATCACATCCTTGATATCTTGTGATACACGTTTTCATTAGCATTCTACTGGGAACAACCTTTAACATTAAACAACAAAATCGTTATTTTTGCTAAACACAAAGTTCGCGTGGGAGACTGGTCGTGAAATGAGAACAAAATGCATTGTTACAAAAAGCTTCTCAACCTTCTCGTTCGTTCCTCTTTTTTATGTTGACGTAAGAACGCCGGATGTCCTATTATTCGAATCTACATGACGAAGGGCAAAACTAACGTATTGTTGTTTTCCTTCCTTCCCTCTCTCTCTCTCTCCATCTCCCCTCTCTCTCTCTATCTGAAACACATTTTGTTTTTAGGGGTATCACGAAAGTTATTTTGCTTCCTTTGATATCGACACATGATTCAAGGCCCTATGAATAAAACTAAACAAAAATCACGGTAAAAAGAAAAATCACGGTAATTTGGGAATTTAGGTCAGTACACGGCGCAAGTGTTGTCATGGTGATTTCCGACGCGGCGGTGGCAGTGGTCTTTCAAACTGGTCAGCGGTGCCTGGGAAGTTCTTTTCGTTGCTCCTTGATTCTCCATCAATATCCAAGCCGGATGGTAATAAGCAAAAGCGTGGGCATTTTCGTGTATAGTGTAACGGTCATTGTGGGAAGATTTCGCCCAGTAGACCACTAGGCTATCAATCAATTTGAACAATATTAATCAATTTGGATATAACGTTACACACAAACTAATAATGATACATGTGGACCAAGGCTAATCTTCCGTATTACTCTGATAGAACAGTTTAGTCCGATTGGCTCATCATTTAAGTTTTATAATAATACAAATATTCGGTCTGTTCTGTCTACCCCGAGAGGCACAACGACCTTTTCGTATTGCATGCAAATGACAAAATCAGGGAGCTTACGTCACGAACGTAAAATGCATTGAATAATAACCAAATCTGAGTTGTTAGTTCATAATATTCCGAAATGCTGTCAAAATGACTCCGTTTAGTGTTCCACAAGTCCAAAGGGACGTCAGAAGAGTGGCGTATGGTTGCGTGGTATGAGATCCTTCCCGAGAAAAATATATATGGAAAACTTTATAGATCCTATCCACGTAACGAAGCAAAAGGTGACTATCTTGAAATCACGATTAAACTGATTATTGTTGCCCCTGTGTTGACAATTTTAAGCGTTCCATAGAAAAATGTTCAACCCGACAGCCCCCATCCCCCACATCCTCTCATATAACTTATACATTAAATGGGTGTGGTGCGTATGAATTGTAATAATAATATTAAAAATATATATTATATATAAAAAACGGGGGGAAATCGTACCATGAAACGAAGAATATCAATTTTGCGGTAAGAATCTTGTTGTTTTATATTCTTTTGATCAGTGTGAAGGTCAATAGCAAAATGTAAAACAAAATCTTAAAAAGCTCTGCCAACATTCGATGCTGGATTCGTTTGGTATATTATGATATGTCTTCTTATTTATCAAGTCCCTCATTAGGTTCGCCAGACCTGTATTAGCTTTATTGCAATCTGGTGAAAACAAACATAGCCAAAGTCACCTACAAAGCTTCTAGGTCCCACGCAATCAAAAATGAGATCATCGGGGTTTTCCCGACACAGCATCAGCTGGCTAAATACCATTCTAATCTTTTGAAACAGACATGCTAGCAACTATCCATTTGCCAGCTCAACAATCAGTAATAGGATACTCAATTAATTTATCTGTGGGATTTTTTTTGGAAGGGTCTTTTTGGGGCCACCTTTTATGGGGCCCAATTTCACAGAATAAAAAAAAAAAAAAAAAAAAAGAAAGAAAGAAAGAAATGAAGATTTTGGGGCAATTTTTTATATTATCTTTTTTTGGGGGGGCGGATTTGGTGGGCAAATTTTTTTATTTTTTATTTTTTTATTTTTTAATTTCAAATAGATCATTCCGGGTCTTTCCCCCTGACACACTAAATTAGCTTAGATTTACGGATTGGGTTAGATTTAGATTTTATGGCGAGAGTTAGGATAACCATTATGATTCAGTTTACCACTTGACTGCCGCATGGTGCTAATTGAACAGTACGGGTATGACCAGGTGGCGCTGGTGTGTCAAAACAGACACAGCTAGCTCAGACAATAGCATTATCACGTATTATTATCCATACAGAGGGTTTTTAGAGGCCAAATACAAGTGTTATTTTGTTGATGCACTTCATAAACTTGACCTACTTTACAAAGTTCGTTGAACTCGCCCAATATTGTGGCCTCGCTGCCCAATATCGAAAATATTGGGCAGCAAGAGGGGGAATCCCCAAAATGCAGCGACACGTTACAATTCATTTATCTTAATTCCTTTGTTACGTCATAATCACTTCAGCCCATTTGAGCTAGGCCTACGCGTCAAATGAATTGCGCGCAAATTATTTGTAAGCGTTTTTAGCAATTTTTTGTTTGTTTTGTTTTGTTTTGTTTTGTCTTGTTTTTTTTGTTTTTTTTTTGGGGGG
>CALNVZ010000174.1:521059-534058 GCA_940671915.1 Paracentrotus lividus
AAAAAAAAAAAAAAAAAAAAAAAAATCCTCACTAGATACAGTCATGTACATGTCCCTAACAAAGAAAAGCCACTGCACGCCATACCATAAATAAAACGAGTTTAGTTGGGTTTTGACAACAGTTTATGTAATAGGGGCTTTCCCATACTATGCTATAAAACATGATCTTATGATCACGTGCATTGTGTTGGCTGCCATCACCCCCTTCCCCATATAATAATATGAAATGAATATACAATTAAGATAATGCAGTGGATATATAGCGCATCCTATAGATATGATGATTATATGCCGACCTCTAGCCTAGGGATGTTATTCTATCCATTGTCATTATCTAGGTGAGGCAGTCATCCTCCTATTATTGATCTCTTCTCCATTATTTCTTATTTTACTTTCTTATTTTTTATTATACATTTTTCTTTTTGTATGTGTGGCTCTTGTCGTTTTCGATTTCTCACTGTCTTGTATTTAGTGTCCCTTTAATGTTGTTTCTCTCCATAATTATTATAATTATCCACCATATCGAGCTCTCTCTCTCTCTATCTCTCGTTGCATGTATTTTTTGTCGATGTGCACCTTTTCTGTTCCTGGCAATTTTGGTTTTTCACTATTAACCATGAGCTGAACACACGGTCAATTGAACCTTTCAACCATTCCCTTCTTCAAAATAATGATAAAGGCCTATTTCTGTCCTTACTTACACACATATCGTTACTTCAAAATTAAGAGTTTAGAAATTTGGATAAACAGTTGAAAATAATTTCCCGTTCCAATAACTTTACCCAATATTTCGGGATCTTTGATCTCTGAAACTAAACAATTCCCCGTCCCTCCTTTCATTTCCTTTTCTCCTACAACTTCTTTCGTCGTATTTTATTTTTTAATCTCGATGTTAACTAATTCTTATATAATAACCCCTCTCTCTCTCTTTCTCTCTCTCTCTTCTCTCTCTATATATATATATATCTAATCTCACGGCATGCAACTGTTTGAGAATAAATGTTAATTTCCTGACATAGAAATCAAATACTGGTACCTTTGAATCTCATATACGCAGCTACCTGTGCCCCAGTTTCAAACGCAATACTTATCGAGAATCAAAATTAAAATAGTTTTACTTAAATTTGTTTGTGTGGTATGATAATGGGAAATAAAGTTTTGCCTGTTTCGGTCGTTGTATATGGTCTGCATTCCGGTACATATTTCCAGAGCTTATTTGCTTTATGCTTTCCAAAAGATTACTGTTTCAAAAAAAAGTAAAAAAGAAAGAAATACATGAAGCGCATACAAATTTTAGCTGCAGAGAGCGGGCGCTCTTCTGAATCAAGATGTTGCAGTCTTATATATTCCCTAATAACCATATTAACATGTTAACCCAAAATGAGATCATACTTAAACTAAGAAATTGAATACAATAATGAACAATAACGAGTTGACAAAACCACTCTACATTAAATGTCACCATGTATATTGACAAGACTTTTATCATTCTTCATTAACCTAAATACTCACACGCATTATTGTGATCAGTTTACGGCGTTGGTCATGAGCGTAAAACATTAGACTTATTGCCGCCTGTCGCCTGTGCCTATCCAAGTTGAATAATTTATCAATCTCATATTTAGCACAATTCTCTTCTATTAATGTCAAAAAACATCACAGAGGCCTAAATATATTCGCTTTAATGCATCATGTAATTATGCTACCTTGTCTAAAGGATACTCCAGCCTGGCGTTCATGTAAATTCATATTTACCACCATAATCAATCAAGCAAAACTGAAACTTTAATTGAAAACGAATGAAAAATATCGAAGTTATATCATTCTAAAACCAAAAATTTGTATGTAAATTCTCATGAATATTCAATAGCGGCTGATGAACCATATATCCACTGTTTATTTTGATCTTATAATAATATTAATTTACTATTTGATTTTCTTACAATGTATATTTGTATGTTTTAATGAACTGTGGAGAAATAAACTTGAAACTTGAAAACTTGAAATTTTTCCAATTTCCTTCTGCAAGAATAATTTCCATTTTATTGTATAAGATCATCAATTGTCCTAATTTATGATGTGACAAGGAATATCTTCTCTTTTTTTAAGACAGTAGGCCCGTTACATGAAAAAGGAATTGACATCACAGGACGTACAAATGACAGTATTTTTCATTTTTTTACATTGCATACATCATTAAACAATGAATATCACTTGAAACAACACAATTTAAAGCAGTAATTTCCTACATTTCTAGAAACTCAATCCTGATATTATATTTCTTCTGGCGCCCCCAAGAAACAGAACAATGATCGACTTTATGAAATAAAATTTATTATAGATAATGATCTTCCCCATTGACTATTGAATGAGAATATTTATACAGTTTAGCCAAAAACCGAAAATTTTATAACCTAGAAATTTTCAGAACTAGCCTTGGTTGTCCTAGAAACGGGAAAAACTTCCCCGGTGTCTGCCACAGAAAATACTCGATCTTTTATTAGTTCGTGTAAGGTATGGTTTAATTAACGATACTTGTAAGGTAATATCATGATACATGCATCAAATTTTCATATAGTAAATGTCACGAACAAAATATTTTATTCATTAATTATAGTGTTAGTAGCTGCAGCAGCAGGTGGTGACTACCGAGTGAGTAAAAAAAAAACTTTACACCTAGAAAAATGTCAATAAAAAGAAAACCAATTTATAAACCCTATATTATTTTACATATTCTGAAAGAGTAACTCCTCCCGCATCTTCTGGTACCATTTTGTGTGGTATGTCTTTACGCTTGGATGAACACGACGCATTGTTTGCGAACATGCAAATTTCGAATTGTGCCAGGGTGGGGATGAAATTGAAACAACAAAAGCTGACAAAAAAGCAACTCCATCATAAATAAAATAGCATAACTTTTTAACGAAAATGTCTTCCGCTTAATAACTTGGCAGGGGTGTTGTTACACATATTGACTACATTTTGTATGAAAATTAGATTGACTCGTCCAGTAATGCACGAATGAGTACACATCAAAGAGTAAATTGCTACTGACAGACCTAAAAAGGCTCCTTAATACTTTTGAACAGATATTATTTTGTCTTTGACGAGTGCTCACTCATGCCTAACTCTACAGATTTATCTCATTTTCATACAAAATGTAGTCAATATGTGTAACAACACCCCTGCCAAGTTAATAAGCGGAAGACATTTTCGTTAAAAAGTTATGCTACTTTGTTCATGATGGAGTTGCTTTTTTGTCAGCTTTTGTTGTTTCAATTTCATCCCCACCGTGGCACAATTCGAAATTTGCATGTTCGCAAACAATGCGTCGTGTTCATCCAAGCATATAAGCATAGCACACAAAAATGGTACCAGAATATGCGGGAGGAGTTACTCTTTCAGAATATGTAAAATAATTTGGGGTTTACAAATTGGTTTTCTTTTTATTGACATTTTTCTAGGTGTAAAGTTTTTTTTTACTCACTCAGTATATTCGTACAGAATTTTCAGTTAAAAAGCGGTGCGAGCAAGGCAACACTCGTATTTCGGAAGTACGCCATCTAGCGTTTAATGCAATATAGGTTAGCGCTCAACGCGGGAATGGCAGTGCAGTGGAAAAAAGGCATGATGCAATTTCAAACAGATTTTTCAAAATTTCATTTACTAAACATCTAGATCTTGAAGTGTTAGTATGAAAGGAAATGATTTGAAAGGGTGTCAAGGTAAATAGAGGGAGCTCAGAGGGGTGTGGCACACCTAGATTTAGCAGGAATAAAGGCCTATATTATTATTTCAATGGCATATGGTAAAAAGAAGGTCAATAAATTCATAATTAATAGATTTTATGTCGCACAAAACTTTAAATAGTAGACATGTAACACAATACCGTGTTAACTAACACAAAATTAAATAGTATCTACCGGTACCCCTACCCCTTTAAAATCGAGTGTTGGACAAAAAAAAAATGTCATTATCACCTGATTATAACTGTTCAAATATTCTGCCTTGACAAATGCAATTTAAAAAAAAAAAGCCTTACATAAAACCTCCTAGCAGGACTATAGGCCTACCGTATACAATTTTAGTCGGGAAGAAAAACACTACAGTGCGTCCCAAAAATAACTATACATTTTTTAAATAGCTACCAAATAGAAAAATATATGATTCTTGGGAGAAAGATTTATATGTATATAAGGCTCATATCCTCAACTATCATTATGACACCAAAAAAAAAACCGAAAATAACCCATGCTTCAGTGAGTAATGCCCACTTTTGTAAAACATAAAAATTAGCCTGCGCAGGAATTCACTATTCATGTTGCACCTGGTTATGGAACGCCATGAAGGAGTCAAAATTAATGATGGAATCGATCGGCCAACAAAGACAAAAATAAATTTAAGTCAAAGCATAAATCAATGATATGGAAACAAATGGTGAAACATAACATTTTTGCATAATATTAATTGTTTTTTTCTGACTTTTGGTTTATCTTTGACTCTGTTGGCCGATTTATTCCATCGTTAATTTTGACTCATTCATGGCGTTCCATAACCAGGTGCAAAATGAATAGTGAATTCCTGCGCAGGCTAATTTTTGTGTCCTTTACAAAAGTGGGCATTGCTCACTGAAGCATGCGTTATTTTCGGAATTTTTGGTGTCATAATGATAGTTGAGGATATGAGTCTTATATACAAGCCTTTTATCCAAGAATCTTATATTTTTTATTTGGTAGCCATTTCAAAAGTGTATAGTTCTTTTTGGGACGCACTGTATAGGCCTATATGAAAACATTAATAACTCGAATTGTGTTGTTAAACATGTCCCAATAATTTCTAAATAACAAACATAGACACACTTATCATAAAGAAACCCATGCACTGTAAAGGCGCGGTCCCACTGGCTTTTTAGGATGATTTGCGTATGAATTGCGGATTGTTTGTTTTGTTTTTGTTTTTTGTTGCGTATGAACGAAATTTGTATACGCAACTCGTGCGCAATTAATCCTCCCGCCAGTGGGACCGGGCCTTAAGATTTTTAAAAATGATTCGTGAAAAACTAGAATTCATACTTTACCCCCATCATCATAAATGAGTTTGAAATGATGAAGAGATTTCTTACAATGAGTCAGGGATTTTGGATCGGATGCATGCGGGCTGCGGATAGTAAGAAAACTGGAATCCCTGGAAGTTAGTACAAGATCAAGAGACAGAAAATACTTCCCCTCTCGCAAACTTAGCCTAATTTTCTTGAGCCATGACGAGGCCCTTCTTCATCCAGGGGCGGAGAGAGAGAGAGAGAGAGAGAGAGAATGATTTAGCCTAAAATGGGAAAGGGCACAATTTTTTTCTTATTTTGTTTTAAGCTTTTGTTTCTCTCTCTCTCTCACACACACTCTCTCTCTCCCTCTTTTACGAGAGCAACAATTCCCTCTGCTCTTTCTTTTTAACTGCTGAAGTACAAGTAGATACGATTATTGGCGTTGAGTTGGATCGACACTTACGAAGAATCCAAGCTCGAATACGAACCCTTAAAATACAGCATACCTGTGGATTTTTTTATTTTTTTTAATATTGTCGATAATTGGGGTCAGATATGTTGAACAAAGGTTTTGGCTAAATGATACAAAACCATTATCCTGTGGTATATGGTGTATTACCTCTACTACCTTTTATCAACTTCAGTCTGGTTGAGGCTAGACTATTCTCTGAGGAATATGGAATGAGTCAGGTGATTCGGAAACGTGTGGTCTGTGGATAGGACGAATTGGCAGACTTATGGCGGGAAACACTATTGGCGATGTGAGTAAATACTTCCCGATTTGCAACGAGAGACAGGATATGTGATGCTCCCTTCCTAGACTTTTATTTACACTTTCAGAAATGTATTTGTCGGTTGCTATGAACCCCCTCCTATATGACCATAGTGCCTCTGACCACATCCCACTCCCTATCCTATCAGCGCTTCTACTCATAGGCCTATATCGTATAATACTCTGTATAGAGGTTTCCAACCCTTATACGAGCCGCTATGTTTTTCATTTGTGTTGGGTTTGTTTGTTTGTTTGTTTTGTTTTTTTGAGTGTGTGTGTGTGTGTGTTTTTAATGCAAAAAAAAAAAAATGAACAAAGAAATTTGGATTCCTCAGCATTAAAAGCTAAGGGGTTCTCTGGGACGAACATCGACTAAGGGCTTACGATAGCTCAGTCGATATAGCGCCAGTCTGATAATCAGAAGGTCTTGATTCGTATCACATTGAATCCTGTTTTGATTGCTCATTCTTTTTTCACATTATATATTTTTGGTCAATTTCACTTTTTGATTATTATTTTATTTTTAATTTTTGTAACTGCCAAAAAAACGGTTCTCCGCCTAAATGAATACCCCCATTCATCTTCTCCTCTTCTCTCTCTCTCTCTCTCTCTTCTCTCTCTCTCTCTCTCTCTCTCTCTATCTCTCTCACTCTCTCCCTTCTGTCTTCTATCAACTTGTAATCTTTGTCTTTATAATTTTTCTTTTGTTTGTTTTTAATGTTCTCTATCAAACCCCAACTTTCATTTTGCTCGAGAACTTCGTCTACTAGTATTCCTTCTTTCACGTCTGAGATAGAGCCTACACTGTAGCTTTATGTGGCTATGTGGCTATGTGCCATCTTTGTGTAAACCTTACATCTTCAGCTCAGACACATGAAAAGAGTTTCCACGAATCTCGGATCGAAAGGGTAGAAACGCATCCTGGATAGTTTCAAACACGGACGTAACATAAGTAGTGCAATATCACCGTGACATGTAATGGACACAAACTAAATAAAACCCCGTCCAACAAAGCAATATTATTTACAAATTTGAGGGCGCCCTGCAAGAAAGGGTATCCGACCCATCGAAATCCAACAGGAGAGATCCATGTAATAAGAGGCATGAGGAGAGTATCAAGACAATCGTGAAGACTTCAACCAACTCACAGTTATGTTGTTAGGCAAGAAAACAAAATATTTATACGTGCCAAGTTGTGACCAAACGAATTCCAGTTGCTACAACTTATATATTGAAGTCAAGTGCATGATCTATTTCGAGTTACTAGGAGATGTGCTGCAGTCTAATGGTGGTGGACCCCCCCCCCCCATCCCCCATTTCTTGCTCTTTTATATAAGTACCGATGATCGATGTAAATCATAGATAAGGAAGCCTTAGTCGATACACCTGCACGGGAAATCCCCTTTTTCATCTTCTTCTACTGCATGTTTTATTATGCCATCGGTAATGTTCCAGGGACCTAGTCATCAGAATCCCAGGGCCCTCAGATGTGGAACTTTGATACTTTCTTCTGCATGTGCTATGATTAAAGTAAATAGTGTATACGTGTAAGATAGTAAACAGAGCTGATGATAAAAAGAGGGTTTTGGATTACCCCCTCATAAGATCATAGGCCTACTTACAAGTTAAAAGAAAATGCAACATGGAACAAGAAGACAGTTTAATAGTATTTCACAACAACAACGCGGGCTGTGCCCATGTTCATAATTATGCTACAAAATATGTCACCTAGATAAATTATACCCATGGCAGGTTATAGTCTGGGTCAGCATCACATGGGAGTCTGTGCTTACAGACTACGATGGAATGCTGCAATTCAATGCAAGATTAATCGATCTACCTGATCAAAGAAATCGGAGCCACATAACCGACCTACTTATCAAGAGGCAATCATAATTATGATTTCCATAATTATACACGTTATAGAAAATAGGGTAAATTAATGGTGGAGAGATAAAAGACAATAATATTATTGAATACCAAAAGACGTATAAAAGAGTTGGTTTGTTGGATTCGAATCCAGGACATTCGGATAAATTACATGCACTAAAAGAAAAAGCATATACCACAAACATGTCCAGACAAGAAATAATTATAATCAACGATTATATTACGACATATTATCAAGACACACAAATGATTGTATTCCCCCCCCCAGAGAAGAACTATTATATATCAATGATTATACTACTATTTACGGACATAGTTTAATCAAGACACACAAATGATTGTTCCCACCCTTAAACATCAACCCACCATCCTTCATCGTCTAACTCCAATCAGACCTATAGGTCTACAAGCTGAGTAGTCCATCACTCATCAACTCAAATAAATTCATGTATTATGTTATTGCCATTCATGTAATGCCTGAAATACCCCCTAATTGTTTTGGTTACTAAGCATACCTCCTCTGGGCAGGGGGTAGTTGGGTGGGGGGGGGGGGGAGTGGTTGTTGGTTGGGGGGGGGGGTGGTTGTTGGGTTGGGCGGGGTTATACCGCTATTATTTACCGTTGTGTCCGGCGACTTCAATCAAAATAATGTATGACAGATCCTCAATCTCTCTTGACGTGTCCTAATGGTACAGAGAATTATTAACTTTCGGAACAAAAAGCATCAAAAGATGAGAATAGCATTATTGTTTTCTTTTCACGCTTTGTTGCTTTTGTTCCCATTCCTCTCCCAATTGCAATCTCAACAGAGTTGCGACCCGCCAAGAACCAGGTCTATTCAATTAAGAGTCTCCAGCTATTTACAATTAGAAACTACCAAAAGGGGAAGGGATAGGCGTCACTGAAAAGAAAGGAGGGATTTAAGGGACAAATGTTTTGTCCTCAACTTTACATGAATTGTATGAGGTCGCCAGTGATAATACTTGAGATCAACTCACAAACGAAAGAGTTTGAACACCGGTCGATTGACAAAGTAGTCTGTAATAAAAAGTCTATAGATAGAAGAAACATTTAAATGAGACAGAAAACGACGATTGGCAAGAAGAAACGATATCGATAATAATTATGAAGTTTGACAGCAGCTCGTCAGCATCGATAACGAGTCCTCTAACCAGATAGAAGTTTCTCATTTGTGGTGCGCAACACACAGTTACCCAGCGTGGAAGTACTTGTATGTCTATGGATAAAACAAAAGGTATTAAAGATCAAAAGGTATTAATTCGTACGTAGTACACATGAACGGTATCAATCATAGAGGATAGTTATATCAACAGGGGTCCGAATGTTATTTATTTTGCCCCAACCATTAACTTAAGGGGTATCTCAAGCTGGTTGCGAACCCAGGCGAATTTACAGAGTGTTATATATATTAGAGGATGTACCAACGTTCTTTTGTGCTGCTTTGTTAGACAAGCCATAAAGGGGTTATCTCGTGTATCAGAATGGCATGTTTTCTTTAGCGATGCTTTTGTAAGCCAAGCTCAAAGGGGTTATCTCGTTGTATAAGAAATTGCATATTTTCTTTTGTGCTGCTAAGTTAGGCAAGCTCAATAGGGTTATCTAACTGTAAACATGGCATGTTTTCTTTTGTACTGCCTTGTTAGGCAAGCACAAAGGGTTGTAGCCTGAATGACATGGCATGTTTTCTTTTGTAGGCCTACTGCCTTGTTAGGCAAGTACAGGTGGGTTATATTGTATGGATTGCATGTTTTCTTTTTGTACTGCTTTTTTTTATGCAATCCACAAAGCAGGGGCCGTGGAGCGTTTTTGAAAGTAGAGGAACTGAGCCGAAAGGGGGGGGGGGGCTGAAGAGACTAGAATGAACAAATGCATGTCATTTTTGCAATTTTGTACACGTGTGCTGAGAACTGAAGTGGGTGCTGAAACCCCCCCCCCCCAAGCACCCCGGCTCCACAGCCCCCGAAGGGGTATTTCACTGAATTGTGAACACATATCAATAAACAAGTCATTTTTTGCTTCGTTTGGGTTAGTGTAGGCACGTGGTGCGTTGTGTTGCCAAAAGTGAGATATTGATTGTCAATTATGCAGTCATGGGTCAGGATGAAAAAACAAATGATAACAAATAATATGGAAATGATAATAGTAATGATAATTTGAAAAAGAAAATGACTACCAGCTCAATTACCCCAACGCCCAGCCACGCCGAAGTGAAATCTGAATTTTTATTTGCGTTTATTGTTAATGACAATACCAATCAACATGATCAAAGACACTATATACGCTGGATTATTATTATTTATTTTCAAACATATTTTTGAAATTATATTTTTTTCATCGAGTAATTCTTATCCGATTCAAATTTATGTTGACCCTTTCCATATATATTTTTAGTAATATCAGTAAACCTATTTATAATGTATATTCAACCATTTTTACACACAGAATTATGCACTTGCAATCGATCATAAATAAATTCGCCTAGAAATTTTGAACATGTTCAAAACTTTTTGCGAATATTTTCAAAAGAATTATTCAGGCCTATCGAAGGAATGTGGTTGAAACCAAGATCGATCACTTCATGCCCCAATGCAGGACAAAAAGAATTCCTGTATTTCGACTCCATTCATTTCAGAAGTTCTTACATTCCAAAATACTCATTGTCCGGAAAACACATAACAAAAGAAAATACCTCACATCAAAAAGCCTACCTACTGAATCGAGGTGGATTAGGCATTCTATGTATACGAAAATCTCTAAATTCGCCCTGTTCGCAAACGTTCGCAAACTCAGTGAGATACCCCCTTTAAGGGGGTATCTCACTGGTTGCGAACCCAGGCGAATTACAGAGTGTTATATTAATATAGAGGATCTACCAACGTTCTTTTGTGCTGCTGTTTGTTAGACAAGCATAAAGGGTTATCTCGTTGTATCAGAGATGGCATGTTTTCTTTAGCGATGCTTTGTAAGCCAAGCTCAAAGCGGTTTTCTCGTTGTATAAGAATTGCATATATTTTTTTGTGCTGCTTAGTTAGGCAAGCTCAATAGGGTTATCTACTGTATCAACATGGCATGTTTTCTTTTGTACTGCCTTGTTAGGCAAGCACAAAGGGTTGTAACTGATTGATCATGGCATGTTTTCTTTTGTAGGCCTACTGCCTTGTTAGGCAAGTACAGGTGGGTTATATTGTATGGTATTGGCATGTTTTCTTTGTACTGCTTTTTTATGCAATCACAAAGCAGGGGCCGTGGAGCGTTTTTGAAAGTAGAGAGCTGAGCCGAAGGGGGGGGGGGCGCTGAAGAGACTAGAAATGACAAATGCATGGTCATTTCTGCAAATTTGTACACGTGTGCTGAGAACTGAAGTGGGGGCTGAAACCCCCCCCCTCCCAGGCACCCCGGCTCCACAGCCCCCTCGAAGGGGTAATTTCACACTGAATTGTGACACATATCAATGAAACAAGTCATTTTTTGCTTCGTTTTGGTTCGTGTAGGTACGTGGGTGCGGGTGTTGCCAAAAGTGAGATATTGATTGTCAATTATGCAGTCATGGGTGCAGAGATGAAAAAACAAAATGATAACAATAATATGGAAATGATAATAGTAATGATAATTGAAAAAGAAATGACTACAGCTCAATTACCCCCCAACGCCCAGCCACGCCCGAAGTGAAATCTGAATGTTTATTTGCGTTTATTGTTAATGACAATACCAATCAACATGATCAAGACACTATATACGCTGGATTATTATTATTATTTCAAACATATTTTTAGAAATTATATTTTTTCACCGAGTAATTCTTATCCGATTCAAATTTATGTTACCCTTTCCATATATATTTTAGTAATATCATAAACCTATTTATATGTATATTCAACCATTTTTACACACAGAATTATGCACTTGCAATCGATCATAAATAAATTCGCCTAGAAATTTTGAACATGTTCAAACTTTTTGGCGAATTATTTTCAAAAAGAATTATTCAGGCCTATCGAAAGGAATGTGGTTGAACCAAGACGATCACTTCATGCCCCAAGCAGACACAAAAAGAATTCATGTATTTCGACTCCATTCATTTCAGAAGTTCGCTACATTCCAAAATACTCATTGTCCGGAAAACACATAACAAAAGAAAATGCCTCACATCAAAAAGCCCTACCTACTGAATCGAGGTTGATTAGGCATTCTATGTATACGAAAAATCTCTAAATTCGCCCTGTTCGCAATGTTCGCAACTCAGTGAGATACCCCCTTTACATCACTTACATATCTCTCAACGAACTGGGGATGTGTGATTCGATCCATTAAACAAGGTCTGATTTCTGAGACTAGGGACATAGGTGAGGTTATGGGGTCGGAATGTGAGATTGGGTTTTTCTCCGAACGTCGCACCTTTGTCTCGCCCAGGCGGGCGGGCGAGTAGAAGGACGTGAAAGGGTACATTGTTAGGGCAGGGCGGTGACCCCGAATTGCCAGACGCCCCTCTAGACCTACCCACCTATGTCTTTATATTATGTCTCTTTTTACAAGTATTTGTCAATTTGTCGAGAGGCAATCCACTTCATACAAAAAGTTAAAATAATTTACTATTCTAATATTTTATCCATCGATCTTCTTTTGTCCTTCTTTTATTATGTTACAAAATATCTTGAAAAAAAACAAAAAAACGGATAACAACAGAAATATTGATAACAAATATGAGTATAAAAATTATATTGTTAAAAAATAAAAATAAAAAGTAGGCTTAGAATTCTTTTAAAGTGTGCGGATTATTTTATTTATTATCTAACACAAAATTAATGTAGGCCTAGCCCTAAATCATGTAAATTTCAACCCCCCCCCCCCCCCCCTTTCCCTCGCTGGTGATCTGAGTAGGCCGTATCGTCTATGCTCATTGTGTAGGTTTAATCATTTTCAGCAGATAATCATTAAAGTTTCCTTGAAGATTTTCAAATGTTAATTGTGCTGCATACAAGAAAGATCCTCCCTTCTTTTGTTAATAAAAGTGAGGGCACTCACCCACCCTCCCCCCCCCCCCCATACTCAATATGTGTAGAAAATATTATCGGAGACGGCGCGCAACGGGTTAAAGTATCTCCGATTCTTTTTCCATCGCGGAGATACTTTTTTCCAGTCGCGGAGACGTCTCCGAGACGAATTTCAAACCGTCTCAACATGCTCAAAGTAGTCCCAAATCTGTCTCAAATCCGTCTCTGTGAAGTGAGACCATTATTGTTTTGGTGCTTCTGGGGCACATCATCGTTTTTACCCG
>CALNVZ010000174.1:539262-574418 GCA_940671915.1 Paracentrotus lividus
TTTTTAGTTGTTTTACTGGGTGGATTGTTTAAGTTTTGAGTACTCGTTTATAATTAAGTAGAGTGTTGGATCAAGTGTAATATTAAGCTAGGTGTATATTAAGATCAAGGAAACGTAACTGAATGCACAGGAGGGAGAGAGTGTGGGGAAAGTAGTTGTGGAGATTAGTTTACGATATTGGTCGCTTGAGAATTGTAGATGATGTAGGAGTGTCTTAACCCAGCGATTGGAGACTTTTGATGTAATAGTGTGACTAATCTCTCCATAAGCGACAGTCATGACGGATTATGCTACTCGTTAACTAGTTATGACGTACGAACACGAAAAGGGATAGTATATAACGCTCCAATGATCTAATATGCGCGCTATTAGTCTTATCTCGCCAAAACACCCCTGCAATCGACAAGACTGGGAGCACGCATCCACAAGGTGTAGACTGATTCTTAATGAATTATGGGCAAGACTGGGTTTCGAGTGTTTGATTCAGTTGGACATTGAGACTGAGGTGGAGAGAGTTAGAGCGTTTAAACGCCGGAGGTGGATCCATTCTAGGAATCGATACATGATCACTTCATTTTTTATTGAATGGACAACATCTCACGGAAATAATAACGGCCTCTCATACATGAAGCCTAAAACATATTGCTCATCAGAATTCCAATCATGGTCCTATATTTATCACCATTTGAGGGGGTGTCAGCTATCTTCACAAAAAAGAGCGGAGGGAAATAGTTATTATTTTTATATAAAACCTATATTATAGCAGTATGAACTCTGTACATGAGACGCACCGTGGTATTTCGTGCATTGAATCTATAATCACCCGCTGTATTCGTTTTCCCATGATCATAAGGTTTAATACGACTTAACCACACTTATTTTTAGTATGATCTTCGTGTAATTTATGACCTTGTATATTTACTTCACAGCCAGGATTGACTCAAGGTACTGATAAGGATGCTCTTAAACTGTTTTTCGATGTATTCTCGCACATCTTTACGTAGATTGATCGTGTTAGGATTCTATATTAATTGTACGAACCACGGATCATTAAGATTGATATACTCTGCTAAAAAAGATCTGAAATCAGTTTGTAACATTTATTTGAGGGCAATTCTCAGGTGTGTTAATGTATTTAATCTGTATAGTTCATCATATATCAACAGCTCATAAATTTGAATGTATCGATTTGAACAGATCTGAATATACTAACTTTATCTACACTTAAAATGGTAAAAACTGTAATGGCAGTTTTGTTTTTTTTCGTCGTTCAGTTCTTGTCCCATTTTCATGCATTATGCTCGCCCACTCCCCGCTCCTCTCTTCTCTCTCTCTCTCTCATCTTTCCTCTCTCCGTGTGCTTGTTGTTCAATGCATTACTGATCGATATATCACGAAATAATAATAGGTGGTCATAGTTGCAGCCTTATAGTCAGTGTTCAAGAATAAGGCAGTTTTGAAAGTTGTTGTATACATATTCTGCGTGACTGTTTGAGAAAATTCAGTATTTAAAGCAAAAATACACTCTCTGACTCAGTCCCAACGATAGGTCATAACGACTAGAGTAATTTCTACAATGTCTTGTGACGGGGTCAGGTTCATACGGTTAGGGACTTCGTCCCTTGGGAGAACACCGCACGTCGTATTTCTGATCTGAAGCAAAGCATCCGATGATAGGTTGAAGCACGAAACTTCGGTTTATAGATGTGCAAAATTGAAGTGATACAATGAGAGCTGGACTACTTAAGCAGTGAACCGACATTGGTCCATGTAATATGCAAGTTGCTTCCCTCTCTATTTTATCTCTTTGGCAACGCACTAATACTATTTGAGAGAATAGACTGGCAACGTATCCTTCAAGAAAAAGGATGTGTTTGGGGAAATATAGAGCTGTGCTTGCAGACTCGTTGATGCCAACAATTACATACGCCGTGGATGATGAGGCATTATTTCTAGGATTCTATGGAGCTGCGTCACGTGACCTTACATGTCGGGATGACGTGTGAGGTCGTCACGCTTCTGTATGAATATCGATGCAGATTACGGGGAGTAGACAACATGTGTTACGTGCTAAGCCAAGCAAACACTAAATCTATAATAGGGAATATAGACTCATTATCATTACCAGGTCCATAATGCGTCAATCTTGCATTGCAATTTTAAAATGCATCTCTGCGTTAAGTGGTGAATGCGGTTGCATGTGAAGGATGCACTTCATGTTTATCTTTAGAGTGACCCGAGGGAGACTTCCTACTTGAGGAGTTCTTGGTCATAGGAGCATACTCGTAATTCGTTCCTTCTCATGATTTCGTCTATGTAGGGTTGAGCAGCCGTGTTTTCTACAATGTCATTTCATATAAATAATGTGTATTCAAGAAATATGATGCCTCTGGTATATTGCCCATTCATAAAGACTTACGTTAAAATTGGTTGACGAAAGCAACAACGAAATAGGTGTTACTATAATCTAGACCTCGAATGGCCTCTCCTCATTGAGCTTTTCTGTGTCCTCGCATGTTCGAGTTGTCACATCCGTCTTCAATAACAGAGATGCCTCGTTCTTATCTTCGCTCATTTCTCGTTATATTATTTTATTCCGTCATTATCAATTACTCCTACATCAGACCACCTTATTTCTAATTTGGTTATGTATGATTTTCGATGAACACTAATTGTTTTAATAAGTCTATAAGTTACGTTTATTGTGGAGGTTTATTGAATTTATAATAATAATACATAATAAATTTTTATAAGCGCTTCAATTGGCGTTTCTAAGTCGCTTGGTGACCCAGGGTTACTTACAGAATAATATCTCCTATCATCTTACTGTATACGTATAATTAGGTGTCCGTATTCATAACATGTATATACGATGTGCTTTATTATGCCAAGCTTATTCTCCTCCCCGTCTTGTCCTTTTGCTCTAATATAATGAGTGTTATCAATCTTAAATTATATCATCATTCTCTTTCATAATTATCACATAATATGGGTAAGAGTAGATAAAGTATTATACTTCGAGTCATCTTCAGACACTGCGGTTTTTGTATAAGGTTTGTGATAGATGAGGTAACCGGTGCTGACATTTAATCGCATGTTGTATAAGTATTTTAATAGAATTATTTGGAGTGCGGGACATAATGTACATAGTGATTCCGTCATTGTATGAGGACAGCTCGATTAATTCATCGAACCAGTGAATTTTTGACATTCTGAGATTGTGTCAATTTTGGAAAGTTAGTGACGTTATTATCTACGTAATTTCAATGATTCGGAATATGTGAATCAATTGAGGTTCACTTTTTCTTTCATAATTACATCGGGGGCATTCTTCAACAAAAGTTGTTATTAATTTAACGAAAACAGGGTGGTAACTTCAGTTAACGTTAATCCAGAGGTCAGGTTAGATGTCTTGTCGGTGAGGAAAGTAGTATAATTATATTAATATAATTAATATTAGTAGCATTTTATTGCGTATTTAACCGACTTATCTAGTTGCTCTTATTCAGTATGCGCAGGCTTATATCATTAACCTTTCCGCGACTATCGGCTATTATGTAACAATAACCAAATGTCATGCGACAGAGATAGATAATGGTAACAATACTACAATAGTGAAATGAGGGTAATCCATCGTGTTTTACAAAAACATTGTAAGCCCAAATGTTATGTTTTTATATTTAGGCCGTACTTTATATTGTATATGAGATTGAATATGATAATTATTTACAGACTAGTATTGAATTTGTGATATGTGTTTCCGCATTTATATAATGTTTGACCTATATAGCAAGCAAGGCCTTGCGAATGCGCGATGTAATAATCCAGGGTCGTAATATCCATTCATTCTTTCAAAATCATTTTTGATCACAAAAGAAACGCTAAAATACAGGAAATATACAAATATGTTATGAAAATGGAATGTGGGTCGCTTTCATTGTCGAGATGTTCGAGATTGGATGTTTGTATACTCCTGCCCTCGGGCATTGTCGTTTATATCAATTGAATTCGTATTCCGAGGAACAGTTGCGTTCTTAAGACGAAAAGCCCTTGACCGCTGCTGTTTAATGCCTATTGTTCGCCTCCTATCAAATCTACGAGTGTGCAGTTGTTACCCGGCTTTTCTCTCCTTCTATTCTTCTCTGCTCTCTCCCTCGATCCATCATTCCTCGGTGCTGACTAGTGTCTTTCCCTTTGTATCACAGTGGATATAAATATTTACATCCTGTTTGTCGCACGACTCCTGGCTATCATTTTTTTTTTTCAATTTTTATCTTATTGTGCTCTCTGACCCCTGTTGCTTGATCATGTTTTCCCTTCTTACCTGCGATCGGTCAGGTACATTCTTCGTGCTTCTCGGGTTCAATTGGGGTCGAGTCCTTTCTTAATACTTAACAAAGTCAAATTGAATGTGCTCTCATTCAGTTTTTTGTCCCGATTGTATGGCACCGTTTGCTTATTCATTCCTTCGTTCTCTCTTATCTGCTACACCCCTTTCCCTCCTTTGCGCTATCTTTCATATAATTCCTAATCCTGTGTTCTTCCACACTTACCTTTCTAGTTTTTTTACCTGCCTTGTGTTTGGAGTACTGCAAGCTTGAGTTTGCTGCAGCGTCCTGTAAACGTTCATCTTTCTTGTCCCTCGTCCTCTCGGCGTTGCTTCTCTTCCTGTTTCGGTCGCTTGTTCTATGTGCATTTGAATTGTCGACGCAGATTAATTCACTGATCTATATTGCGCCGCGCAAGGGCTGTGCTCTCTTTTACTTAGTATTACATTAATGCGACATGAACAGCTAGACTTTTCATGCTCATTACACACGGTCTAATTTATGTTGATTAGATACATTAATCCCACTCTTCTTAACTAGTAATATTCGTAGTTATGTCGTATCTTGTCTAGACTGTCTGCTGTGTGTTATTTAATCTGTACCAGTCATTCTATTTTTTTATTAAACATTGTTTGAGTATTTATTCTTTTAATAACTTTTTATTAATTAAACAGGCCCTTGAGCGTCAAGTACGGTGGGTTACGGCCGTTACACTATCTAACATTGGGATATCGCCTCCCCCGGCACTGCAAATAATAGGGGGTATAGAACAAAGATATAGGCCCGACATTAGCACGCCGTGGGGTGGTTACTGCCTGGTTGGCATTTTTGGGTACCCCCATTGCAATGTTTCAGTTTTTTAACATAAATTCTCAGAAGTAACTTCAATACCTTGCCGTCTTTCTTCGTACCTGTAAATACCTACGCACCCCCGTCCGCCCCTTTTAACTCTCCTTCTGGCCTCTCTCTCTCTGCTCTTTCTTTTTTCTAAAATTAAGCGTCCCGATTGCTTCGTCAATAATCGAACCGCCATGTACAGCAGATGAATGCATAAATTTTATCTGAAATCAAAAGCAGTCATATAGAGAATAATTACGGCGTCGCTATTCATATGATCGATGAGTACAACTGTCATACATCCAATCACAGGGTGGTACTAGGTTCTCAGTGAGTATACTGGCGAAAACATGATGTCTTTGTAGTTAAGTCTGAGCATTGTTTAGACCTTATAACACAACTGATGCATCCTTAGTCGACGTGATTGACTTCTATTTATTGGTCTTTTATTCTCTTTTCTGTCAATATTATTGTTTTTTTAGGATAAGATTCCTATTCTATTTATTGTTTTATTTTTTTTTTGTTTTGGAAAGAAGGTTTATTAACATTCGGTAGCTACGGATTATCACGGCGGCTGATATAATGAGCCATCTGCCAAACTCTTCTCATACATGATCTATAATTAAGTTGCATGGCCATACTTAGTGGCAAATTACATTAGTCCTTGCATTTAGCATTGATCTAAGATCTCTGTTAGTTGGCATCTATCAAGATGGCGACTCAGATTTCGACTCGCTGAACATTCACCAAGACAATGGACAATATTTTAGGGCTGGCTCTAGACCTTTATTCTATCAAACTAGTCCGTGCTTCCAGACGATTGTAAAAACTGTGTGAAAGCGATTTGGAGTACTGAATTGTCGTGTTTGTTTATTTAGTATGTTTGACGAGTACGGACGTCCCTTTTATTTGAACTCACGTAAAGTCTGATATTTTTTGGATAATCGGTGCGTGGGTTTCTAATCTAATTCATATATGTGTTATTATGTGTCTATAGATGACTAGTGTTTCTTCGTTTATAGTGTATTTGTAATGAATGTTCTATTTTGAATCAATCGGATGACATACAGGCCGCATTTTCAGATTTTCTCCATCGCACAGGGTGTTCTTCGTTTGAGCCCAGAGCAAGTGCAGCTTTATGTTTCCAGGTCAACACAGTAATAGTCTTAGAGCACTTTGACTTAGTGATTAGCATTCATGACATATTTGTTAATGAGACCTATATGTAGTTCCAGACAAACTGCATATTCCTGGGTGGCATCATCATTCTGTCAACATGTATGTATTCATAAATTTTTAAGGTGTATAATCATGATAACGCAAACACCGAACAGTATTAGTGCTTCACTAATCACCCCAAACCCGCTATCTCTCTCAGCACCGCATGACACGCAAAAAGCGAGAGTATCTGAAATTTATCCTCGAATCGATACCCCCCCCCGCCCCTTGATAAGAGAAAAGAAACTCAATATAATTCACAGCATTAGACACAAAATATCTTAGAGAAATTTATTTATTTATTTTTATCATGTATGAACGACTCTTCAAGCATCATGAACATGTATCATCACAGAGCAGGAAGGTTTACGGGTCGTTGCTGGGGTGATAAAATTACCCAAAAGTAAAATACCACTGGAATGTGTAAAATGTGACGGTGTCGCGCCTACAAACGTTTTGAAACGATTCCAAGCCCTCTCTCTGTATCTAAAATGGAATGTCAGCCACAACCCCTTTATTCAATGATTGATTGACACAGACTGAGAAATACAAATAAAACAGATTTATCAGTGTAAATACTAACACAATGAGATTACAAATGTGAAAAGAGGGTCAGTCAGCGTGTGAATTAAATCCATGAACTTGAATGAAGAAATCGTTAAATCAACCAAAATATGGATGTCAATATTCAGATTACAAAATAAATGAATGGAATATAAAATCAGGAGTCTTTATGAGCACAAGTAAACCCATGTTTTAATTTTTGTTCAATTAAACTAATTGTAATCCCTTCTTTTAAAATTATAACTAACCTCACTTCATCAATGCGTGTGTGTGAAATTTCGATATGTCTGAATGCGGTTTGTGGTCCATAAAGTGATTTGGTAATAAGGAAATTGTCGAATCAATAACCAAGTTTCGTCTTTGTCTTTTGTTTCTGTTTCACTACAACTAGACAATACACTGAATGTAATAAAACTGCAATAGTGTACAAAATGTAGCGATGTATGTAGGCCCTACCCTAAAGCTCTTGAGAATGGAGAGTCCACCCCCCCCCCCCCTTTCATGTGATTCCTGCAGGGATGAACCAATTAAGTCAGCAGCCAGCTCAAGATTGGTTAGCTGAACGAGGTACCAGTAGTAAGTATTGGAAAATATGGGGAAGAATCCCACATTTACTAAACCCAACGTCTGGCAGTGCATCTCTGCTGCATTAGGTCCCTACAGCCGGGGGCGTCCAAAATGAGTGCCCATTTACAAAAAAAAATTCTATTTTGAATAAAAATAGCAGAATTCATTTTCTAAACACACTAACTTTGATGTCAAAATAAAGATATTACATTGTCTTAACGCTTGTGTTCATTTTGAAATCAGACTGAAATCGAAAACAGTGAAAGTTTTGATGAAGAAAATGTTTTTTTCTCACTTTTTTTACGCAAATATTTTTTGTTCCTTTTTCAATAATTTTTAATAAATAGTTGTATAAAACATTGATGTTTGTTAACTTTTCTAAAAACTACCTACGTGCATGTGAATGGTGCTGTAAAAGAAAGGAGTTATATCTTATTCCGATAAAGAATTATGATGAGCTAAAATCAGGAACGCAATATAGACAAAAATCCAACAATTTGCCCCGTGACTGAGAATCACACAATACCCGCACGTGTATTATGAAAAGCTGATTGTATGCGATGGCTGTAGTAGGCAAACAAAAGTGCCAAAAATGCGGAACATTTCGATACTTGTTTTGTCTTCTAAAAGCTATCGCATGTATCGGCCTTTCCTATGGCGATTCTTCTTTGATACGGGGCAAATTGTTGATTTTTGTCTATATTGCGTTCCTGACTTTAGCTCATCATAATTCTTTATCGGAATAAGATATAACTCCCTTCTTTTACAGCACCATTCACATGCACGTAGGTAGTTTTTAGAAAAGTTACAAACATCAATGTTTATACAACTATTTATTAAAAATTATTGAAAAAAGGAACAAAAAATATTTGCGTAAAAAAGTGAGGAAAAAAACATTTCTTCATCAAAACTTACACTGTTTTCGATTTCAGTCTGATTCAAAGTGACACAAGCGTTAAGACAATGTAATACTCTTTATTTGACATCAAAGTTAGGTGTTTAGGAAAATGAATTCTGCTATTTTTATTCAAAATAGAATTTTTTGTAAAATGGGGACTCATTTTGGACGCCCCCGCTGTAGGGACCTAATGCAGCAGAGATGCACTGCCAGACGTTGGGTTTAGTAAATGTGGGATTCTTCCTCATATATTCCAATACTTTACTACTGGTACCTCGTTCAGCTAACCAATCATGAGCTGGCTGCCTGACTAAATGTAGAGGCTAATGATTAATGATAATCGAGTCATGAACTGTAAAATAATACATAGGCCTACGTTTTAGATGATAAGTACTTGAATCCTATTAATGAATGGGAAAAAAAGTTTTGACAATGAGTCTGATTTTCGAAGCCTCGACCTCGGTTTGTGAAGAAGAAGAAAAAAAAAGCATAAAAAGTGTCAGTACATAAGGTAAAATTGTATCCCTCCAGATTGGTCACAAAAGTTGCATCCGTTTAGTTTCAATGTTTTGAGTCTGACTGGTGTAGCAGGACAACAGAAGAGGACAAAAGTTCGAGTAGTTTTTCAAGTAGCTGCATTCCTGAAGGTTGAGCAAGACAGTCCTCACCTGTGTACCCACCAATAGTGAATCACGTATCATCTCGTCAAGCACAAAGGGTGACGAGTGCATTGTCCATTTCCCTAGAATAACCGCCAATCGTTCGACAACCATTGTTATCACAAAACGAGTCGGTACGTGAATTTAATTAATAATTATTCTGCGTTCATATTTTAGGCCCAATTTTGTGAAGTACCTAAGTTCATGTTAAAGATTTTATTATCCCACATCTTAAATGGCTACAAATAAAAAGGTCTTGCTCAACCTCTGGGTCACGTAAGCTTATTACTTCATTGTGGTCCAAACCATAATTATGCACCTATGTGAAATGTCATTAGGTTGAATTGAATTACATTGAACAAATTTAAAACGACCAAAATAAAGGCTTACACAACGTAGGCCTATAAATTAACGTTCAAAATTCAGTGATCCGTGATGTTACAATATAATTTATTATTCGTACTCTACAAAGTTGCCCAAAAGTTTTACACAATACTGGTGAATTAAAGGGAGAAATTTCCCCAAATTCCTGCTATGATTTTTCCACAACAGACAAATGAAAATGAGTTAGCATGATTCAAAGTGAAGACATACATCTAAGATGTACATGTACTTGTACTTGAACTCTGCCAATCACACTAGATAAATAAAGATGAACCATAAACGAACTTGCATGAATGATTGTGAAAAGCACGTTTCCTAAAACTGTTAATTCCCCATGGACACATTTCATCACTCTCAAGTGATAGCACTGGGCCGAGACACTTCAACCCTCCTCGCTTCCCTTTTCACCCATCTATTGCCATCTCATTTTTTACATCAACATTCTAAGACGGTAATTTTTCGCAGTATATAATGTAACAATAAATCCATGATAAACTTATATAACAAAGTAGGCCTAAATATGAAAATTGATTTCTATTCGTATCTAGATATGTTTTTGTTGTAACGGAGAAATACATTATTTCAAAATCATGTCGAAGCAGATTAGAATTTTGTTGAAATATGAATTATTGTAAGAGTTTATACCATATAGGCCTACAGGCACATCGGTGTATAGGCCTATAATGTAGGCCTACATATCTCGTTTCGTCACATCCCCTTCTTTTTATCGTGGATACAAATATTGCGACAGTTCTTGAGTCGAAAATAAATAGATCAAGATAAGAGATCAAAATATTCCGAACAGTCCATGTCACACCAACACTATAATCCGATAACAATATACGGACCAAAATATTCAGGCTCGCAAATTGTGGTGGGCATTTATATATATGGCGCGCCAAAAGCACAATGATTAGAAAATCATTATTAGCCATTTGGCGCGCCGTAGGCGTTTTTAATCCTAACCTCATCGCTTTACCGAAGGTGAGGTTCAGAATTTAGCTGTCCAGTGTGCAATTTTTGGTGTGCTCTTGAGCCAGTGTGACCGAGTCTAAAAGATCATTGCATGTTCAGTATAGTAGCTTATATTATTAGGCTAACACAAAGTTCAGTAATGATTTCAAGAATTACAGAACAATGGTATTAGAGCATGCGTGGGCGTGTTGTAAGCGGAAACACCAGCGATGAGTAATGAACAATCAAAACACAAAACGAAACACACACTTACCACATATAAAAAATGTAAAAAAAGAAAGATAATACCAGTTATGTATGCTGTCTCTAATAATAGATAACGTAAACGTTTTTTGCTCACATTAAATTGTATTGAAGATAATTATAATGGAAAACAAAGAAACAATAATCGGAAATCGCAAAACCTGTCTGAACATGAAATAAATCAATACAAAGTAAACATTAAAAATCAATATTAACACGTCGCCTTACGATTGATAACAGTCACAAATATATGAAAATTGATTTCAACACGATTCCGTTTTATGACAAAGCCGGATTTCTGGTAGCGCAATGGTCTCCTAATCCGATTTTGGTCACGTGACTGTCAAATATTCAGAAACTGTTCCTTCGGATGCTCCTATGCAATATGTGGATTTATTTTGTCATGTCATTGACACTATATCAGTAAAAAAAAGTATTGTTTGAATCCTTAGACAGCTTCATTTGGCGCTGCCCTGAAGTCGTACATTTTTCATGATTAATCAGTCGACATACCCCCTAACAACCCCCACCCCCCCCCCCCCCCCCTCCCCCCACCCCCCCCCCCCCCACCTCCCCAGACACCTTCTGGGGAAACCCCGAAAGCTGATATATAAATATCGATGACTCCCGAATCGTGGAACGAATTTTCTGACGCAAAATAGATTTAACAATCAAATGAATAAACTAGGCCTAAATGATTCAATTCGTTGCGATGAAATATTGACGAGTTTTATAAAATCAAAATTATTTAGCCTAAATAGGTCAATACTAAACCACAAATAAAGCAAAATATCTACCTGTCTCCGTGCCACTCAAATACTATCCCAATATATTCTTTGGGTAATCACAAAGTAAATATCCAGTATTTAGAAATACACAACAATCCCGTTACCGTGTAATCGAGCAGCACAATCAAAACTCGACTTCACGCTACACCGACTAAACTCTCAAATGACGAATTAGTATTGACGGACGAATGATCTCTGTCGCTGAGCGCTGGAAACGAAAACGAAAATCATATCCCCGAAAAATTGTGACTCGGTTGGGAACCCCCTTTCCTTTCGTTTCAATAGACATAACGATAGTGCAAAGGGGTGAATAGTAAGAAAATATATTACGACCTCATCTTTATACAGAAAGAGATATTGTCATAAAACTAAAGAAGCGTGTACAGAGGAGATATATCCGCACAAAGGTAAATGAGACACTCGAGGTCAGACACAACATAATTATGAAAATGGATGGGAAAGAAGGAGAGAATTTGGATGACTAAACTAAAGCCCATGTCTTTGTGTAAGATCATTCACAGGCTTAGCAGCCATCAATTATTCAATCAAAATATTAGTCGCCCTACGAGGCCCTACCGTCGCCCGACCTTCGCCTTCCGTATTTCTCGGGTCACCAAGTGGGAAACGTCACACGCCCTAAAATAGTACAATACTTTAGTCTTCCAAAAGAACCACTTTCATTTATAATTTAATTGTTAAAACAAAATATAAATATCAAAACAAATAAGCAACTTTTTTTAAATTCAGGTAAAATATATATCTTGTCAAGATACTGGTAGAGTCAACGCCTTTTTGTTCCTGAATTTAACGAGGAAGAAGAACAAGAATGGGCGGCAACCGAATTAAAAGTCTTATTCAGAAGGGCTACTATGAAATTTCCAACAACAAAAAATGATAATAATAAATACGTGCCCTCCCCCATATCTAAAATCTCTGTCTGCGAATCACACCTACAAGTCGTGTTACATGTACGTTTATGATCTTTCATTACGAAACATTGTTCATAAATCTCTGTATAATTATCTTCAAAGCTGTGTAGGGGAGGGGGCCTCAATTATTTTGTACACTTTTCACTCATTCATTATTCATATATCAGTTGATTTAAACCAAATAAAAACGTCTGTAATGCAAGACTATCCACGTTCTTGGATCTATATTGTGTCGTCACAGTGTTATAATCGCATGTAACCGATATGGGTGATATAATTTTGATCATACCAATCCAAATGGAAAACTAATGCTCTAATGACAGTATTATACAGGGCGGGGTTCACTCTGTCAAACGAACTTTTGCAATGGCCTTTCTCATATTGGTCGACAATTCTTTCGTATTGAGCAGTCTCGGTCACACCATACTCAGGAGTGACATACACAAATGACTGTCACTCAGTCGGAAGCTTGTCAGATCAAAGAGTTACTTGTCAGACATCAGACATCTTCACCACATCTTAAAGTATAGCCAGACACCAGATTGAACCGATCTTTATGATTTTCTTTCCTCTGTCCATTTCTACCTATTCTCTTGATAATGTAGCAAGTCTTGTTTCAATAGGTCAAGAGAACTAGGCTATTATTACGGTATAAAACTTTGTCGGTTTTAATTTGACTGGGTTTCTCGGTTTGACTAAGGGTGCTATCTCACGGTGACGTCTCCGCGACAGAATAGAAATTTCGTCTCCGCGACGGATAAATAGTATTAGAGACGTCTCCGAGACGTCTCGGAGACGTCTCCTGAATTTCGGAGACGGGTTTTTTTTTCTTTTCATAAATTGTCGCGGGGACGTCTCGGAGACGTCTCTAATACTATTTATCCGTCGCGGAGACGAAATTTCTATTCTATTTCTATTCTATAGCACCCTAAGGTGACCCAGCTCTACTCTACAAGTTCAAGTGGACCGAGTGTCGCAGTGATCTCAATTGCTTGTTGTGTAACAAGATCAGATATTAATGCCGACACATGGAAAATGCTTCCAGTAAAGGTCCCAACCACCATAATCGATTTCAAACCAGCGAAATTTGACCGTATCAAGCCAACTGCCCCTTGAAAATCCCCCAGGACAAGTACCCCCAGAAAAAGGGTTAGTTGTATAGTTAGGGCTAGATTTCGGAGGAGGTATAAGTTGTCCGGGGATAATTGTTGAGAGGGTAGTTGCCTTGGGACCGTGTTTTACTAATATGCCTTCAATATATAGATTATCTGGAAAACTTACTATCGACAAGAAAGCCCATTTACGACTTCACTGTTTTCAAAAAACGTTCACACGATATTCCCGAAGAAAACAAGTATGACAGTGGCATATCAGCGTCTGAAGACAAGACTACATGACAGTGAGAACAAAGAGATGGCATCATTCTCGTACAAATTAATTTGATATCGTGTAGAAACGACATGGAATTAGAAAAACATATGTCTGAAGCCATCCAAATCGGTTTATACAAAATTACTATCTGGCAAGGCCACAGTTGGCACATGTCGTATGGACCTGCATAATGTCCGTGCATGTCGGTTTGAATTGAATAGTTCACACCAAAAATAAAAAATAAATTTAAAAAAAATCGTTGATACAAAAATTATTAAATCAAATTTGAGCGTTGACAATCATGATATTAGAGGAATTGTCCTTCTTTCGAGGGGGAAAATACTGGTTTCAAGGATAGTTTTACAATTTTGGTGAAGGCACTTTCTCTTTGAAAATGATGCTAGTTCGCGACAAGATTCTCTGAACTTGCAAAGATGTCGCCGCGACGTCAAAGAAAAAAAAAAAGAACTATTAATGTTCGATTTCCCGCGACTCCCCGGAGACGTGTAAAATAATCGCGAACAAGTCTCATGGCGGGTAAAATTGGGTCTACAGGCCCATGTGTCATAACCAGGAGGTCGCAGGTTCCAAACCAAAAGTCAACTATCACTTAAAGTGCATACTGCCGCGTTTATTATTGTCACAGAGGTATTAACTTAAAAAAAAAAAAAAAAAAAAAACAGTCTTTCCGTAATTTGTGCAGACACGTTCTTTTATTTAACCAAAACATAGTTATGAACTTAGTTTTTGAACCATAGTGAAAACGGGTAGGCCTATTATACCTCGGTCATGTGCACTGAGGCCACCTCCTCCAAATTACCAAATCTTAGTGAGCAAAAGAGGAGGGCTCTGCGATGTGCCAAGTCGTGGCCGAATCTGATGTTTTGCGTACATTGTGGACACGAAAGAAGAACATTGACACTAATGCGGCGGTCACAACTCGCCGTACCTTCGACGTGCAACTCCCTACGATGGATTTCGTAGAAAAATCGTGCAGCGCAGGTACCTCGGAGGCACGTTGCATGTACGACGTGCAGAAAGTTTTTCTAATACCCTTCCTACAGAAACGCAGGAATCGCAGAAATTGACCAATGACATGTGCATGCATTGCACATGCAACGCAGGCTACGTTGATGGTACGTGCCCCGTAGCCTACGATGAGTTGTGACCGCCGCATGACATAGCAACAAACATTTCCAAATGTATAAATGGATTCAATGCCATGATTGCAGTGGTATGAATTGGGTAGGCCCTACATGTTAGAGCTTAAAGGGATTGAGCAACTTTCAAAAACAAGAGCATCAAGATTAATAAAAATTATATTGTTCCTACAGTAAAAACAAACTACTGAAAGTTTCAGATCAAATGGAAGTCATTTACTACCTTAAAACAGTGTAACAAACAATGCCAAGCATACAGTCGAATACCAGTACCCTCTGCTGCCAGCTCACTAGGCCGCTAGGGATGGGGGCTATACAACAGGAAATGGGTGTACGTTGTGCCATGTGGTAAAAGCACATGGTTTTATAAACCATCCGGTGTTGGTTCATGAAATCATTGATATCTCGAAGGTAAAGCAAACAATTAGCTTGAAATTTTGAAGAGATACCAGACTGAAGTGTTTATAATTATGTTGGCAAAATAAGCTAAATCGAATAAAATGTCACTTGAATATCATTCAATGTTACTGCATCCCTTTAATATACAAACCACTACTTCCCAAGGCTTGAGTGATACAGTTTTCATTTCTTTATTTCCCGTGCCACTTGACTGCCTATCTAAGCTACTCCACTAATGACGTCACTTTCCTGGAAACGCCTAAATCCTAATAGAGCAACTGGCGCTGCAGCGATGAACTTGCGAATCAAACGCGAACAAAAATCAGCAGATAATAGAGGTCACTACATCTTTTGCGAACTTAAATTTGTTGAAAATCTTTTCATAATTGGCCATTGATATCAATTTTAATAGCAGTTATGATCGACTCTGTTCGAATCATCAATTGATCTGCTTAGAAGACGGGTCATTATTGAATTCTCTCTTTTTAAAAAGAATACAATTGAATTTAAGGCACAGAGAAGTGTTTTCCAGATGTCGTCCATAAGGGCATGACTGGACCGTGATGAACGAGAGGAAGATCAGGTCTGACCGAATTTCGCTTGACTCCCTTTATCCCCTGCAACCATCCCTCTAACCATGCAAATGACATAAGAGCAACAGGGACATGGACTTCACAGAAATAGAATAAAATCTCGAGAGGGGACAATCAGGCGTCGAACGGCGAGGCATGATCGAAGAGGTTCTTCAACTCCCAAGTATATCCTAGAAAAACTTGACGAGACTTGGCATATCGGATTGTTCGGAGAAAACCGAATTTACGTTGAGTCGAAAATTGTCTAGGGTTGCCGACCTTGGAATATTCAGTATTTCAGTATCCGTTTGAAAAGAGCAATCGAGCTTTCAAGGAGATATATCTCCTTGCTCGAGCCATGGATAATACAAATACATTCTCAGGCGAAGTAAGTTGTTTGAAAATCAAGCAACAATGTAGAAAGTCCATGTTACTTGCATGGAATACTGGTTTTTATATTTTGAAGTAGTAGATATTCAATTCAATTCATCTTTATTGGTCCAATGGAAATTCATCTTGTCTACAAGCAAATATACAATATTGAAATACAAATATACAAATATACAAAATGATATAAAGCAACAAAAAAAAAACAGTATTACATAAGAAATTAATATTAATGAACGGTACAATTGGTAACAGAGAGAAGTATAAAACAGTCACACATAACCAGGTGAAAGAGAATTGTCCAACAAACATGATGAAGAACTCAAGTAAAACATTTAAGAGCACAAAAAAGTGAAATTATAGACAGAAAACAGGAGCACAAAATAACATGTAGACCGGTCGCTACTGTGCAGCGCCCTCAAATATAATAAGTTGAATTTGTTGTTTATAATTTATAGTTGATGGTTACTACATGTATATAGCAACAGGCCGCGCCGAAGACGCAGGGAGCTCAATTCATATTCATTATTGCAATCTTTTGTTAGGTATGTATGGTATCGGCTTGGTATTGATGTCGTCATGGTGTTGGCTCCAGAATTCATTTTTTGATAAATACAAAGATATGGTGAATCCAAACCCTCCCAAAAATCGACAAGTGCAGTGCAATATCACTAGGAAATTTCCTGGTTTAATGATATTGAAAGCCAGCAATGCGAACCAGCCTACGGCTGCACTTTCAATAAGTTCATTACAATAAAGCAAATATTGACCTTGACTGAAAGTAAGACTAACCTAAATGACATTCCATGACATTGTGTGTGTGCAGTCAATAGCTGTAGATAGATATCATTCCAGTCCCATTGGGTCCCTGGTGGTATGATATCCTTCATACACGGCAAGTTCAAGGGCGGGACAACCATAAAGGCCTAAACGCGTACGGCATTGACGCAATCGTTCCACCCTTGGAAACTACAAACTCGTATTCCGTGCGTAAGAACAGCTGCAGCAGCGCATACGTTCGAGGGGAATAGGTGTTTTTGAAGAAGAAAGCTCAATTACCCAAATTAGTTAATCCATGGTTTTAAAACGAAATTTTTTTACTGTAATTGTAACTCTTTTTCTATCAGATCAGATGGACGATCTGTACAATGTATGATAATAAATATGTAGGTCCATATTATTCACTACAAAATTCGATATTAATTTTCAGCAGGTGTAAATGAGAAACTGAGAGAGGCCTGAAATTACTGTTACCATGGTTACGGTCAATTATCACGCATTGTACTTTGCTGCTAGAGTACAAACGCCCTTATTTACAAACAAAGATAGATGGATGGACTTCCTCGAGACTAGACAGACAGAACTTTCTGATACGAAAGGGCGTTTGAATGGCAAGTAGGTCGGTCTATGACTCCGCGGTGTATCATTGTTATGACGAGGATATTATAACGACACAACACTGAAACAATACCACTGACATCGAAGTCAGTGGATAGTAATCTAGTCTGCCCCCTTTATAATGGTCTTTAATTCAGTTCAAATTAGAGTCTGTATTCGAATTGTAGACTACTATCAACTGTATCAAAATATACAAAAGTCTCCTAAATTTTGTTCACACCCGGTATACCCAAGTCAAAACGATTTTCCAGACATTAGACAAACTGATAATCGTGAAGACCTTGGCCATTCGGGGTAATCATGTAATTTGTATTATGTCTCATTGTCCGTTTGGTATTATTCTAACATGACTTTGTGACCTTTGACCATTCGAGCTGATGAAGTTGCAGACAGGAGCTCAATCCTCAAAAACTTCCGCTAAAGTAACCGACAAACTGCCAGGGGATATCACATGACAAAATATTTTATTTTATTGTTACAATTCTTGTTAGTTTTAGATCCATTGCTATAGATGCCTGAAATAACAAGAGAAATTAGTCTCTCTTTGGTCACTTCGGTGAGACGAGACTCCAGGCCGACATTTACATTCGCATGCCCAAGGTGTTTGAATCTCCTAGGTCATGTTGGTGCGACCAAGCTGAATTTTGTATGCTCTCTCTCTCTCTCTCTCTCTCTCTATAGCTCTCTATTACCCTTTTCAGACTGCTATTTCTTAACCCCGTACTATCCTTAACCCCATACTATCCTTAACCCCGTACTATCTTTTTTTGCTTTCTCATATGCTTTTCAGACTACAGTTAAAATCCTTAACCCCAGGAAATAGGTAGGGCTAAGGGGGGGCCTTAGTACCACCTATTTCCTGGGGTTAAGCTTAGCACGCTTCGGTTTCAGACTGCGTTTTACCAAAGTAGGCTAGCACGGTAAATAGTACGGTACTATCTGGCCCTGCTAAAAAGCAGGGTTAGCCGGGTAATTGCGGAGTTAGCCGGGCAATTGCGGTGCTAAGAGTTGTAGTCTGAAACCAAACCGTGCTAAGGAAAAGCGAGGCTAAGCATTAGCCAATCAATGAAAATGTGGTCATGAATATGCATAATTATTCGTAAACTTGATAACACAAATATAGAGAAAAACAATGAATAACATTAGGAAAAAGAGAAAAACAATGAATAACATAAGGAAAAATGGAAAAACAATGAATATATAACTTAAGGAAAAAGAGAAAAACATGATGAATAACATAAAGAAAAAGAAAAAACAATGAATAACTTAATAAGGAAAAAGAGAAAAACAATGAATAACATAAGGAAAAAGAGAAAAACAATGAATAACATAAGGAAAAAGAGAAAAACAATGAATAACATAAGGAAAAATGGAAAAACAATGAATATATAACTTAAGGAAAAAGAGAAAAACATGATGAATAACATAAAGAAAAAGAAAAAACAATGAATAACTTAATAAGGAAAAAGAGAAAAACAATGAATAACATAAGGAAAAAGAGAAAAGCAATGAATAACATAAAGAAAAATAGAAAAACAATGAATAACATAAGAAAAAGATAAAAGCAATGAATAACATAAGGAAAGAAAGAAAAACAAAGAATAACATAAGGGAAAAGAGCAAAGCAATGTTAGTATTAAAACAATGAATAACATAAGGAAAAGAGAAAAACAATGTAAAACATAAGGAAAGAGAGAAAAACAACGAATAACATAAGGAAAAAAAGAAAACAATGAATAACATAATGAAATAGAGATAAAATAATGAATAACATAAGGAAAAAGAGAAAAAAAGGAATAACATAAAGGAAAAAGAGAAAAAACAAGGAATAACATAAGGGAAAAAAAAGAAAAAACAAGGAATAACATAAGGAAAAAAACAAAACAAAACAAGGAATAACATAGGGAATAGAGAAAAACAATAAATAACAAAAGGAAAGATAGAAAACATAGAATAACATAAGGAAAGAGATAAAAACAATGAAGAACATAAAGAAAGAGAGTGAAATCATTGATATTCATGATCCAGCAAATAGTATGGGGTTAAGGAATACCCAGTGTGAAAAGCATTAAATTTCTTAACCCCAGCTAAGCAAATAGTATGGGGTTAAGAAACACAGTCTGAAAGCAAAAAAAGATAGTACGGTGTTAAGGATAGTATGGGGTTAAGGATAGTACGGGGTTAAGAAATAACAGTCTGAAAAGGGTGTTTCTTAACCCCATACTATTTGCTTAGCCGGGGTTAAGAAATTCAATGATTTTCACACTGGGTATTCCTTAACCCCAGACTATTTGCTGGATCATGAATATTAATGATTTCATTCTCTTTCTTTATGTTCTTCATTGTTTTTCTCTCTCTCCTCATGTTATTCTATGTTTTCTATCTTTCCTTTTGTTATTCATTGTTTTTCTCTTTTTCCTTGTGTTAGTTATTCCCTGTTTTTTTTTTTTACTTATGTTATTCCTTGTTTTTTCTCTTTTTCTTTGTTATTCCTTATTTTTTTTTATCTCTCTTTCCCTATGTTATTCCTTGCTTTTTCTCTTTTTCCTTATATTATTCCTTGTTTTTCTATCTTTCATTATGTTATTCATTGTTTTTTCTCTTTTTCCTTATGTTATTCATTGTTTTTCTATCTTTCCTTGTTATTCATTATTTTATCTCTCTTTCCTAATGTTATTCATTGTTTTATCTTTCTTTCATTATGTTATTCATTGTTTTTCTCTTTTTCTTTGTTATTCATTGTTTTTCCCTTTTTCCCTATGTAATTCATTGTTTTTCTCTTTTTTCCTAATGTTAATCATTGTTTTTCTCTTTTTCCTAATGTTATTCATTGTTTTTCACTTTTTCCTTATGTTATTCATTGTTTTTCGCTTTACTTGTGTTATTAAGTTTACGAATATATTCATGACCACATTTTCATTGATTGGCTAATGCTTAGCCCCGCTTTTCCTTAGCACGGTTTGGTTTCAGACTGCAACTCTTAGCACCGCAATTGCCCGGCTAACTCCGCAATTACCCGGCTAACCCTGCTTTTTAGCAGGGCCAGATAGTACCGTACTATTTACCGTGCTAGCCTACTTTGGTAAAAGGCAGTCTGAAACCGAAGCGTGCTAAGCTTAACCCAAGGAAATAGGTGGTACTAAGGCCCCCCCCCCCCTTAGCCCTACCTATTTCCTGGGGTTAAGGATTTTAACTGCAGTCTGAAAAGCATATATCTTAGACATCTCGAGAGGTTTCTCATACAAGAGAAACGGAGACAGGGCCAAGACTTGACAATAGAGGGAGTATACAGCTGGCAAATTTGAAAACTTGGAGGGCGCAGACGGAAATCCTCTATCTACTTTCAAAGTACTCATTCGTGATGTAAAAATATTACACAATACGCCACAACGTAGAGCCATCAGAGCGAGAAAAAAAAATTCTGGGACAAATAGGGGCAAGAGGTGAGGCATGTTGAATGCCACACCGAGCTGGCAGGATATCCATAGAGAAACAAAACATAGTGAATAGCCAGCCAAGGCACGCCCCTCTGAACAGTTCACGTAACCTGGTTACCCATGCCGTCATCACAGATCATCATTGCGACGTCATAAGGTTTGGTGATATATGATTCTACACAACCATCTCATTCGAAGAGCGTGTTTACAAGACAGTATGACATCTCAACCACTAATTCTTTTTATTATTATGAGTACTACTGTTCATTAAATATTAATTTTTAAAAAATGTTTCGCATATAGATTTAATTTCATAGCCACTGATATCAATAATCATTATATCGATTTCATGGAACTCATGTGATTTTGTTCACATTAGCATCATGCTGAGTCATTGTACCTGGAAGTAAAGAGTCTAGTTTTCAGTTCAGTCGACCTTATGCACAGTAGCATAATTACCGAGGGGTAAACGATCAATGCACAATGGATTGAACCACATCTAAAAGGAGGTAAAACACATATTTGATTTTGATAAGCAATGCAATCAGCAACGGGAATCGCATTTCAGTCGATTTGCAATGCAGCAGGCATTCCAGTTACATGTACCAGTGAATTAAAGCAGCAGAAGCAGATTCAGCCCTACGTCACACAATTAAAAAGTGTCGGCCCATGCCTAATCATATTAGAGCCTCTATTGTCTCCAGTTCAATGGGACTGCAAAATCTTTACAACTTGTGAATACTGGATCCGCGCCTGATTAATACTTATCACCAGTTTCTACCAAAAGTAATTAGTAATCCGACTAATGTGATATGTTTCCGCATTATGTTATTGCCATTTCTTTGTTTTTTTATCCACTCCTTTAAATTTCCCCTTATCCAATGTTGATTTATTTTACAGCAACGATCAAATATCATAAAAACGGAAATATTAATAACATGTACTCGAAAGCGTTGTGAAATTTGATATACTAATAATGTAAATTCAATACATTCAAAGGCTTTGATTGTATTTTTATTAACCTGGGGAAAATTGCGGTATTTGTCTAACTTTAATGCATCATGAAATATTAAAACAATGACGATTTCCAATCTAATTTAGAATATTTGTCTGCAATATTGCCTCATCATAATCAGCCATGGTTGTAACTTGCGCTGTATCATAAGTCATAGAAATTGAATATGATCATTATTGATTTTACAATACGGTGAACAGTCGAGTATTAGGTAACATAGACAGGGGCCCCGAAGCATTATTTAAAAGGAGGGGTGAACAGGCTAAAAAGCACATTCCAAAAAAAGTGGAGCTGAAGCCCCCACTCCAACGGCTGCCCATCCTCACCCCTGATCATGCTGATAGGCGTGATAATCTAATTAAAAACAACAACAACAACAACAACAAACAACAGTAATAGCTTTGATGATGCATGGAGGCCTAGATACGAAAGTCATTGCAAAAATATCCTCCTTCTCCAGACCTAGACAATCAAAATTACGTTCTTTAGGCATGTTAGGAGAGAAAGGTCAAAATGATATTGATGAAAGAAGATCTCGCAATTTCTGTCAGCATTTTTATGAGGCATTTGTATAATAAATCACATTTGATCGCATTCCATATCAATATGGCTTTCTTGCAGATCTGTTTGAGGTGCCGAATGCTGAATGAATCACAAACGTTTAGAGGGAAACAAATCGCTGTTATTACGGCGCAATAAATTTGATGAACGGCTAAACTTGGCAATAGGAATCAATCTACCCGATTTATCCCGCCCATAAAACACGACTTTATTTTTTCCGCTCGCTGTCGGCTGCAGGTTGTGATCGTTGTAGACGGATGGAAATTTCTCCCTGATTCGTTTAAAATTGGCAAGCGATCTGTTCCAGTTTTCAGACACAACTCTTCAATGGAGTGGATTAAACTTTAGGGCTTGGGATATTATCTAAACTTTTCTAACATTAAGTTATGGATTTTTGATCTTCAATAATTCCAGGTTTTAGGTCTATAGTAAATGAGTCGTAATACATGTAAGCGAAACAATCTTGCTCTAGAAACCCACATCTACCCCCCCCCCTCCCCATACCAAATACAAAAGTCATACAAAAAAAAAAACAACAACAACAACAAAAAAGCTGGCCAATAGAATACAAAAAACGGTATGCCTTTGATCTGGGGGCACATGCCAAGTGCTGTGTAACCCCCATGGTCACGGCTATCTTTCTTTCTTTATACGATTTCCCTTGTTCGTCTAGACGGAGG
This sequence comes from Paracentrotus lividus, assembly GCA_940671915.1. Lineage (NCBI taxonomy): Eukaryota > Metazoa > Echinodermata > Echinoidea > Camarodonta > Echinidae > Paracentrotus > Paracentrotus lividus. The sequence continues at coordinate 562,633 of CALNVZ010000174.1, forward strand.
GCAGAGATTTCCAGTGGAAATTAAAACAATTATATTGAGGTTTAATGGCTGAATGACGTGTTTAATCTTGTTATGCATTTGATATTCGCCTTTGATTCTTTTGCACAAAGGAAAACATTCGGAAGGCCTTTTTTAAGGAAAATATTTTCAATACCAATAGAGTGCGCTATATTATATACGTGGAAAAATTTAAATATTTAACTTGGGAATTTTGAGAGCAGTTTTATGGTTCCAAACGAATAGTATCTTTTTGTAAAGGACCATTTTTCTTTTAATCTATTTATTTTTATTTTATTTTTTTATTTTTTTATTTTTTTATTTTTTTTTTAATTGAGAAGGGATTATACAGGTGCAACAAAGCTGAAATATTCGAACCGGTACCTTTTATTATTATTTTCATTATTCATTTATTTCTCAATTGTTATATTTCATATTAGTATTTTTTATATCTCACTGCCTCAAAGAGGGAGAAATATGATATTTTATTTACAACAATAACTTTCCCGCGTCCCGCTCGCTCCATCTGTATCTCTCTCTCTCTCTCTCTCTCTCTCTCTATCTCTGTCTTTTTTTTTCTCTCTCTCTCTCTCTCTCTCCTAAACCACATCATTGTCTTTGATGAATAGGAATATAAAGCTTTTATATTTTGTTTGTAATCCAACGCCTATTTACAACATGACTCTAATATTTTTCTCCCCAATATCTCTCTCTCTCTCTCTCTCTCTCTCTCTCTCTCTTCTCTCTGTCTCTCAATGATATCCTATATGTGAAATTGAAATTATACGAGTTGACAAAAACGAAGTTTGCCAAGATTCCGTGCCAAGTTTTGAAGCACTACAAAATGTGCTTCCATTTTGAATCCCCAGACAACAAAAGTCAAATGCGGAGAGACATTAAAATGGAGGGAAATATTCATTTTGTTCTGATGTAACAAAATTAGCGCAAAATGGGAACAGTGTGCCAAACTAATATTAAACACAGCTGTGGTTTTAATTTGAGGAAGGCATGTGAGGACATTTCCCGTTCCTTACACGAATTTAAAATCACATAAATATATCGGAGAATCCTTCTGTTTAAATGGGAAATGGACCACACGCTCAACCGAGGAGGTAAAATTATATGCCCCTGTTCCTAGAATTACAATTCCTTGTACACTGGGGCCATTGCCCATTAAAAAGAACAGGTTGAACTACAGAATTAAACCACAATGTGGTCAGACTATCACACTTTATCACAGTGCAGTCACACTGTGAAACAGCACTGTTTTCACAGTGTGGTCACACCGTGGTTTCACTGATTCATATTGTCAAAACGCTGGTTGCTACGGAATGGGAGTCATTCTGACCTACATGTAGGCCTATATAATCATGTCTTATGTTTTAAGAAGGATTTTTTTTTTTTTTTTTTTTTTTTTTTTTTTTTTTTTTTTTTTTTTTTTTTTTGATTCTTGTAGAATTTAGGCTTCATAAATGACAATAGTTTGCTCCTATATAATTTCGAAAATGAAGTAACTTGTCTTTGGTATAGCCCCGTTCCCAAGTTGTGGGCCTTGTATGATGGGTTGTATTGTAAAAGCTTTCGATTCACCTTGCATAATGGTTATTCCTGTCAAATCAAGTCGACCTTCAGCCATGAGGTTTTTGAAAAGTTTAAAAAAAAAATAATAATAATTTACGGTTCTATGGCCTCAGGGGATCTGAAGGGGGTTGAGCCTTCATATAAGGTGATGGTTAGTTCATAAAAAGAGGTACATGACAGGCCTATACATTGCAAAACGCCTCTTTCTTTTTCGATGAGCTCTGTTGACGCTTGGTTACCAAATCATGCTCAATCGTACGTTATTATGGAACAGAGCACCCTGAAGTAAAACAAAAATGATAACAAATGAATAAATACATTCAAAATGTCTTGAGTGTAGTCAAGTCAGGTTTCTCCACAGACGTAAAAAACCTATAATGGGTTTTCCACGTGAAAGCGTCTTGGCAAGAAAGGGCATCGAATCTCTGAGTTCGGGACCCTGTTATCCCATGGAAATTTCTAGTAGTGTCCATGGTTATCCCAAACCTCGGAGCAGAGAGCGCTCTCACTAGGAAGATGGGCGTTTCTCTCTCTCTCTCCCTCTCTCTGATCTACGTTGATCTCTCACTCATGCTGGGCGCGGCCGTGACCTCACCGGGTGAGCCGTGTGGTCTGGGAGAGGTCATTTAAGGTGACCGCATCTAATGCTGCCCCCTTGGGCGATGGGTCACCTTACCTAAGGACACGGACTGACCAATGCAGAGGTGGCGCAGGGGTGAGTGGAGCCTAATGCCATGGATAACAAATAGGGGTGAGGTTTTCAGGGAATGCTGTCCTATAGGCCCTGGGAGTGGTACCAATCATGAATAGTATGTGGTTCTGTCCTATCATGGACTTAATATAAGTCCATGGTCCTATCATGCAAGTTATCATCTTCTGTCGGGCTTTGATGGGCAAAATGGTGTTATCTCCAATACCCTTTTCAGACTGCTATTTCTTAACCCCGTACTATCCTTAACCCCATACTATCCTTAACCCCGTACTATCTTTTTTTGGCTTTCAGACTGGTGTTTCTTAACCCCATACTATTTGCTTAGCCGGGGTTAAGAAATTCATTGCTTTCACACTGGGTATTCCTTAACCCCCAGACTATTTGCTGGATAATGAATATTAATGATTTCATTGTTTTTCTCTCTTTCCTTATGTTATTCTATGTTTTCTATCTTTCCTTTTGTTATTCATTGTTTTTCTCTTTCCCTTATCTTTATTCTTTGTTTTCTTTCTTTCTTATGTTATCAATTGCTTTTCTCTTTTTCCTTATGTTATTCATTTTTTTCTCTTTTTCCTTATGTCATTCATTGTTTTTCTTTTTCATTATGTTATTTAGTTTTTCTCTTTTGTCCTTATGTTATTCCTTGTTTTCTATCTTTCCTATGTTTCATTGTTTATCTCTCTTTCCCTTATGTTTTCATTATCTTTCTCTCTTTCCTTATGTTTTACATTGTCTTTCCCTTTTCCTTATATGTTATTCATTGTTTTCTTCTTTCATTATGTTATTCGTTGCTTTTTCTCTTTTCCTTATGTTATTTTTGTTTTCCTCTCTTCCTTATGTTATTTATTGTTTTCTCTTTTTCCTTATGTTTTACATTGTTTTTCTATTTTTCCTTATGTATTCATTGTTTAATTCATTGTTTTCTTCTTTTTCCTTATGTTATTCTTTGTTTTCTTTCTTTCCTTATGTTATCATTGTTCCCTTTTCCCTATCTTATTCTTTGTTTTTCTTTCTTCCTTATGTTATTTATTGCTTTTCTCTTTTCTTATGTTATTCATTGTTTTTCTCCTTTTCCTTATGTTATTCATTGTTTTTTCTCTTTTCCTTATGTTATTCATTGTTTTTCTTTTCCTTAATTATTCATTGTCTTTCTCTTCTTTTTCCTTATGTTATTCATGTTTTCTCCTTTCCTATGTATTCATTTTTTCTCTTTTCCTTATGTTATCTATGTTTTTCTCTTTTCCTTGATGTTTTCATCGTCTTTTCTCTTTTCCTTATGTTATTCATTGTTTTTCTCTTTTTCCTTAATGTAATAAATTAATTCATTGTTTTTCTCCTTACTTGTGTTATCAAGTTACGAATATGTATGCATATTCATGACCACATTTTCATTGATTGGCTTATGCTTAGCCCCGCTTTTCCTTAGCACGGTTTGGTTTCAGACTGCAACTTTAGACCGCAATTGCCCGGCTAACTCCGCAAATTTACCGCTAACCCTGCTTTTAGCAGGGCCAGATTAGTACCGTACTATTTACCGTGCTAGCCTACTTTGGTAAAACGCAGTCTGAAACCGAAGCTGCTAAGCTTAACCCCAGGAAATAGGTGGTACTAAGGCCCCCCCCCCCTAGCACCACCTATTTCCTGGGGTTAAGGATTTACTGCAGTCTGAAAAGGGTACAAGTGAACGACTTACTGGCTCTGAACACATTATTGTCAAGGGTAGTGTACAGAAAGAAAGTAGGGCCTAATATATTTTATGACGGGTGCGTCTTTCTACTTTGACAACTTTCTTTAATGTTACTGAGCTATAGGCCTACATAGAGAGGGGTGCTTAAAACTACCCAGAGTTTTATCCACATTGGGTCATAACTGAAATGTATAGTATACCCAATATGGGCCGACAGGCAGTAATTGTAAATTTAATTTAGAAAAATATCCTGTATGGTAAGTACCACAAATGTGACAGAGGGATATTTCAATATTTCAATTAGACCTTAATTCCACAAAGACAGAGAGATATCAAATCAGGACATTCTTTAAAAAATAGATAAATAAACAGATAAACAACAACAAAAAATGCATTGTGGCTTCTGTATTTTTTATTGTAAAGGAAGAAACAATATATTTTTGGCTTGGTCAAATGGAAGTGAGTTTCCTATCGAGACTAACTTACTATCTTTCGGATGTCCGTCTCTTTATATATGACCTGACCTCTATACTAGCCGAGTAAATCGCCCTGCTTTACACTTGACTTTGTCAACCATTACTACGTACACAGACGTGTTTACACAAGGACTTGAATCCTCAACAAGGCAACCCACACCACCCAAACCGATCCACAATCGTTTTAAAAAAAAAAATCAACTATCAACTCAACGTTGCAAGTAGACTTTTTTTTTTTTTGGGGGGGGGGAGGTCCTAAACTCTTTGCCAAATAAATAGGCCGATAATATTGAATGTATATATAGGCCTAATACACATAACGATTGATCGCCAAACTGTATCTATCGAGGATGCCAAGTCGCATCCGGAGTAAATGCATTTTGGTGGTAGGCATAAACTGATGTGACTTGACTTTGTAAACAATTGCTACGTTTCGCACTCGTTTGTTCAAAGGATTGATTTTCGGGGACCGATGCAATTTTACGTCTACAGTATATTTATCAAAATAATTATCAAATGCAGGTAAACATTGCATAGTTTATTTCAGACCAGTGGAGCTCTGTAAAAGGGGCCAAATGTGAAGTATCCATCACAAATGTATAGGACGCCGATATGGTGGAGCTTTGGTGAAGAGTTGAATTAAAACCATAAGTTCCACGAATTTGTAAACTATTTACCTAAATTGTGTGAATTCTCACTACAAAATTAAGGCTGAATTTCAAGTTGAATTATTCATATCCAATAATACAATCTACATGTACCAGTACACGGGCATATAGCATATGTAATGACAATGACTCAGTTCAAATGATAAACGAATACCGGGATTTGGATTTCCCCCTTCTTTCACACTGTCTTTGACAAGGTGACCCCTTCATCAGGTTTGCCAAGTTACACCCATCTTGTCCATGTCGTCCACTGATAGCCCACTGCCACAGATTTTACCAGGAATCGCATCAGCCAGATCTCAAGAGCAACGATATAATGCCTCGTATCTCTTTGATTTGGTATCCTATAGCACATCTACACTTCTCCCACTCAATTTATCGTAAAATCTATTAACAAAAAAAGCATTAACAATGACAGGAAACCAGAAACAACGAACATGTAGAGAGCTGACCTTAAAAACTAAGAGAAAGGTAGAATAATCATCGAGTAAATTGAAAATGGAGCAAAATCAGAATAGCAATTAAAACTAAAGGGTATATAGGCTACAGGTCAAAATGAGCACGGACGGGCAAAAGTTCGTTTGAGGGGAGAGAGGGCAAACTCGCTGGAGAGAAAAAAAAAAGTTTTCAGTAAAACAGGTACCTGGGAACGCACCTCTATATGACCCTCGCACGCAATGCACGGGGACCAACGGGGGCTGAACAATGCCCGCTATTGTACTCCCTCAGCCAACAGAGCTCTATGCAAATTGATTTTTCCTTGCAATCTCTCTACACAACTTTTTTTAGCTCGCGTCCCGAATACGGAGTATGTGAGGAAAGAGGGAGAAGGACCTCGCAAAAACCAAAACCAGAGTAAGATTGTGATATTCATGTTCTACTACTAGAAGTATACCTTAATTACCCAAGTGGAAGCAAACACAAAAATCAGGCTCTTTCAAGACAATTAGGGCTTCCATGTAGTATAGTATGAGTGCATATGTGTAGAGAAAAAAAAAAACAGGCAAAGATATGAAGCCCTGTAAAAACAAGTCTAGTTTTGTTTTCAGTTTCACTGATCAAGATTTAATTCGATATCTTCCCAGCTCGACGTGATAACTCAATATATTCAAGGTGTGTTCATTGGATAGGTGGAAAGAACTATAAGTCGACTAAGTTTGGGAGCCACTGCCAAAAGGATGAATACTTGCATGCAACGATCCAGCCAAGTTTGCAAAGTCATCGCAGTAAAAATCTCAGGTCACGCTGTATCCGATTTCACAGACTTCGCTCCGATTATAGCTCCACAAAGGCCCTGTACGCTCGGCAATTTCCCAGGTACTACACCATGTCCACCCCCCTCCAATCTCTCTCTCACTCTCTGCCCTCTCCTGTCCCCCCCCCCCCCCCCCTCGACCTTGTCAATATAAGAGTGCAACTATTTTGGATATTATACAGGCCTTGAACTATGTTTAGAGATGGGATGTGCCCATGGGTGAGTCACCATTTATTTGCAGGACTGTTATGGATGCATAATATTGATTGACAACAAAGTCTTTGTTTTCACTGTGAAATGATAAACTTTGGACAGGCCTACACCAATGCACGGAGCTGCAAACAAAGCTACAGCAGCTCAAGAAAGGGCTTCAATGTTGAATGTTCCCAAAAGTAAACGTACGTGTAGATCATTTTTTCTTTCAGACATTGAATAATTTGCAATATGAAATTTATGTTTTTAGGTTGACCTGGGGGTTGGGCACATGCACACTTATGTTTATAGCATCATGTTATTATCATCATTTGTTTCGTTTTACTTTTTATTGCATTACAAAACTGCCTCATCGATGGAGGAAAAGGGGAAATTACATGCACGCTATTTCTGAAATTTTGTTATTTCGATTATGCATGTCTAGCTTTACTCAGAGGTGCAAAGGGATTATTACATCAAGTAAAAATTTAGACATTCAAAATTTGAAATGGACTACTGTCTACAGCTCACCAAGCTGTTGATGTATTTATTTGTGGGGATTAATAAACTCTTTTGATTGAAATGAAAGAATGCTGATGATGCACGGTGGTGATGATCAGTAAATGATGAACTTTGATCAGTTGTGCAACTGAAATTAAAGACAGGAGTCACTAACTATAACTATTTGCTACTCTAAAGGTACATCTCCCTGGTACACTGAAGGTTAATTACTTCAAATTACAAACATATCTACAACATATGCCCTGACAATGGTAGAGGACTAAGGTTTGATTAAAACTTTAATATCAGCAGGAAATCTGTCCCTACAATTTAAAATACTGGAAAGAAATAATATCACCAAAAAATAAAAGATGTAAAATGACGCACAAAAATTATTTATTAATTAATAGACCAGTTTACTAAGTTATTATAATTATATATGCATACTTCTTAAACAAAGGTAGTTCTTGACAACATGAAAGCTTGCCTGAGGCCACATACAGCTGCAAACCAACATTAGTCAGTACTGTAAAATGGCTGTCTGTCGCCCTCTTGCGTTGATGAGGAAACTTCTCAATAATAATTAGCGAAACCAGCTTTAAACCTACCTCGAAAATAAATTAAGATAATCTATAGTCTCATTGCAATATAATCTTCCATTAGTTTTAAAATTTTGTTTTAGTGAGAATTTTTAGACCCTTTTTGGAATATGCCACCGTTGACTTGGCTGTAGGTGCTCAAGACACTTTTCTGCATTGACTTTCCATTGGAAGAAAAACTGCGTGCAATAAGGAACTTCCCAGTGCAAGGTCAATTATGAAATTGACCATGGCATAAGTGTAAGTGGCCTGAGGCTTACCTGACATAGCAACAACTAATGTTCAGTTTGCAAAACTGGATTCCATGTATTGTAGTTCAGTCTTTTATTACAGGTTGTTTGAATACCTTGTTACTATGTCACCAGGAAAGAAACATGGATAAATTATAATAACTTTATAATAGTAAACTGGTCTATTCACAATGGTTTGTCACTGAATCAAACTCAATTTAAATTTAAATCTGACGAAAATAATTTCCCAAATTTGTATGGCTGAAGCAAATATATGATTTTGAATAGATCTATATATCGTCTGTTGGGAGCCATAAGGGCGTTATTGCATCTTATAGATGTTCCGTTGAGAGCCAGAAGGGCGCTATTACTGTACAAAGTCAATGGTAATAGCGCCCTTCTGGCTCCAAACGGAACATCCTTGATCTGCAATAGCGCCCTTCTGGCTCCAAGCCGACGATATTATCTATATATCTATTCAAAATATGATTACTTGTGTAGTAGTAGTATGCAGTTGGACAACATCTAATCAACCACCACATGCTACACTGCATACTTGATGTGGTACATTTGTAATCTCTGCTCTGGCAGCTCACTAAGGATGCTATACTGGGATGGTCTGAGAATAAACTTGCTCTCTTGGAAAAATCTATTCATGTTACATAACGACTTTGCTCTCTTTTCATTAAATCTATACACATGTAATTAGCAGCTGGCTTACCACACAAAGGCGCTAAATTTCCGGGTATGGAAGGTACCAGCTTGCAATCAACGCATTCCTGTCGCATTATCATGATTATATGGCGGTGTCATAATGCACGTCAATAACAAAATGAGGAAATGTTTGTTTCCTTTTTCACAGACTGCATAGTTTCAGTTCCAGCTCAGGCCTCAACAATGGCATTGAATGGAATTTCATAGAAGCCACCTGAGCTAATGCAATAACCATTTATCATGCAAATTAAGTCGTTTACAAAGTCAAAGACAAAGTGAGGTAACTTACCGATTTCCCTATCCCCAGCTACAGCATATGCAATCGTAAACAATAAAACGGCCGCGGTAGTTCGGGGGGCGCTGTGTTGTGCTTCGTATCGTAATACACGCGTTGACGATCACGAACGGCTAGGATCTTGGTGATTTCTCGAGAACACTGATCGTCAAAACAGCTCAATTTCTCTCCTCAACAGCTACCTCTGAAATTACACAGGTGAAAATTTCGTGCATTGGTTTAGGGGCTACTGACTTGAGCTCCTTGTAGCAGCAGAAGGTGATGCTAAACGTATAAAATCAGTAAATTACTGTGCGGTTGTGTAACATGCCCTCGCGAAATGTATCCGTGGCGATGTACAAAATCAATGGGTCAAAATAGCAACACGCAATATAGAGCGTGCGTCGGTAGTATATGCGCTCTAGCTACGTGCGTGCATGCATGAATGACTCATATCCCACACGTAGAGATCGGGGTAAGGATTTGCACCTCTGCCTCTGGTATCTTCGCCTACTGGTAGTAGTGGTATTCTCGTTGGTAGAGAAAATGAAAATAACCGAGGTCATTCGATTATACAGAGCTCGGATCTTTATCTATTTTGTACAAACATGGTATTCAAGACAAATAGGCAAATGCATTGGTAGATTAAATGCCCACATAAAGATAAGTTCATTACTAAACTTGTTTCAGCCAAATAACCCAGCTCAGTATACCAGTTGGGCACGGAGTCTACTTTCGATTTCGCCTGTTCTTTGTTCGATGAGGGAAAAAAAGAAAGAAAAAAGAATGGATAAGTTTTCACGGCCTGAGGCCAGCATAGGTTAGAATGGGTCAAATGATGACAGTTTCAACGCCCCCCCCCTCCATAGACATGGCATGGAAGATTAGCAATTAAAAACATTATTTCTTCCGTGTTGATTTTTAGCCAGGCTAGCCTCTCGAGGCGAGCAGGCTGGCGCGCGGTACCAGCAGCACACAATCGGAAACTAGACAACCGTTTCCCATTGTTTAGGATGTAGCTAGTTCCGCGATGACTAGTTTTTAAACACAGGACCCAATATAAACAATCGCATTGTAGATAAAAAAAAAAAATTGAAACTTGTTGGTGATATTAAGAAGGATCTGTGCAATATAAATTCAAATAGTAATATTATTTTGTCTCCTTATTTCATCAAAACTGGGTTAACCTTTTCGGTGATGTTATAAAAAATAATCCTTAACACAATATTGGTATGCATACATAGACTAAATGAAGGTTGTAAAGAGGTCGACGGCTTTTCTAGTATTCCAGGGTCCAGGTTTTCCAGCCCCCTGGTATGCCAAATATGTAGTCGGGCAAGGCGTAACACAGTAAGCGTCTGTATTCTGAATGCAGGCCATGGAGAACCCCTCCCCATCTCCGCAGCATATAAATGGGTGGACATCAGCGTGACTTTCACTTTAATCTTTAAGAGTAAAGAAATAAACAAAACAAAGACAAAAAATAATAATAATGAAATAAACTCTACGCTACTGCTGGCTAAGATGAAGGTAATTTTCAAGTTCATCGTTTCCTGCATGCTAAGAGAACGAGGGACCAGATTTCTTATTTGTTTGAAAAAGGTCTGATCATATTTTCTATATTACTTGTTTTGTTTCTTTTTGTGTGTGTGTGCCTTTTTGTCATTACAGGTTCATACATCTTACGTAATATGTTATCGACCGTCATCATAAATTTTGTATTAGCGCCCGCGCGCCCCCCCCCCCCACACACACAGTTTTTGTTGAGCTTGACGTTGGGCGAGATTGCTGGGGTTCGAACGAATTCTCCACGCAGGGATCATTCTGCTGCCGCGCCGCTTCGCGGGTTTTTTGGTGTTTGTATTTTTTTGTTTTTTTGTTTTTTGTTTTTTGAAAGATTGTTTACAATGGTCTCTTTTGATACACTCCAACTACAAAACAAGCTGAGTGACGCAGTTACATCGCATTATTTTACAAGTTGAATATGGCCTTCCAAATAATCTTTTAGCTAATCTATATGCTAGATATTTATATACGAAGATATTATCCTGAAAATTTCCCTCCCTAATAACCCGTGTCTATAAAAAAAACATTATTTTATATTAACACAGAAAGATATAGTCAATTTGCTGGGACCCGATTCTTTTTTATGTATAAATACAATGCACATTAAAATAACTTTTAGATCTTATTTTTTCAAGTGTTGTGGTTTTGTACATATGTATCTTTCATTCAATCCGAGACTTGATTTCAAAGTTTATATTTTGAGGTTTGGCAAACCACACCATCTTTGAAGGAAAGGTAGGTACATGCAGGTAATATGCCCCCTAGGCTCATTTGGCCTAATTTGCATAAAATTACGAAATGACATACAGTCTAATCTTTGTTTATATGAAATCAATAAATAATAACTGGCTCTATAAACTTTATTGTGAAGAAAATCAATTATCACCGAACGCCCCCGTCTGCAATATTCAAATGTTTGACGTCATTACCAAAGTGCCCATATTACCGGTGCATGTGCAGGTAATATGGGCACATGTATTTAATGTATGTTTTAAAAACTACAATGACTCTAACATGTCTGGAATTTGCTTAAAATGTTGAAAATCATTAAGATTAAGATATAATTTGAAATTATAAGACCCTTCAGTAAATCCTTTGACTATATATTTCATTGTTATGTAATTTGTATATTATTTCTATTTTTAAATATTATCTAAATATTATTTTCATTATACAAGTCAATACTGGCCTACAATAAGTTATTTACATTAATTATATACTGTGAATATACCTTAAAAAAATCATAGCAAAGAGATTGATGCCTCATCCCAATACTAAGTACCAGAATCATTTCCGCCATTTTGAATGTCCCATATTACCTGCACTAATGTTGC
>CALNVZ010000174.1:579688-598012 GCA_940671915.1 Paracentrotus lividus
AGGAGAGATCACCCTAATATTAAAGGGATGCAGTAACATTGAATGATATTCAAATCACAATTTCTTGATTTAGCTCATTTTGTCACAATAATATAAACTTTTTAGGTCAGTCTGGTATCTCTTCAAAATTACAAGTTAATTGTTGCTTTACTTTCGAGATATCAATGATTTCATACCTCAAATTTAGTAAACCATCTCGTGGTGGAAAACAAATTGCCATGTGCTTTTCAAGACACCCACTTCCTGTCGTGTTCCCCCCCGACCCTAGCGGGCTGGAGGGTTTGCTGGCAAAGGGGTTGAAAATTCACTCGCGTTTGGCTGTTACACTGTTTTGTGGTAGTAAATGACTCCATTTGATCTGAAATTTTCAGTAGTTTGTTTTTACTATTAGAGCAATATAATTTTATTCATCTTGATCTAATTGCTCTTGTTTTTGAAAGTTACTGTATCCCTTTAATAAGAGATAAGTGTATGGGGCCTCCCAATGAATATTAGTGCTAATTCTCAACCACTCACCTTTAACATAATTTAAATCATCCAGCTTTATCTGGCATCCTATTTTCTCTCTGTACTCGTCTGAGTAGAATACTTTGAGTTCTGTACCAGGTTGGATAATGTCCAAGGCTCTGAAGTAGATATCCCGTAATGCTGGAAAGCCTCTAGGTTCTGTTCTTTAGTGGTCCTTGCTGGGTTGATGTGGTACAACCAGTTGTTATGGATCTTGTTCCTGCCATCTAGGTAGAAGGATACTGCACCTCGAAGACAAAGCTGCAATAGAGGTCAGAATATGTTTATCCATCAATAAAGATGCTTGCTAGTTTGATGCACACATCAGGCTAAAAATGTATAGTAAGAACCATAATATTATGAGATACATGTTATGTAAGACAAGATTTGTTGTACTTTTCAAAAACAAAGATCATTTCAAAACAACAAGTCTGAAACAGTGCTGAGTACCTAGTGAAATGATATATCTCTAAAGCTATTAGAGGGAGCAGCGTTTGAATGTGAGTTGGTCTAGATATGCTTCCCAATCTGCAGGTGTTTGGGTGGGCTGATAGTTCTTCCCTTTTTTATTTTGTTTCAAGGTAAGGTTAGTGTAATGATAGGGTTTTAGGTAAAATTTGGGGTAAGGGTTTAAAGAGTTTACTAAACTCATTTGTTACAAATGTGTAGGACTTCAGCCCTGGACATTTGATTACCAGAACATGTGTTGTACTGCTGGGTATTTTGAGTAATTTAGAACTGTAAGGCAATGTAACTGAACTGTCAAAATCCATCAACCACCATATTTGAGTATACAACCTCCCAAGTTGATCCTATGACTTTTCCCTCTCTCTCATTCAACAAGGATCCATTATAGGGGCCGAACCATTGCCCCTTGTCTATGACTCGCTGTGACATCACTCCTGTTATTGAGTCACTTTCTTTCTCTGCAAACTTGTAGCTGAATCCTGTAGGCAATTTGGCGTGGACGACTGGTTTCAGGTGTGAGGTGATGCCAGGTCTATTAGAAAAACAACAATTTCAAAAGAGGAATAAAAGTTTGGAATGTACTAGAATCTGGAATCTTGTTTATCATTAGTATGACTCATTTTTATAAACTTATTCCTTAGTTCTTTAGAATTGGTCAAAAATATTCTTCATGCATTACATGCAGATCATTGTCGGTCCAAGTAAACCTTTCCAGAAATTAGATTCATTGATGAAATGAACATCATATTAAACAATTTTGAAGAGTTTATCTGGCAAATTATTTCAAAGTAATCATCAATAGATCTAGTACAGTTATATCTGTTCCAACTGCTGGAAAGGGCCAACCAACCATGATTAACATAGGCAGTTTAGTACATATAAATCATCAGACTAACACATTACCTGGCTGTATTGACGTTGTGTGATTGCTTCTCAGACAAAGGGTGTCTCGGGCCTGGAGAGGAGAGTTATCATCCATGTCAGAGGTCGTAGGAGACAAAGAGTCTATGCCTTGAACTGATAGAGTAGGATGGAAAAGAGACCAAAACAGAAATTAAGTGAAGGAAATCGTAAAACAAGCCACATTAATTTGTAGCACAGTATATTTCTCTGACTGTCTCAGAATATGACATTCAAATTTCTTGAGAAGTGTGAATTATTTAAAACTTCTCTAGACATATACTAGTAATCAAGCAGTATTTAAGAGAGAAACTTAATGGTTGTAGCAGAACAATTATGACTTAAGTTAATTAACCATGACATTAAAATAGTTGAATAAAAGGGTTATTCTTTAAAATATCACTGTGGTACATAAAACATGTGAGGAGAGTTATGACATATTTAACTTGATGTCAAGGACCAATTCAAGGAATGTATGGTCAATAGAAAGAAAGGATGAGCTCACACTGAGACCACTGTGCCAAAGTTGTAAAATAAAGAAAGTAACTCAGGTTACCTCTCATTACATTTCTAAGGATATCATCCAACTCTTCTTGTTGATAATCATCATCATCCTCCTTCTCTTCTTCCTCCTCCTCCCCCTCCTCCTCCTCTTCTTCTTCAGCTTCCTTCTTAATCTCAACTCCTTCCTCACAATACTCTAAGACACCAAGATGGGAGAAGATAACTCGCTCCTCATTGCCAACATCATTCATTTGGTTATCTGAGTCGGTAGGCATGACAAAGTCTTCTTGAGATAGACCAGGTCCTCCTGAATGGATCACTACGTACTGACCTTCAGCCTGGTCCTCTGACTGCTGGGCCAGGTACTGGTCTGGGCTGACATAGTCGTTGTAGTCCATGGCTCCTAGGGTAAGATAAATCATGAAGCATTTATTTCAAATTCGATTACACAAGGTAGTTTTAAAGAGTTTAAGTTATACAAATATTCCTGTTGGAACATTACTCAACTTGTGTGTGGCATGGGATTTCTTTTCAAACTTTGATTATGTCATTTAATGTCAAGACTCAAGCCAGGATCAGTCCACCATTCAAAGTAACAAGAGGAGAGGCTCAGACTCAGAGAGGTAAATTATTCCCTGATTATAACTCAGCCCTTAAATTTACTTTAAAAAAAAATGAATTCCATAATATTTTCTGGCACAATCTGAATCATCATACTAACTTAATTCTCAAGATTTACACATCTTTTATAATGTCAGAAAATATATGATTATGAACCTTACACAATATAGGTAGGTGGGACATGTACAGTTTGAGAGCGCGCGTATAAAAATGCACAATCAAGGATTATTTATAATGGCAATGCCCTCACGTCATGCATCAAAATCGAAAGAAAATAGCCAAGAATATCTCATCCGATCACACACAATGGCACATTGATGGTTGAATTTACCTGAAGACAGAACCTGAAGAGCGTGTTGATTCTAAATGCAGTGAGTTTAAGGTAATAACATTAACAAAGTTATAAAATTGTGATGTCAATTGAGGAGCTTGACAGTGGCCTCAGCTGCAAAAAAAGCCAATGGTTATGCATGTGAGCGAGCTAGCTAGCTAGCTGCTGCAGATCCGGAGCGGCTAGCTCCCCGCGCCCCGCCCGGTCAATTCTTGTTAGACTTGTCTTGTCTTCCAGGCCATGGTTGTTTGTTTTGTTTTTGTTTTTGTTTTGTTTTGTTTTTGTTTGTTTTGTTGTTGTTGTTGCTGGTGTTTTTGTTGTTGCTGTTGTTGTTGTTGTTGTTGTTGTTTTTTTTTTTGGGGGGGGGGGTGTCGTTTCATAATGGGGGAGGGGTTCAGTATTTGAGTTTCATTGTATTGTCATTGGTCTTAAAATTTGGATTCAACCTTACGGCGTAGACACACTAAGCACATTTCTCTTTCCAACCCCATTCATTGTGTTCAAGTGCGTCCGTTCATTTGAGCGAGTGGTTTCCAAAACGAAGAAACGAATAAGGGCGTAATTTTGACACGGATTCCCCTAACGAGCATACGTGATGGTTGACCCCCTGAGTTTTGGGGGGGGGGGTGTGGGGGCAGCAAGCACCCATAGCACTTACATGTATCTTGTGATATATGGTTGTTTATGTGCACCTACATGCAGCATACAATCTAAATTCATAAGGGCTGCATTATGTATTAAAAGTAAAAATTTGATCTTCATCCAGCTGTATTGGTACATCACTGAAATTTACAGTTTGATATTTTCATTGGCAGTATACATCAGGGGACTATTTGGCAGAGATCTTTAGTCTACATTATTTCTTGAAGCAACAAAATGAACTTTAACTATGACAACCAAAACCAGCCCTCCGATCAGCAACAGCAGCCAGACCATCTTCACCAGCCGGGTATGAGCAACTTTTTGCAACAACACTTGCAGCTACAGCCTACCTCGCAGCAACATGATTCTTTCTTGCAATCCCACCACCACAACTCCCACCCTAATCAAGGGGGTCAGGTAGGGCCCTTCTTGCCCCGGTGGGGTTCACCAGGTTTTGGACCCATTCCAGGAGAAGGAGGGTTAGAAGGTTTAACTGAAAGGAATCTGATGCAACAAGATGGCCTTCTTAGATCTACATCCAACCTACCACAGGTTGAGGATACAGGGCAAGTGTTGCGCAACCTACTCAGTCCAGTAGTAGAACAAGGTGAGATGATAAAGATTTCTAATGAATGCTCAGGAAGGAGACAATATCAATGAAAGTGATGGTGATCAAACATTAATTAGTAAGCATGATGACGATAATAAAAATGAATGATGATGATAAGGAGGATGATGGTGATGATGAGGAGGAGGAAAAGGAGGATGATGGTGATGAGGAGGAGGAGAAGGACTAGAAAAGGAGGATAGTGGTGATTTATAATGATTATAAGGAAAAGGAGGATAATGGTGATTGTGATGAGGAGGAGGAGGATGATGCAAATGATGAGGAAGAGGATGATGATCGTGATTTTTATTTTATAAGGGATGATAATGGGTGTTTCCATAGCCCGATACCAGGATACCTTAAATCCTGACCCTAATCCTAGCAGAATAAGGTTTAAGTTGTCAGGTTATACGAAATATACTGGTTGTGATTATATGTATACTTAGTAGATGACAACAAAACAGACAAATTGTGATTGACAACAATAAAAAGGATCTCCTTCTACCTTCAATTCAACAGGTACTATAGTCGACCCCCGTTGCGACCACATTGAAACCTCCACCATCACCCCAACAAGGTTTTCACAGCCCACCGAGTCTACCAGTAGACAGCCCCCATCCAACTCGATCACCACCCCAATGCAGCCCCACAAGTCTGCTTCAAGATCATTGGTCACCGCCCCTACCCAGCCAACCAGACATCCACTCACTGAGAAGCAGCCTCTGACAGACAGACATGAGAACGTTCAGAGGAATACTGGTCAACATGGAGGACAGGTTGGCACCTCAAAGGTAATAACCAGGCACGGATCCAGGATTCGCCCTTTGTAAATATTGTGAACGCCCAATTGTCTATGGACAAAAGCGGATCTATTATGTTTTGGCATGGACCAATATTTTTAATTGTGTGACGTAAAGCTTTTTCCGCTACCGATAACAGATGGCTTTTAATCATGAAATCATTTTTTTCTTCACCCTCTAAGAGACTATTTAAGGGGTACATGTACATGATATATTTTTTTATTATCTGAGGAAAGTATTATCTTTCCCTTTAATATTTCAAAAAGAAATTTATAATAATAAAGCCTTGATTGCTGTTCAGAAGCCCTTTTAGCCTTTTGTCTATCATAGAAATAACATTATTTCTAAAAAATAAGATAGATAGCTTATAAAAAGGAGATCAATTGGTAGACAGTCAACTGGACAAACATCAGAGTGCAATCTGTAATTTGTATTCTAAGTCATGTAGGGTCTTTGTAGAAGTAGATGACATTGAATGTAAGGGGAGGGGGCATACCTTTTAATTCTAATTTTCTTCAAAAATAATGTGTATATCTTTTAATTATCACATTTTTATTTTCCCAGAAGACAACATTGCATGCCAAACTTCCAGAAGGCTTCAACTACCAGTTCGCTGATGAGACCAATAGGATCATTGGGGTTGTAGTGAAGCGTGTGATTCAGAAAGGACAGTGGTTTGGTCCATTTAATGGAGCATTGCTGGGAGAAGAGGATGGTCTAGAGATCGGCTCCACTTGGGAGGTATGCTACCTGAAATGAAAAATTTCAAATTGGGCATTTCCATAGTTAAGGTCTAATTTTAGAATAATGTATTGCAACTGTAAATAAATTATGTATTAGGAAATTAACCAAACATGGATTGGAACATGAAGGGGATGAGGCATTTTACAGATTGCATTATTCACTTTGTAAAGTGCAGGTAATTCTAATTTCTAAACATTTCAATAATCTAACATATCAGTTTAGTGATATTTATACTGTAATACATGATATTCCTTCAATGAAGTTATTATTATTTTTGATATTGTGATTAATTTGGTCTTCAGATAGACTTATAAATTAACCTTACAATTACAAAACCTGAACAAGTATGTACACTCACATGTATTACCTTATTTTTAAACTTTGGACTGAGTGACTTACTATCTCATATCTGTACTTGATCTAAAAGGAGTGAACTGTATCATTGTCTGTCAGAGGGCAAAAAGCACATGCAGGATTTCATTTGTCTTTTCTTTCACTATTATGCAGATTTGTCTTCGAGGTAAAGTAAAGTTCTATGTAGATGCGAGGAGTAAGATCCATAACAACTGGTTGTACCACATCAACCCAGCAAGGACCACTAAAGAACAGAACCTAGAGGCTTTCCAGCATTATGGGGATATCTACTTCAGAGCCTTGGACATTATCCAACCTGGTACAGAACTCAAAGTATTCTACTCAGACGAGTACAGAGAGAAAATAGGATGCAAGATAAAGCTGGATGATTTAGATTATGACAAAGGTATTTGATAAAATTATTCAACATGAAAGAATTTCTTTAAAATATAATCTAAAGTTTATTTGTAGTTTGTTGATGAAATAATTAGTTTCAAGAAGTAAAGATTTTTTTTTTTTTTTTTAATTTTTTTAAAAACAATTTAATGTAAAAGACTTGTAAGTAACTGTAAGTGGAAGGTTAGATAGAAACGAGAAAAACAATGTGATATATTTACTTGTATTCCACTCCTGTTATAACAAGAAGATTTCAAAATATCAGGGCAGTCATCCAGATTCCAAATTCAAATATTTGCAAATGTTTGTGTTTATTTAGTACAAGGTTTCAATATAATGGGACAATTGTCTTGGTCCCAAATGTCTAATTTTAATCGAAAGAGACTATGTATTTGAAGAAACCAAAAACTTATTTCTTAGAAAACATAAAACGTATAATGCAACTTTAAAAGTGTTTGCTCTGCTACCATTTCCATTTTAATGAAATCACAAGCCAGTGTTGAGTTTCAGGAATAAGTTCATTACAATTACAATCATATTTACAAATACAAATAAGTAACAGCTAATGTAACAAGAATTCAATAATTGCTCATTGACCTTAATGGGCTAATATTTGTATAATCTTGCTTGATTTCTCAGAGGCGGACTGTTTCAAGTGCCCTTGGTGTGAGGAAACCTACCAGACATCTAAGATCATCCTAAGGCACATCAAGTTCACCCATACTAACAGTACGGACCAGACAGTAAATATGAGTAGCAACCTGGAAGAAAGTCATACCAAGAAAGCCAGACTTATGGAAGCAGAAAAGCAACCTTCAAGGGAAAATAGTTCCTTTACGCCTCCAGAAAGAGCAGGTAGTAACAAACCAAAGAAATCCTCCAGAGAGGAGGGATGCTTTGTTTGCGTGATTTGTGGTAGTCGTTTCCCAACAAGCGGTCGTCTTTTAGCCCATGAGCGTTTCCACGAATCTACAATCGACAGATTTGAGTGTGACTTGTGTGACGCTGTTTTCAAAACAACACTCTCCTTAGTGAGGCATAAGAAGTCACACGGGGGTTTGCATTACCGCTGCTCTTTATGCTCCAAGATGTATTCCTCTCGTAGCCATCTTTCCAGACACATGAACACTGCGCATGGCTTTATGAGGTCCAAAGGACAAATCATTTGCACAGGTTGTTCCAGGTCATTTTGTCTGGAATATGATATGATGGAACATCTTCAAAGTTGCAAGGGATTGCAGAGGCAGATAAAGAATATCCAAGTCTTTATGTCTGTCAATGATGAGAGTTTCATCCCTTACGATAAATTTGGCTCTGATGCACCGAATGTAGCTCCACGTGAGAAGTCGCTTCCTCCTCTTCCTCTCCCAAGGCATGATGAATCAGAAACAAACTCTACAAAGAAGTGCTCCATTTGTCACAAGGCTTACACCTCTCGATCCCATCTTTCCCGACACATGCATACTAAACATGGATTTGGGAGGTCAAACGGGAATATAGTTTGTATGGGTTGCTCTAAGACGTTTTTTCTTGAAGAAGACATGTCTCAGCATTTTATACAATGTACCGGCTCACAGGGTTTTATGATGAGAGGAGAGGAAAGAAGACCAGAAGAATTGGTTGAAGACTTTGTTTTTCTTCCCAATGATAAAGAGGGTATATCTAACATATCAAAACCGATAGAAGATCCTATTCAAGCCAATGTTCAAGGAAGTAATGAGGATTTCACAAAGAGATATTCTCTTGAAGATGGTATTGGTTTACTTCCTGAGGGGAACACGATGCAAGCTCGTGAGCAAGCTTGCAGCCAATCAGGAGACAATAATCTAAACGAGAAACAAGCTTTAGTGGATTGCACGCAAAAGAAAGGTGAGGACAGAAAGAGAAGGATAGTTGATATGTTGGGTGCTCGAATGGGGCAGGTTCAGACCATACCTTTCAAATGTTGCTACTGTAGAAAAAGATTCTCAACCAAAAGCCGATTGAATCGTCACAAGTGGGAGAAACATCCCAACTGCTCCGTCCACAAATGTGATCATTGTGACAAGACGTTTCCTAGCAGGTGTCGACTCAAGACACACCTGTACTCACACAGTAAGGACAAACATTACAAGTGCCAGCAGTGCCCTCGCAGTTTTGCATCAGAGAATGCCCTCTCAAACCACATGAAAGAACATACAGAAGCAAGGCCTCACAAATGTGAAACATGCACGAAGGGCTTTAAAACACAGTGGTCCCTCAAAGAACACAAATGGAGGGTACATTCTAATCGTCAACTGAGCTTTGAATGCTCAATCTGCAATAAGAAGTTTGCAGAAAAACACTACCTCTTCATGCATGAACGCCGCCACACAGGGTTAAGGCCACATGTTTGTGGGACATGTGGGAAAGCATTCACAACTAAATTCAGCTTGACTAATCATAACAGAATTCACACAGGTGAGAGGCCATTTAAGTGTCATGTATGTGAGAAAACCTTTGCTTTAAATCATCACCTTAATGATCATTTGTTTTCTATTCATTCACAGACTGCAAAATCTAAAACAAAAGTGCAGGAGTCAACATCATCTTGAAGCTCTTTCCAGCTCAAACAATAAATACAAGAAAATATTTTTAGGTTTGATTAAATGTCCAAATGTGAATTATTAAAATTTTAAACATTTTTTTGAAAATTAAAGTGAATTTACTAGGGAACACAATGTAAATGTCTCTGCCACAGTGACTTTTGTATTAACTAGAGAATGAGAACTTATTGAGATGTCTTTGTAATCTTGAAGAATGTAAGTACTTGCCGTCATATGGGCCTGTTTTGCTAATTGTAAGCAATTATCGGAGAGGGAGAGACTAAATTACCCCCCCCCCCTCATTACGATATTATCATCTTTAGTCCTCTAAGTTTTTTATGAACTTGACAGCAATGTTTTCCTCATAATAATATCACAGGTGTCAAGAGTTCCAATTCCAAGTTTGGAACCTGGAAGATTGTACCGATCATTGGTTATATCTGAATCAAGTTTGTATTATAATTGTTTTTTTGTAATTTAGCTTTTATAATTACAAATACATGTAGTCATTTGTGAGTATTTGAATAGCCTGCTATGTAAGACCATTGTTATATACCAGTAGTAATTTTTGTTGTCTCATTTATGCATTTTCATGTATTATTGTGCCAAGTTACCTGCCTAATTTTTTTATTTTAAAAGATGAAGCCATTAAATTTGTATATGATGTGTGTAATTTAATATGTAAGTCATTTATGTCAAATTAATTAGTTTAAACTTCTATCTTTTGTATTATATATTTGTTTGTACAGCGCTTAGGGGAGTAATTATTGTATTATTATTATTCTCCATTATTGTCTATTGTTTAATACAGTCCACTCCTCTTTATAAAAGCACTTGATAATGCAATTTAGCCTGTCCCAATAACTTTCTCAAACTGAGGTGCTCACTTTAATATATAACATGTTTACGTCCATGCTAAGAGCAATTCCCAATGCATTAAAAAAATGGCTGTACGCATCTTGTTTTTCCATATTTTTATGCTTTCGCTACCAACAGTACCTCATGGTAGACCACAAATATTCATGAAAATATACCATCCTCTATGCAAATCAGAGATAGATTGATATTGATTTTACTGTATTGGTGTTGCGCAGGCCTGTCAATTTTTTTTTAAAAATAATGTCTTTGTGGTGGTGAAATTTTAGATTAGTGTGCGCTTGGAATTACGCTAAAGAAAGGAATGTTCAATAGTATTTGAAGTCATACGTTCATCGAGAATATATTGTCGATTTGATTTTAAAAAATAAGCATTATTACGTTTATTGCCATTTTATAACCAAAGAGCTTTTTAGTAAATGTGTCGACATATTTGGTCATTTCTCTATTTATTTAGGAGGGGAAAGAAATGTCCATGTATATACCTCTTGCCATTTTTATGTAATGCTTACGTAATAATCGTGTATATCATTATTGTCTTCGTTCAATTTACACGATATCAAGCAGAATAGTTTCAAATATTTTTCTTTAAGCTTTATGAAGCTTTATTCCTTTTGTATGAAATATCGTGTGAACGAAATGAAAAGAGGGGAGAGGGGCGACAGAGTTAAATGAGTTGAAAATAAGAAAAACTCTGATGTGAGAAGTGTAATTTTGGGGAAATGGTTTTAGAATGTAATTAAGAAAGGGTTTATAAAAGAGAGCCAATTGAGAAATACGTAAGAAATTAGGTATAGACACAGATGAGATGGAAAAGGGGGAGAAGAAGAATGAGTTTTGGAAAGTGCTTGAATGAAAGTTAGAAAGAGAGGGACAGGATGAAATGAGTTGGGCTAGATCCGAGGGCAGACGCTGAGAAGATATGGAATAAGTTTACAAAGTAGTGAAAAATAGTGTAGAGGGACTCGAGTGAACGGATGGAATGACTTTTGTGTAGAAGAGGAAGCAGACGGGAGAAGAGGAAGAGACGACTTAAAAAAAGAAAGTAGTTTTGAAACGCAGAGACAGTGTGAAGTGCGTGGGAAATTAGGGAGAGCGAGAGAAAATGAAAAGGGAAAGGTTAGGTAAGGGGGAAAAGGAAAATAAGAAAAAGAGATTTTAAAATCTGGAGAGTTGAAGCAGAGAGATGTGAATATTAAGATAAAAATAAGAAGAGAAATGTTTAAGATCAACAATAATTGCATGAATTGAACAGTCGAGGCCATTGATCTGTATACTACATGTTATGTATATAATTATACAGATATCTGTGCATTGTACGTCCGTAACCAGTATTTCCACTCCTCAGAAAAAAAATTCCCGAAATTGGAAACCAAAATTTCCTTGAATTCAGTGGCATTTCCTAAAATCTTCAAATTTGTTTGCGCATCCCTGAAATAAGAACAAAAGCATTCATGCGAGCGCGAAGCGCGAGCCAAAAAATTTGAGCTCTTAAAGGTAGTGTCATCCTTTTTCACAAATTGCGAAAACTAATGCAACTTGGCTAACTTTAGAATATGATCAACCTATACTGTCTATTCAATCTTACTGTCATAGGTTGCCTAGATCATAATATGAAATGAAAATCTGACTACAAATCTTGACCAGCTCTCCATCAACATTGTTGATATTACAACGCGTGCAGCACAGACCACACACAGCAATATACACCGGTGCGTCAGCGTGCATTATTCTCTGCGCTAACGGTCAGCGGTTCGCACCGTAAGGTATATTTTTCGAGGTTCGAAAAAATAGGAATGAATTGATAATTGCAATATAATGACAAACTTACACATTTGAGTTTAATCATGTTGTGGGAAGATATAGTCCTTGGTATACTACTATATCTCTCAAAAACTAGAAATTTAATATTTTTGCCTCCAAAAGGATGACACTACCTTTAAAAGAGGCAAATCATATTGTAAATATCACGTCTATTCAATTTGTTACATTGAGATATTGTGTACATCTTGATTTTCAGATTTCCTGAAATTTCCTGGAATTATTTCACTTTCCGAAAATTTCCTTGAATATGTCAAAATTTCCTGAAATTTCCTGAATTTGGGAAGAGTGGAAACACTGTCCGTAACCGAATTATCTTTCTGCTTTGTAAGCAGTATGCTGCCATCTACGCCCCATATTGTTCTTAATTCTACAACAAACGATTTTAATTGTGTACAAGTAAAATAAGGAGAAGATATAGGAGTTGTTTTTTTTTTTTTTTTTTTTTTTTTATTCATATCTTGGGCAATTAAAATTGCTGATTTCATGGACATTTCATGGACATTTCACATTGATAATTCATTCGAAATCTAACTACCCTGTTATTATTATTAGGCAGGATGGTCAATACATTTCAGATGATTCCATATCAAAGAAAATGTTCTTTTTTGAAAAGTTTTCAATTGACATAATGCACCTGATATTGAATAATAATTAAAGTGGTGAATACCCGAATATAATTATCTCAACTCAATAGCATGAATCGGGTTATAGCATCACCCGCCTTCTCCTTCCACAAGAAAATTCAAATTACAAAAATACAATATAACGCCTTTACAACTAAGTTTCGCAAAATGTTTTTTGTTTGTTTGTTTGTTTGTTTTTTTAGTTTTAAAATGAGTGAAAATAAAATTAGGAACAATCCTTTTTTGAATGAAAAAGAAAATCAATTGTCATTGCTGAGCTAGAAATGAGTGAAAATCCACTAATAAATGGTTAAAAATGAATAGATACCGTACAATGAACCACCCCAAGGGGGGGGGGGCAAATGAATATTCAACCTACTTTCAATATTGAGCGATAATAATTAACTGTAGGTCTATATAATTATATCTCAAGGGTCTGATAGTGAAAGTTCCTTTACTCTCACTGAATTGCCTTGTAAATTCAATTCTTCACAGTCAGAAGAAAGAGAGAAAAGTTATTTCATTTAGAGCCTACCCCCCCCCCCCTCTGCACCGGTTTAAAAAATATTACTACTATAATTGTTACTTTTGTTATTATAATTATAGTAGTAATAACACTATAATTATTATATCATATCAAATTCGTTTGTCTGCTCACCCCCCCCCGCAAGTGCGGATCCAGGGGGACCCGGCGGGCCCCCCCTCCCCCAAGCAACAACAAAAAAAAAAAAAAAAAAAAAAAAAGGAGAGGGAATGGATTGCCGACTGATTGAGCAATCTAACCTTACTATGACCGATACATGATGACCTTGATGGCCGAAAGCCGAAATCTGAAATCTCAACCCCCACCCCCCCCCCTCTAATGAAATCCTGGATTCGCCACTGCCCCCCCCCACACAACAACACACACACACTGCACATATTCAAAATTATCCGCGGCAGGGATTTTGAGACGATGAATTCCGTAGCAAATTTGTTCAAAGTATCGTGTTTCTGTTAATATAATTTCATAATTTTGCTGCTGCAACTTTTTTTCGAAAAATGTCCTAATCGGAATCAAATTGGATAATTCGTAACACGCAGAGATTAAATATTTGACCGTTTACTGATATTTTTAGTTTCACACGCCGCGCTGCGGTATACGAGGGCCCCTCACATGGTTTTGCAATTATTGGGCGATTATAATGATAATTTGTTGGGTTCTCTGTGCTAGCGAATTTGACAAAATATGAAATTGTGGAAAAACCGCCCGTGATGTTTTAAGCTGTTTTGTGGTCTGCTCTAATCTGTTTTCGTGTTCTACAGAAAAAAACAAACAAAACAAAACAACGAGCGAGCATGAGAAACAAAAGAGTTACAGAATTGCTGTCTTGTGTAGGTTTATCTTAAGGGGCGTCGCTATATAAGAGCATTTTGAAGGGGGGGGGTGGGTACACGTGTATTTTTTAAAGGGAGGGTTTTAAAATAATGGTTCTTGCTCTGGTGAGCTTATTCCACCAATATAAATATATTCGCTCTTTTTGGTCCAAATTTTTTTTCTTCTCAAGGATGATAAAGAGTGTAATTCCAAAAATCTTTCAGATAAAAATAAAAGCATCCGTTTCCAAACGTTGCACATGTGTCAATAAACAAGAAAAATTACGTTATTTTTGTTTTCTTCTTTTTAAGTGCTCGGGGCTGCAGCCCTCACTTTTTAGTAGACATGACAATTGTACAAAAATGCATTTTCGCTTTCACTGTCTCTCCTTTCTGTACCCTTTCAAAAAAGTTCGCGCAAGCCCTCCCCTGAAAATAACTCTTTTGCAGGGCGAAGCGCGAGCTGATTTTCCCTCGATATTGTAGCCTGCTCCGTCTTCAAGATTTTTACCATTATGCCTATATTGCTTTCTTGCATGGTGCCTCACTTCTCGACATTTTGCAAAAATCATATATTTTGAAACCCCAATGGACTTGGGACGGCTACGACGCCCCCCCCCCCCCCCCCCCCCCCCCCCCCCCCCCACCACCACCACCACAATACCCCTACCACGCTTTGGGACACCCTAATGCTTAATTTCTTTTATTAAATTTTGTATGTTAGGTCCTGCCTGAGTAACATCAACGTGTTGGACCAAATCATATGTCTTATAAAAATATTCCTTAATCTCAATATTGTTACATCGTTATATTGCATATGAATTTATGGAAATAAATATATTATATCTATTATTATCATCATTTCTTATTTTCATTTTTGTTTGTTTGGGGAAACACCATGCGTGGCGTTTAAAATAAATGTTGAAAGACGATTACATATTGCTTTGAGGGTCATGGGTCTATGTTTGGAGACTTTACTTTGCAATATTGGCTTGGGAGCTGACCGAAGCGATTATAATGTTATCATATAGTGATATCAGTATAGGAATATGAACACACACGTCTTGACCACCCACTTTGATTAATAGCCTTGAATGAAGTCTGGCAATATTTATATTGTTCTTATCTAGGCCTACCTCGCCCATCACGGACTTGAAATGACTGTCCTACTGAAGAATCCCACTGAAAAAAGTCGCAGAAATTCAGGCCATTTCATACCTGTATCATAACTATGAGTTGCAAATCTTATACATCCCATCCATACCAAAGATAACAAAAAGCATTAAAATGAGATTTTAATGACCGCCCCCATTCTTATTTATCAGCATTCTGAGCGGCCGTTTGCATTTTTTTGGGGGTACCATGTTGGATGCTGAATGAGTGTGTGTGTGTGGGGGGCTGGGGGTGCTGACGAAGGATTGCATTTGATTTGCCATTGGAATATTAAATTCGATATTTGCAGGAAAATTTATGGTAATTATTGATTATGACTTATGCCTATTGTTATAGGCTACCAGGCGCGGATCCAGGATTTTCCAGAGGAGGGGCCCAACTTTGAAAAAAAAAATCTTGCGAGCGGAGCGAGCAAACGAGCGCGAAGCGCGAGTTTAAAACATTCCACAATATATAGGCCTATACTGACCTAAACAAGGAATTTTAAACAATTTCATTTTTACTCCTATATATATGAAAACAAAATAATAGTATATACTAGCAAAAAAACAACAAAAACCCCCCAAAAAACGGAATATTTTAAACAAAACTTTAGTGTTTGAATATGTATTTTAAATTGCTACCATGAATACGGTTATTACCCCATTATAATTACATCAGACGCTGCGAGCGCAAACTATGCCATTTAGTTACCTGGAAGAACAGCATGTTATGCCAAGTTGTCTATGCCAGAGGCGGTGGATCGAAGTTGAAAGTGGGGGTCGAGATGGAAAAGGGGCATTTATCCTGAAAAGGGGCAATTGAGACAAAGGCATAAAGGGAAATGTATTCGGATGAATAGGGGGTGCGTCCCAAATAATATTTAGCTATTATTTGAGATAATTATGCATTATAGACCCTATTTAGTATTCCGCGAGCGCGAAGTGTGAGATAAAACTTTGTAGGTAAAAATTAGGGGTTTTAAAAGATATATGGAATAAAATAAAGGAGCATTTCTAGCATTAAAATTGTGTATCATAGACCCTATTAGTATCCGCGAGCGCGAAAGCGCGAGCCCAAAAATTTTAGTTAATTTTGCATTATATACCCTACTGAATTGGTATCTGCGAGACGCAGCGCGAGCCGAAAATTTGTGGTTTTTTAAAGAATATATGGAATAAATAAAGGGGCATTTCTAGCATACAAGAATTGTAGATATTGTGTATTATAGTATTTATTTAGTATCCGCGAGCACGAAGCGCGAGCTGAAAATATGAGAGGTAACATTTTGATTATTGCGAGCCGAAAATTTTTAGCTAAAATTGAAGTTATTTGTGCATTATGGTTAAGTATCCGCGAGCCGAAAATTTGGGGTTTTAAAAGAATATATAGAATAAATAAAGGCGCACTTCTAGTATAAAAATTGTAGATAATTGTGATTTATAGTATTTATTTTAGTATCCGCGAGCACGAAGCGCGAGCTGAAAATATGGAGGTAACATTTTGAGTTATTGTGCATTAATATACCCTTCTGAATTGGTATCTGCGAGCGAAAATTTTGGGGTTTTAAAAGTTATATGGAATAAATAACGGGGCATTTTCTAGTACTACAAAATGGTAGATAATTGTTGATTATCGACCCATTTAGTATCCGCGAGCGCGAAAGCGCGAGCTGAAATTTTTTAAAGATAAAAGTTGGAGTTATTTGTGCATTATGATTTAGTATCAGCGAGACGAGCGCAAGCCGAAAATTTTGGGTCTCAAAAATATATAATATAAGGCAACTTTTCTAGTATTCCCACGAGGGCCGACTATTTTTCCAGGGGCCGGAGGGTCCACGAGGGCCTCTGTCATCCTTTCCTATTTTTGTGAAATTTTGAAACCTTTAGTTTTAAATATTTTCCTTATTTTTTTTTCGTCACAAATGTATTTCTTTTTCTAAAAAAAAAGGTATTTGAGCAGTATGTTTGCAAAAATACAATATATGAGAAAAATCGGCCTCGTGGGCATTCCCTATACATTTAATAATAATAATAATAATAACGCATTTGTTTATAGCGCCATCTGTCTAGTTAAACTATTCCGAGGCGCTTTGAAAAACAAGATGAAGTGTTGAAAAACATACATGATGTAGTTACAAACACATTCTCTTAATAAAAACAGATAAGAGGGCTGCCTGTGAGGCGCACACTCCAAATCTGCCATGTCAAAGTCAAAGAGAGGAAAGGATTTTCAATGGGCAGTTCCAAGCAAAACAGGACATGACCCCCTAAATTTCAAATTCATGGTTCCATGACAAATTTGGTATCATATGACAAGCTAAGTCAAATTTTCAATATCTGTGGATGGTTTAGCCTTTTAGGGCATTTTGGGTTTAAAAATGGCATAATATTCAATATTGCTAAAATTGTCAAATTTATATCTTTTTATTTAAATTTCATCATTAAGAATGTACCTAGAAAATGAAAATATACTTTGATCATATTTTATTATTGAAAGCAGGATATATAAAAAATAAGTTTTCACATAATATTTGCTTTGCGATCTTTTCTCCATCAGTGAGCACAAACATGAAGTTACCTCAAATGTCACTCCGTAACCACAAAAACACATATTTTTTAAAATATTTTTAGAATAATTGGGTTTAATGCAACAAAATTTTATTTGCGAATCTGGACAACACCCATACCTATCAATTACATAAACTTTTTATATTTGAAGAGATTTTGTTGAGAAATACGGCTTAAGGTAATCAACTGTGTCACTGCGCAGTAGCGCAGAAACACAGGTTCGCTATGATCCGATAGGAATCTTTGGGGTTAAAATTTTGTGTTATATACGGTTTAAAGATTTTTTAGAAACTATTATTGTGCATTGATTTGGTCATGTCAGGATACGCGCGAAGCGCGAGCCGAAAATTTGGGTTTAAGAATTTTTTTAATGATAAAAAATTAGATGTTATATTGCCCTGCAATTGATTGGCATCAGCCGGAGCGCGAAGCTGCGCAGCCAAAAATTTGGTAGCGTTTCAAAAAGTATCTGAATTAATAATAGG
>CALNVZ010000174.1:603977-617656 GCA_940671915.1 Paracentrotus lividus
TTTGGCATCTTTTTTTATTAAAATTTTCATGAAAGAGAAATGTACCTAGAAAATGAAAATATACTATTGATTATATTTTATTATGAAAGCAGGATATATAAAGAGTAAAATTTTCACCACAATATGTTGCGTGCGATCTTTGTTTCACATCAGTGAGCACAAACATGAAGTTACCTCAAAATGTCACTCGCGTAACCACAAAAAAGATTATACTTTTGAAATATTTTTAGAGCAATTGGGTTTAATTGCAACAAAAATTTATTTGCAAATCTGGAACACCCCATACCTATCAATTACATACACTTTTTATATTTGAATCGATTTTGTTTGAGAATATTGGACTTCATAAATGTGTCACTCCGTAACCATTATGGTTACGGGAGTGACATCCCATTGAATTGCATGTACAATGTACATGTACAATATGATTCAAGCTCACTCTACACTAGAAATTTTTAAGTTCAGAATTCTTTTTAGTGAAGTGCCCAAGAGAACATTGGGGGTGTCATGCTGTGAGGGAAAAGATCTTAATTATGCAAATGAGCCCTTTGTCAGCAATTAGGTGCACAACTAGTCATTTATGTGAGGTCTGTAATGAGCTCCTTTGAGGAATTTGTAGCAAATTGTTTTGGAAGGAACTGGATGAGGCTGTGAACCAATCAATTGGTTATGTGTATGATTGTACAATTTATATAGTTTAAATAGTAGTTCAAAGAAGACACTGAACCTGTAGAGGGAGACCGGGTATGGACGTTACAAAATTCACATTTTGGGCCAGATAATTCTAATGAAAGAACTCACGCACTCCATATTGGGTCTGTAGTTAGCCTATTATGTTGGCTTAAAACCTGAGCATATAAAACTTGAAAACATGTAAACACTAATTAACTACAGCTTAATTAGTGAAGACATTTTTTTGTAACAACCTACCCCATATACGGGTAGGTTGTTACACCATACGGGGTCAATTGTTACAATATTGTAAACATACGGGGTAAGTGACAATGTGTAAATCTCTTATACCATACTTTAATTTCAACTTTCCAGTTTTTGACATCGTAACAGTAGATCAAGTAGAGCTCTAGAACAGACAAAAGTAATAATAGAAAAATAAAAATATTAACACC
The DNA here is from genome assembly GCA_940671915.1 of Paracentrotus lividus. Taxonomy (NCBI): domain Eukaryota; kingdom Metazoa; phylum Echinodermata; class Echinoidea; order Camarodonta; family Echinidae; genus Paracentrotus; species Paracentrotus lividus. The sequence goes on from CALNVZ010000174.1 coordinate 605,105, forward strand.
TGAAAATTGAGACAAAATGTAATTTTACATATGTAATGTAATTGGCGCGGTAAGTTGTTACATCAACATGGGGTAGGTTGTTGTAACAACCTACCCCATGGGTTATTTTACACACAGAAATCAACAGTAGCACAATCATTAGGCAGAATTACAGGCATGGCTAGGGGGTATATTATGACATACATTGTACTATATTTTACAATACCCAGACTATCATCATGTGCCTTCAGTTGTAAGAGCTATTACAAATTTCAATTTTTGTCAAAAATTTACTTTGAACTGTAAAAAATGGTTTTTGTTGATTTACTTTTTAATAAAACAACGGAGAGAAACCGCACGACCGGCAGTTCATCACAGCTATTGTAGGCTGTATATAGATGCCAGTTAGCACATCATTCTTGTTCCATCTTAGCCCACTGAGAACTGTAACAAACTGACCCGTGTAACTTCCACACCCGGTCTCCCCTACATATGTATAAAAAGTAAAACAATGGGTTGATAATTACCCTACCTAGTGCTATTATATAAAGCACAACAGAATTGAAATGATGGGCAGAAGCATTTTTTAGGGATTAGGGGGATTAAATTTAGCATAAATTATCATAGATAATTTTCTAATCTTTTCAAAATTGATGTAGAAAATACAGTGAACATCATGGAGCTTTACCAGATTAGAAAAAAAAAAAAAAAAAAAAAAAAAAAAAAATTTTTGAGAATTTTGAAAAAATTTGCATTAAATTAGCATACTAATGAGTTTCAAAATTCTGTGTAAATTTTTTGTATCACCACCTAGTGTTATCATATAAGCAAATGGATTGAAGATCATTCGAAAATGAAGGAGCAAGAAGGCATTTCTTGCTTTAAAAAAAAAAAAATTTGCATTAAATTAGGCATACATGTAGGACAATTTTTCAATAAAAAATTTCGAGAATTCTGTGTAAAGTTTGGTAAACCTCATGCATTCTCCACTACAGTAGTGGAACCCCCAAAAAATCACGAATCGGTGACAAATAAAGAAGATCCATTATTTGTGAATATTCAAAACATGCGCATAAATTAGCATACTTTAGATGAGTTTCCAAAGTTCTGTTAGAAGTTTTCAAAGTCCCCCACCTTAGAGCTATCATACAGAGCAACAAGAATTTAAATGAAACAATCAAGATGTTTTTTTATTTATGTTAGCAAGGAGACAAGGGAGGGTGTCTTTTTTACTGATTGCCATTATGTGGATGATTCAGAGGTCACTCTGTAACCGTCACGTCCTTAACCAGACAAATGGGTTAAGTTTTAATTCATTAATTAACCAACATTCAACAATTTTTTCTTATGCAAGCTGGCATATAAACCTAATATCAGATAGAATCCATCAATTACTTACATTGTTGATTACCATTTCAGCTTTCACAGAGTTTAATAAATGTTTTTTTTTCAAATATGATGTCCATTTTGCGTCACTCCGTAACCATGATTATGAATATTCATATCTCATTATTATGCCAGATGCACTACAACAATTATAGTATATCATTTATTGAAACAGAGGTACCACAGCTATTGTCTATGAACATTCTTTGTAAATAAAGATTAAATTATGGATGAATAAATTTTTTGATATGCTTTGAAATGTTGCTTTGATTGTCACTCCGTTACCTTGGAACTGCCCAATGTTTTCTTACAACTGAAGCACATGATGATAGTTGGTATTGTGAAACATGTACATGTATGTCTACTAATATACCGAGCCTGCCCTGTAATTCTGCACTAATGGCTGTTGCTACAGATTGATCTTTATGTGTAAAATCACCCATGGGTCAGGTTGTTACAACAATCCTACCCCATAGTCGATGTAACAGACCTACCCCAATTACATTACACGATGTTAAAGTTAATTTTGTCTTTTCAGAGTGTTAATATTTTGACAATATTTAATTATTACTTTGGTTTATTCTAGAGCTCCTACGTTTAATCTATGTTAACGATCCAAGAAACCGGAAGTTTTGAACAAAAGTATGGTATAAGAAGATTTACACATTTGTAAACAACATATACCCCGTATGTTTACTTTAACAATTCACCCGTATGAGTGTGTAACAATTACCGTGTACGTTGTTACAAAAAAAATGTCTTCACTTTAATTATAGCTGTAGTTATAGTGTCTACATATTTTTCAAGTTTTATGTGGCTCTCAGGGTTTTTTAGCCAACATAATAGGCTAACTACAGACCCAAATGAGTGATGTGAGTACTTTCAATTAGAATTTCTGGCCCAAAATGTGATTTTTTGTACACGGTCCATCCCCGGTCCCCCTTAGGTGTCAATAAAATTGATTCTGGAGACCAGTCTCGCCATTTTTTATGTTTGGGGTAATGAGAACGTTGCTTTATGTATTGCGAACAGGGTTTACCCGAAGAACAGCTGCAATAGTCAAATTTAATTTTTTGGTCAAAAATGTACTTTGAACTGTAAAAAAATGGTTTTGTTGATTTACTTTTTAAATAAAACAAGCGGAAAGGAATACCTCTCGACGGCAGCTTTATACAGCTATGTGTTAGGCTTGTATAAGATGCCAGTTTGTAATCCTCTCTTGTTCCAGGCTAGCACACTGAAAACTGTTAAAACGTGACCCGTGTAATTCACCCCGGTCTCCCCTATTGCTACTACTACTACTACTACTATTTAATACTACTGCTACATAATATATTAACTACACTCACGTACTATTACTATACCTACAAGTACTACTCTTACTACTACTTACTAAGTACTACTACTTCTACTCTACATACAAACTACTATTACTACTACCTATGACGGGACTATTATACTACTACTACTATGACTACTACTTATTACTTCTGCACTTCTGACTACTTCGACTATTACTATTACTACTAATACTATTACTTACTACTACTACTATTAATACTACTGCTCTATTAATTCTACTTGCTACTATACTTCTACTACTCTACTAGTACTACTTCTACTACTCTACTACTATACTACTACTACTATACTACTACTTGCGACGGACTACTACTACACTTACTACGAATATACAAACGACGACATTTATACTACTACTATTTACTACTATACTACTACTAATACTTATACAATACTACTATATACTATGTACACTACTACTACAAGATATTACTACTACTACTACTACTTACTTACTATGACTATTCATTACTACTACTACTACTACTACTACTTCTTACTACTCATTACTACTACTACTTACTACTGCTGACTGCTGCTGACTACTACTACGATTTATTAGTACACTACTACTTTTACTACTTCTGATTACTACGTACTTACAACTACTACACTACTACTACTACTCATACTACTCTACTATACTACTAACTCACTACTACTACCACTACCTCTACTATGACTACTATACGACTATGACTACTACTGATACTTCTACTGGAAATTACTACTTTACTTCATTATAATTCTACACGTGAATACAATAAAGAGAACATAATCAGGGCACGGAGCAGAGGGGAGGGCTTTTTCAGCAACGTGTGGCCTACAAAACAAACAAAAAAATGATAACAAAAAAAAAAGACAAAAAAGGTCTATAACAAAACGTGTCTAGGTCACTTTGGTTAATTGCCAGATTCGCCTAATAGTCAATAATTGTCTATTTGCATTTCACTAATTCCCAAATAAGTACTTGGTCTGCACATTCGGCTGAGTTTTTCAATGAATTTTTTTCTTTTTCATGTTAATTTATATAAGTTGATTTACTTTACCCCTTACACAAATATACACTTTCATATTTTCATCTCCTCATAAATGTAGAAAAACTGGGGGCTCGCCTTTGATTAGGTCCTTGGCCCTTTGATTATATTTTATTATGAAAGCAGGATATATAAAGAGTAAAATTTTCACACAATATGTTGCGTTGCGATCTTTGTTTCACATCAGTGAGCACAAACATGAAGTTACCTCAAAATGTCACTCCGTAACCACAAAAAGATATACTTTTGAAATATTTTTAGAGCAATTGGGTTTAATGCAACAAAAATTTATTTGCAAATCTGGAACACCCATACCTATCAATTACATTACACTTTTTATATTTGAATCGATTTTGTTTGAGAATATTGGCTTCATAAATGTGTCACTCCGTAACCATTATGGTTACGGGAGTGACATCCCATTGAATTGCATGTACAATGTACATGTACAATATGATTCAAGCTCACTCTACACTAGAAATTTTTTAAGTTCAGAATTCTTTTAGTGAAGTGCCCAAGAGAGACATTGGGGTGTCATGCTGTGAGGGTAAGAGATCTTAATTATGCAAATGAGCCCTTTGTCAGCAATTAGGTGCACAACTAGGTCATTTATGTGAGGTCTGATATGAGCTCCTTTGAGGAATTTGTAGCAAATTGTTTTGGAAGGAACTGGATGAGGCTGTGAACCCAATCAATTGGTTATGTGTATGATGTACAATTTATATAGTTTAAATAGTAGTTTTAAAGAAGACACTGACCTGTAGGGGAGACCGGGTATGGACGTTACAAAATTCACATTTTGGGCCAGATAATTCTAATGAAAGAACTCACGCACTCCATATTGGGTCTGTAGTTAGCCTATTATGTTGGCTAAAACCTGAGCATATAAAACTTGAAACAACATGTAAACACTAATTAACTACAGTTATTAGTGAAGACATTTTTTTGTAACACCTACCCCATATACGGGGTAGGTTGTTACACCATACGGGGTCAATTGTTACAATATGTAAACATACGGGGTAAGTTGACAATGTGTAAATCTCTTAATCATACTTTAATTTCAACTTTCCAGTTTCTTGACATCGTTAACAGTAGATCAAGTAGAGCTCTAGAACAGACAAAGTAAATATAGAAATAAAAAATATTAACACCTGAAAATTGAGACAAAATGTAATTTTACATATGTAATGTAATTGGCCGGGTAAGTTGTACATCAACATGGGTAGGTTGTTGTAACAACCTACCCCATGGGTTATTTTACACACAGAAATCAACAGTAGCACAATCATTAGGCAGAATTACAGGGCATGGCTAGGGGTATATTAGTGACATACATGTACTATATTTACAATACCAGACTATCATCATGTGCTTCAGTTGTAAGAGCTATTACAAATTTCAATTTTTGTCAAAAATTTACTTTGAACTGTAAAAATGGTTTTTGTTGATTTACTTTTTAATAAAACAACGGAGAAACCTCACGACCGGCAGTTCATCACAGCTAGTGTAGGCTGTATATAGATGCCAGTTAGCACATCATCTCTTGTTCCATCTTAGCCCACTGAGAACTGTAACAACTGACCCGTGTAACTTCCACACCCGGTCTCCCCTACATATGTATAAAAGTAAAACAATGGGTTTGATAATTACCCTACCTAGTGCTATTATATAAAGCACAACAGAATTGAATGATGGGGCAGAAGCATTTTTTAGGGATAGGGGGATTAAATTTAGCATAAATTATCATAGATAATTTTCTAATCTTTTCAAAATTTGATGTAGAAATACAGTGAACATCATGGAGCTTTACCAGATTAAAAAAAAAAAAAAAAAAAAAAAATTGTTTGAGAATTTTGAAAAATTTGCATAAATTAGCATACTTAATGAGTTTCAAAATTCTGTGTAAATTTTTTGTATCCACCACCTAGTGTTATCATATAAAGCAAATGGAATTGAAGATCATCGAAAAATGAGGAGAAGAAGCATTTATTGCTTTAAAAAAAAAAAATTTGCATAAATTAGCATACATGTAGACAATTTTCAAATAAAAATTTCGAAATTCTGTGTAGAAGTTTGGTAAACCTCATGCAGCTCCAAACAGTAGTTGGAACCCCCCAAAAAATCAGAATCGGTTGCAAATAAAGAAGATCCATTATTTGTGAATATTCAAAACATCGCATAAATTAGCATACTTAATGAGTTTCAAAGTTCTGTGTAGAAGTTTTCAATCCCCCACCTAGAGCTATCATACAGAGCAAACAGAATTTAAATTGAAACAATCAAGAGTGTTTTTTTTTTATTTAGCAAGGGAGACAAGGGAGGGAGTCTTTTTACATTGCCATTATGTGGATGATTCAGAGGTCACTCTGTAACGTCACTCCTTAACCAGAAATGGGTTTAAGTTTTAAGTCATAATTAACAAAAATATTCAACCAATTTTCTTATGCAAGGCGGCATATAATACCTAATATCAGATAGAATCCAATCAATTACTTAAAATTGTGATAGCCATTTCAAGTTCACAGAGTTTAAGTAAAATGTTTTTTTTTCTCAAATATGCATGTCCATTTTGCGTCACTCCGTAACCATGATTATGAATATTCATATCTCATTAATTATGCAGATCACTACCAAATGTTATCATTTTGAAAAGAGGGTACCATCAGCTATTGTCATGAACCATTTCTTTGTAAATAAAGATTAAATTATGGATGATAAATTTGTTTGAATGTTGAAATGTTGCTTCTGAATGTCACTCCGTTACCTTGGAACTGCCCATTAGTTCTTACAACTGAAGGCACATGATGAAGTCTGGTATTGTGAACATAGTACATGTATGTCACTAATATACCCCTGAGCCATGCCCTGTAATTCTGCATAATGGCTGTGCTACAGTTGATTTTATGTGTAAAATCACCCATGGAGTAGGTTGTTACAACAACCTACCCCATGTCGATGTAAACACCTACCCCAATTACATTACACATGTAAAGTATTTTGTTTTCAATTTTCAGGTGTTAATATTTTGAAATATTTATTATTACTTTAGTCTATTCTAGAGCTCTACTTAATCTACTGTTAACGATACCAAGAAACCGGAAAGTTGAAACAAAAGTATGGTATAAGAGATTTAACACATTGTAACAAATTACCCCGTATGTTTACATTGTAACAATTCACCCCGTATGGTGTAACAACTTACCCGTATAGGTTACAAAAAAAAATGTCTTCATTAATTAAGCTGTAGTTAATTAGTGTCTACATATTTTCAAGTTTTATGTGCCTCAGGTTTTTAGCCAACATAATAGGCTAACTACAGACCCAAAATGGAGTGTGTGAGTACTTTCATTAGAATTATCTGGCCCAAAATGTGAATTTTTGTAACGTCCATCCCCGGTCTCCCCTAGGTGTCATAAAATTGCATCTGAGGCCCAGTCTCGCCATTTTTATGTTGGGTAATGAGAACGTTTCTTATTGTATTGCGAACAGTTTACCCAAGAACAGCTGCAATAGTCAAATTTCAATTTTTGTCAAAAATGTACTTTGAACTGTAAAAAATGGTTTTTGTTGATTTACTTTTTAATAAAACAACGGAGAAACCTCACGACCGGCAGTTCATCACAGCTATGTGTAGGCTGTATATAGATGCCAGTTAGTACATCCTCTCTTGTTCCAGCTTAGCACACTGAAAACTGTAACAACTGACCCGTGTAACTTCCATCCCCGGTCTCCCCTATTGCTTACTACTACTCCTAACTACTATTAATACTACTGCTACTATAATTACTACTACTACTACTACTACTACTACTACTACTACTACTACTACTACTAAGTACTACTACTTCTACTACTACTACTACTACTAAGTACTACTACTTCTACTACTACTACAACTACTATTACTACTACTATGACGAGGACTATTACTACTACTACTACTATTACTACTACTACTACTTCTGCTACTTCTACTACTACGACTATTACTATTACTACTAATACTATTACTACTACTACTACTATTAATACTACTGCTACTATTAATTCTACTGCTACTATTACTTCTACTACTACTACTAGTACTACTTCTACTACTACTACTACTACTACTACTACTACTACTACTATGACGACGACTACTACTACTACTACTACGACTACTACAACGACGACTATTACTACTACTACTATTACTACTACTACTACTACTAATACTATTACTAATACTACTACTACTACTATTACTACTACTACTACAACTATTACTACTACTACTACTACTACTACTACTATGACTATTATTACTACTACTACTACTACTACTACTTCTTACTACTATTACTACTACTACTACTACTGCTGCTGCTGCTACTACTACTACGATTATTAGTACTACTACTACTACTATTACTACTTCTATTACTACTACTACTACTACTACTACTACTACCACTACTACTATTACTACTACTACTACTATTACTACTACTACTACTACCACTACCTCTACTATGACTACTACTACGACTATGACTACTACTGATACTTCTACTGATATTACTACTTTACTCATTATAATTCTACTACGTGAAATACAAATAAAGAGAACATAATCAGGGGCCACGGAGCAGAGGGGACGGGCTTTTTCAGCAAACGTGTAGGCCCTACAAAAACACAAAAATGATCAACAAAAAAAAAAGACAAAAAAGGGTCTATAACAAACGTGTCTAGTCACTTGGTTTAATTGCCAATTCGCCTAATAGTCAAATTGTCTAATTTGCATTTTCATCTAATTCCCAAATAAGTACTTGGTCTATTACCAGTTTTTCAAATGAATTTTTCTTTTTTCATGTTAATTTCTATATTGATTTACTTTACCCTTACCTAATATACCTTTCATATTTTCATTTTAAATGTAGAAAACTGGGGGTCGGCCTTGATAGGTCCTTGGCCTTTGCCAACCCCCTACATCCACTACATTTTAATATGTTGTAATGTTGATTATATAATTGTTGCTGTATTTCTTTATGTATTGTATATACTTGTTTTTAAAGGATGTGAATAAAGTGAATTGAAATTTAAATTGAATTTACTAATTGGTGTCAGAACAAGTTGACATTAGACGAAAAAAATGGCAAATAGGCGAAGTGGCAATTAGACCAAAAGGTAATTAGACATCCTGAAATGGAATTAGACCATGTGGGATATGAGACCAAATTAGTCAAAGTGGATTTAGACCATAGACATACCTACATCAATCAGAAATTTACCAAGTTTATCGTAGAATACCCGCTCAGAATCGTTGCACCTCGTTAGTCAGAATGCAGTCTACAAACATTGTTTGGCTATTACAGCTACAACAAATAGATAGTACAACGGGGGGCAAAACCCATATTTTTAGAGTTAGCTGCATCGGCGAGATCTAAAAAGTAGTCCTATATAATATGATTCTATGTACCCATAGCAACACCGCTAGGGTGGACTACTCGGTGGTAAAGTGACACGAGGGTCTCTACAGGCGGGGCGCCCAAATAGCCGCCCTTTTTACAAAAATAGTATTTTAAAGGAAAATGACTAGAAATAATTCTCTAAACTCAATGAGTTGGGTCTCATATGAAAGAGTATTAAATTCCTTTACAACAATGCTAACTTTAGTGAGAATTGAAATTAAATAAATTCAGTTTTGTACTTAAAACCGTCAGTTTTTGAATTTTTTTCCAAAAATAATTTTTTTACACATTTTTAATTGAATGTTATAAAATTTTTTTAAAAGAGCTGAGAGTTGTTACTTTCTGAAAAATTGTCCATTGGTATGTCCTATGATCTGTAAAAGATTGGGGTAAAATCTTTTTTCTGTTAAAGCTATTAAACGCTATACCTATGAGCGTAATATAACGAAAAATCCAAAATTTCGCCCAATTATAGCAAAACCCGTATATACCGTGTTATACGCGTATATACTGTACACGTATACTGTATTGTGACTGACTAGGCTTATCTTTCAGATTTAATGAACTTTTGGGAGCATGATAAAGTTTCCAAATAGATTTGATAAAACACTACCAAATTTTCTGGTGTATATAGAAATGGAGCACATGTGCGTTATATGGGGGAGGCAGGTTTTATTATTATTAATATTTTTTCATATATTTTTATGACGAATACATTGTTCTAATATCCATAGTTTTATTATGCTTTTTTTTACCTAACGAATATGTACATACTAAAATGATTGGATGAGTGTCAATTAAATTATCAAAGGAGTATCCGGGGGTGGGGGTCTGACAGTTTCACCAGAACCCAAAATTTAGTGGGAAAATTAAAACGGGAATTTTGTACTTTTACCCCCCCCCCTCACCCAGGAAAAAGGGGAAATAAATCTGAACGGGTGACCGACAAAATTAATTTAAATATTTTTACCACCACATGGTTCTTATTTATTTATTATATTTATTTATTTATTTATTCATTCATTTATTCATTTGTTTATTCATTCATTCATTTATCCATCCATTAATTCCTTATGTCATTTATTTATTTATTTATTCATTCATTCATTTATATATATTCATTCATTTATTCACGTCTTATTTATAGCAGGTTGACATCTGAATAACGAATATTGTTCTTTCAAGGGGCAATTCTATATAGTTAAGAAGAAGTAAATCATTGCACGTATGGTCAGTGATGGTATACATCAAATATATATATAATATAAATATTCATATAATGAATGAAAGCGCCGTAAATATAAAAACAACAACACAACATACAATAAGATAAATCTATAAAGTTAATACAAATACTCTCTTTTTGAAAATTGATGACTCATTATAAGACCGAAGGATGATTTCCTTTTCACAACACAACACACCCTCCCCACCCTGAGAGCAATTTTATATCCTGTTACCTAAAAAATGTGGGCGTACGTTTTTACTCAGCTCGTGTGTCCTAACAATTCTTGGGGTGTCGAACTGATAAATCTGAAATTCAGATTTTGGCATCCCCCTCTCAGAAGTTCTGAATCGCGTGCCCAATTTATAAGGGAATTTAAATATTAAACACCATTATGAAATTTGAATCACTGTAACTCCTTATTAAAAGGTCTTGGGCGATTTTGGAGTTAAATACCTTTTACAATAAAAATATTTCAAAAAATGTAATAAAATATACGCCTTTTTTGTCTTTTTATATCGCTTTTTACGACATATTAGATTAAAGCTCATGAAAATATGTTCCCTATATATTTCACTGAGGGAGATAGAGTCATTAAATTTTTTTGCCTCAAAATTTGAACTTCATATTTATTCCGATATAATTCGTTTCAAATTGAAATTATTACGGTGTAAGCAAAAATGATTACAAACTGCTCACAATCTTAAACTGGATACTGACCGCCAATTTAGAGCATGTTCGTTCATGTCATGTGACAGGTAGTGTCATTTTTATTTTATTGTTATTTTTATCTATTTTTTTTTATTATATTTTTTTATTTATCATTTTTTATTTTTTTTTATTTATTTATCTATTTATTTATTTTTATTTATTTTATTTATTTATTTTATTTATTTATTTATTTATTATTTATTTTATTTATTTATTTTTTTATTTATTTATTTTTGGGGGGGGGGAGTGCGACTGTTGGACCATGGGACAACCAGGGGGTGGCAAAAATAATGAATTTTAATTTTAATCATTCGTAATCTTAAACCAGTAAAATTGGGGGAATTATGTCTTTCAGGCATTCTTTGTCACTTACTATGATTGACGAAAAAAAAAAAAAAGAAGAAAAGAAAATAATGAACTCACCAAGGCTCTTGGGATCAGGCCCATTTGGATACGCCACTCCATGTTAAATACATTTATTATGTGGGCCTTGACCGAGCCCCCGCCAATTCATTACTCCCATAACCTACCAAAATTTTTATCAATGTCCGTGTTTATACAGAGTTGTGATATGCGTGATACATGTATAAGAGTCTCCATATTTCATATAAAAAGGGTCCAGGGGCGAAGTTGTGGCGGTCTAGCCTATGGATACTACATTTTTCTTAAAGAGCTGAAGATAATATAACTTACTTAAAGTGGCTAATGAAAAGCATGAAGGGATATATTTTTGGGGCTCAGGTCGTTGAAAAATCCCCGAGATATCATTGAAATAGGGGGTCTTTTAGCCTTTTTTCCAGTGACCTATTTATAATTGGGGATAGTTTTCAATTCTTTGAGGAAAAATCCTGAAATATGGGCCTGAATATGGTCCAAAAATTTGTGAAAAGGGAGTAATTTTCCTTGCTCCCCCTCCAAAAGCCTGTAATAGGGGGGTTATTTTGATGCAGCTTCCCCTCAAAAAGCCTCTAATTAGGGGTAATTTTGACACAGTTTCCCCGACTGATAGGGGTAACTCTTAAAAATCTGGAACGGGAATACGTGTATAGTTGATCTCCTGAGGGGGTGGGGGCGGGTTTACCCCTGATAGGCGACAATTAAATTTTGAGTTCATGTCTTTGACTGTCGTCATTTTACAAATAACAATCTTTATCTGATCTGATTTGTGGAAGGGGCATGGGGGTAGCATAAAATAAAATCGTCCTTCGGCCTTCCAATATTTGTCATCATTATTCAAATAAGAGTATTTTAATTTAGTACTCTTTATGTATGTATACCATACTTAAGTACGTTGTTTATACTACATTGCAATTACTTGCTTTTAACCGTATAGACAGGGGCCCTTGAAGAGTAATATTCCTCATTAAAAGGGCCACCTTGTATAAAGAAGATATGA